>RJWH01001075.1:0-473813 GCA_004363575.1 Solenodon paradoxus
GACCCGTTGTCCCTAGGAAGGGGAGGGCCTAGCATTGGCTGCAGTCAGTACTAAATACTCTACAGACAATCTTGGTTATTTACACCCCAGCTCCTTCTAAAAGAATGTGAGGCTGCTGACAACAGCACAAGTTGAAAAATAAGGGAAATCGGAACAATGAAAACATAAAGAGAGCAGAAGGCAGAGACGAGACTGTTCAGCCTGTGTTGCAGGTCACAGCATCCTGAGCACTTATCGGAAAAGGCTCGCACACACCAGCTGTGGGCTTCCTAGCTGCCAAGGCAAAGAGAGCAGCACACGAGGGCACTGATGTGGCAACTGGTAGAGTGCGCCCGAGGAAACGCACGCTGGGCCGGACCCTTCCACCTGTCAAAAGGGGGATAACCGTGGCTGGAGCAGCAGAGGAGAAAACGAGGCAAGTAAACGGGGCTCTCAAAGAGAATGGGGTAGAGGACAAGGCAAGGCACAACAGGCAGGGGAACTGCATGGTGGAAAGCAGAGGACCTATTAGAGGAGAAGAGGTAGGAGGGGTACAGGGTGGGCAAAGGCCCTGGGGTGGAAAAGACTTCTCCAAAGGAGGGGCTGAAGGTCTACCTCATCACTCTCTGAACTGAAAAATGCAGCTCCCCCAGGGGGGAAGGCACTGCTGCTGCTGGCTGAGCATGAGGAACAAAAGCCAAAAGAGGCAGATCCGGGGATTCCAGGACAGGCCAGACTAGAGACACAGGTTCTTGCCTTCCTGTCCTAACTGGTACCTCCCCAATGCCCTCTACTGCCAGTAGAGGTGAGCCCACCCATCCCCCAGCCGCTGGGAGTATGGGTACTTCCCTTCATTGCTCTCCCTTCTCCAGAGAATTGCCCTTCGCAATTGGTGGCCGTCTGGCCTGAGCCATCAGGGCTCTACACGAGTGGCCCACAATCAATGACTGATTGATAGAAGGGTACAAAACACCGCCCCCTTGTCCGGGAGGTAATTCTGTGACATAACCTCTACTCCAGGGTCCCTGAACCAAGACTAGACCCAGCCTGAGATCATGACCTCACTGTGCTTGCATCCCTGCCCCAAACTCATCTCTTCATCCTTCTCCCAGGAGCCCACCCTCAATAAATCTCATGTAGCAAATCCTTGTCTCAGACTCTGCACCTGGGAATCCTGATGGATGATATTCCCTCTGCACGTCCTTCCAAGTTTGAAGAAGACGGCCCTGTCCCAAGCTCCCTGGGAGGGATGTGGGAAGAGGAAGAGACCTGCATTTACAGAGCTCCTCCTCACAGTCCATGCTTCCCACGCATCAATTCAGGTAGTTCTCGCAGAACCCCTGCCAGTGAGGTTCATCATCAAGCGAGGAAGCTAAGGTTCAGAGAGGCAGGGGGATTTCCAAGGACACACAGCATGTCTGCATCCATTTAGGACTGGTCTCAAGCTGTCCAACCTGGGTAGGCTCTGTCTATATGATCATTAGTTATTTGTCCCCAACACCAGCTGAGGGTGTCTCCTTCCTGCTAGCAGGACCATGGGCTTCCTTAGAGAAATATCTTCCCCTCATTCCTGGTCATATGGTTGGGGAAAGACAGACCCTGACTGCTAGCCCATCTGTGCTTCCAATTTATATGGACCCAGTGAAAGGACCAATGATGATCCAAATGCTGCCAATAGGGCCCCAGAGATCAGCTCTAAGACTTTTATTTGTTCTATCAAGAAAGCAGGCTTAGTTTCTACTCTCTACCCCAGGTTAAAACCTGGGAGCATGTTGCCCCAGAAACTGTTGGCACACATTTTGTGACTACGGCAGTGGAGTTGTCACCGAGGAAGGGGAGCAGAGGAGGACAGAGAGAAACCAGGTCCTGGTCACACTGCTTGAACCACTGGATTAGCCCTGCCTGAAGCCTCTCCTGTCTCTGTATACTGGGACATGGCTTGATCATCACATTCTATTGAAATACGTATCTTGCTAACTACAACCAAAGGGACTCCAACAGATACAGTGTTCAGAAAGGCGTTCTTCCTTTCCAGGGACCAGGAAGGCAAGGCATCCCAGGAGTCAGGGGGTAGACTGAGGGGGCAGCACCTACCGTGGCTGCTACGATACCCCACTGAGTCCTGAAACTCAAGAGCCCTCTTGACCCAGGCTGGGGTGAGTAGCAGGTTTGGCAGCTGGTCCAGCGGGTGGACACGACCTGAGTCCTGGAGATGCGGGCAGGAGGCTGTGTGGTCCCACCGACTCAAGGCAGACAGGACGTGGTCGTAAAATCACTAGAAAACAGGAGAAACAGGAGAGAGTCAGCAGCACGCCCATATGCGAGCAGAGGGCCATTTGGGCCTGGGGGTCGGGCAGATGGTGGCCACACCTTGACAAAGTCCGGCATGTTTGTCACTGCCCTACACTTGTATCCTATTTCCCCAAGCTCCTCCCTGCTCCCCCACTCGCCTCCCCCTCTCCCTTAGGGGGCCTCCCTTAGGAGGCCTCCAGGTTACAGTCCAGCCCGAAGCTTCCCCTCTGAAGAGAAGGGGACTGGGGGCAGGTGTGGTGGGAATCCATGCTTGTTGCAGGGAGGAGGGCACTGTGGACTCATTCCGGCCAGAGCAGGACAAGTTGAGATCTTCCTTAATCGCTTTGACTTCTCAAAGAATCCTGGCCAGGACAGCGCTAACTCCCAGAAATGAGTGGCGGTGCTCCAGGTCTGGGAGAGAGCAGTGCAGGCCCTCCAAGGCCCTCCTGTCCGAGGAGCCCGGACACCACCGACTCTGCCTTGGTGCCAGCCTCCTTTGGGACTGTTTCTGGCCAGGGCTACTGCTCTTGGAGCCCATGCTCTTCTCCAACTCCACTCCAGAGCCAAACTGGGGCCCTTGAGGGGAAGACAGGGTGTGGATATCTCATCCAAGACACTCCCAGGGGTCCTGGCCTTTGGAAAACCACATGACTCTTTAGACAAGCCCCGAGCTAAGGGCTGCTCACTTTATTCTTGTCAACATGAAAAGGAAAGATGATAGAGCCCAAAAAAGCACATTTGGCTGATTGGATCTCTAGAAATGTCTTGAGGCCAGCGTGCCCGACAGTGCTTCCTGCAATGATGGAAGCGTTCTGTCCCTGCACTGCCCAATATGGAAGCCACGTGTGGATACCGAAACACGGGCAGTATGACTGAGAAACTGATTTTTTTTTTACTTAATTGATGTCTCTTTCAACCTAAATAGCCCCATATGACGCAGCTACCACACTGGACAGCAGAGCTCTGCACCAGCCCCTGGTCACCGCACACAGAGGAAACTGAGGTCCAGAGAGGGCAGGGATTTCCTCAAGGCCACACAAGAAGAAAGTGACAAAGGCAGCATCATATCTACTGCCACTGACTCCCAGTCCCAGTTCTCTGCAACTCTCACTACCTCCACGCTGGCCTCATATCTGCATCATGCTTGGCACTGCCACACTGATGTCTCACTGTCCCACTACCTGTGCTGTCATTCTGGGGACAGGACATCAGGCCATTTTCAAAGTGACCCACTTCTCCCAGACCCTGCTGCTGGCCCTTCCTTTAGCCCTGCCAGCAAAGCAGCCTCAATGAATGTCCCTGAGGTGCCTGGATAAGTCATCCATCAGAGAGGAGAGCTCTGGGCACACAGCTGCTGACTGCAGGGTTACTGGTAACAGCAAGATGCTAGCAGCTGTCAAAACATCCACAACAGAGATGACGAAATGCATCATGATGCCTCTGCTTGGTGGAATATCACACAGTCATTAAAAGGGATAAGCAAGGAGTCTGGTGCCACATGAAACAATGTTTACCTAACAGCAGGAGCCAGAAAACTGAGAAGGGGATGAGGGTGGGCACTGGGCTGCAGCTGCCACATCCCTCACTCCCCGGACCCATGTGGCAGCATCGTAGGGTCCAGAGTACCTAAATGTTTTACAGATGGAGGAGCTGGTGTTTAGAGAAGTCACTCATTTACCCCCAGGTTATTGCAAAGCAAGGACAGAGTCAGGACTTGAATTCTTGACACTAAGAACAGACTTTCTCAGTTACCTCTTGTGCCATGATGGCAATGTACCCTCCCCTTTCTATTTTTTCACTCATAGTATTTAATAAACACATACTAAGTGCCCAGTGCCTTTCTATGTGTTTTGCAAATGCTGACTCATGTAATATGCTCAGTAATTGTATGAGAGTGTAATTTTCTTTTTTTAAGGAAAGGTAGGAATGAAGGCAAGTAGGCAGGCAGAAAGAGAGAGGAAGAGGAAGCACTTTATCTATTTTATTTAGCTGTTCATCTTCATTACTCTCAATGGCCTAGGACATGGGCCTGGGTCCTTGGAGGGCACGTGAACTGCACTCACTTGGAGGTGGTTGACCAAACCACTACACCAGGGCACACTGAGAAAGCAAAATTATAATGCACTATTTTTAGGATGAAGAAAACTGAAACAAAGAAGTATTAGCAATTGGCTTAAGGTCAAGTGCCACTTCTACTTCCAAACATTCTGTAAGATTCCAGCATTGTCTACACTGGAAAGGAAGGAATAGTTTTGCTTGGGAAGGTGGAAATACAGGTGTGTGTGTGTGTGTGTGTGTGTGTGTGTGTGTTTCTTTTCAATTTCATGGAAATTCTATTTAGAAGAAAGTAAGGTGTTCCAGAAATAAAATTAATGTACCAAAATTTAAAAAAGAAAAATCAAAACAAGGACACATACCTATCAAACTGAAGCTACAGACGCATCCAAGCCTTTGACAGCGAATGTAATTCTCTCCTGGCAGCAAAGCTCAGGGCTCCAGAACTTTCTGCCAATTTCCTGACCCTGGACCACTCCCTCCTGCCTGGGTGGGATCCTCATCTCAGAGGGCAAGGGGAGAAGCCCTGTGTGGGCGTGAAGTTCAGTAAACACCTCCCAGCTCCCTCAGCACAACACAGCAGGCCAGCAGCCAGGCCACGGATCTCCTGCTGCCTGCGACCATCCAGGCACTGGTAAGGATCGACCTCAAGAGGCCCTGGCATCCAGGCCTCTGCCTCCAGCCCCAGACATCCTCATTCCAGAGGTGGAGCAACTGTGGCTTAAAAGGTAAAAATGTGATCTCTTGCCAGAGGTCATACTAGGAAACTCGTGTGCTCATGTGCATGTGCGGGTGTCTGACCCACATATATGTGTGTGTCTGACGTATGCTCTCCTCAGGGCCAGGCACCGCCAAGCCTCTCATTAAAAGGACAAGTGATTCTTCGCTTATAAGCACACACACAGTACATTATTAAATTGCTACTCTAGCCACACTTGTACAATGTGCTATTTCTCCTTTACATGTTTCTGTCTTATTTTTCATTCCTTCACCAAATACTTATTGAGCACGTACTACATGCAAGGTGTGTTACAGGCACTGGGGATTCAGCGGGGTACACGACATGCTGTTCTCATGGGGATGGGAGTGCAGATGATAAGCAAATAAACAAGATAAAATAAATAAAGAGTGATAAGGGCAGTGAAGATCATCAACCTGGTCACAGGGGTGACTATAGCCACAGGACCAGGAAGGCCTTTCTACAGAAGTCCATCTGTCTCTATGACAAGACATCAGTCAAGCCTAGGGCAGAAGAAGAACAAAGAGCAGGTGGCAGGGAGTTGGGGAAGCTGAGGATCAGCAGTTGACCAGGTGCCTGGAGAGAGGTGGAAGAGGAGGGGCCCTACGGGCCAAGGTAGGGGTTTTGGATTTCAACCCCAGGCCAATGAGAAGTGGCTGGAAGTGCTGCGGTGTTTTTCTTATGAGAACTTCCTTTCTTATCCTGAGAAGTTCCCAGGGACAGCCAAGAGGAGACCTGATGGAAGGCAGAGAAGCAGAGGCCAGTGCTTGGTTGCCCACACTGCCCAAGGATGAGAAGAGGAGGCTGGCCAGGGGAGGGCCAGACTGGAAGGAGTCAGGATGTACGTGGTAGCAGAATGAATGACAGCTGGTTGATGAGTTGGATTCAAGGGGGTGGGGGTAAGAAAGACAGAGGAGTCAGGATGACTCCTAGATCTTCTACCACAGACACCTACTACTTTTACAAACAGACACCCTGCCCCAAATCAAAAATAACTATTGAAAAATAACACAGCAGATGAGCCACCCATGGAGACTTCTGTCTCCCTCCCTGACTGAGTCTCACATCCCTGGGGGGGATGCATCTTTCTTCCCTGAGCCTCTTACCTGGTCCTGTGTGTGGCTCCACCCTCAGGCTAAGAGGAGACAAGATTTTCTGCAAGAACAGGACAGGGCAGACCAGAGAGGGGATAAAAAGGTTGGTGCTGAGTAAGCCCCCGGCACATGCTTGCTGAAGATGATGGCTGAATCTATGAGAAGTTATGGGAGAGGTGTGAGATGGAGTGGGGATAGCATCTGGGAAAAGCATGAGTTGGAGAGTAAGAGAACCCAGGGTTTGAGTCCCAGCTCTGCCCCTACTTTGCTGGGGGACCCTGGGTAAGTTATTTTTGCTTCAAGTGGCAACCACAATCTTCCCAAAGTTGTGATGAAGAAATCCATGAAATGGTAAGTCAATAACTGGAATTTATAAAAATTAGCATCCTTTTGTCTTACTAAGGGGGCCATCAAAGCCAATTTGAGCTTAAACTGGTGAGCTTCCTGTCCATTCTAACAGAAATGATGGAAAGTACTACACAGAACAAATGTTCAGTTTGAGGAGTTCCCTAACAAAAGAGCCTCACAAGACAGCCACATGCCCTCTCGTGGCTGCTCAAAAAGATGGAATGCACTCCAGTCAGCCACAGCATGGCCCCCATGACATCCTGTGGGTAAGACAGAAGACCATGGCTGGGTTGCTCAGTGGTTAGCTAAACAGCCATGTCCACAAATGTGACAGAGTGGGTCAGACTGGCCCAGGATGGATCCTACTGGCACAGGCAGGGCTGGTCCTTGTTCCTGCCTGAAACAGTATTTTAGGCAGAAGACGAGGAGAAAGCCTTTAAGGCAGGCCCAGTATGACCCCCAAAGAGGGATCTTTTAGAGAGGCAGTGGCCCCCAGACAGAGCCCTCCACCTGCCCTAGGAAGGCGCTGAAGTGAACAAGAGAGTCACCAAAACTTGAGTGAGTCCTGTTAGTAGCTCCCAGAACCAGCTGCACAGAGCAGCAGGGAGTTGTGGGCTCGGTGGAGCCTGTTGGCCAGGAGGCCTCAGGTCTGGGTTAGCCAGATGCTCCAGCTCTGAAGATGGCACAGTCACTTCCTAACAGTCGTACCCAGTCATTGATGTATCTGTGTAGGAGTCTTTGACAAAGGGGGCGTCTTCCACAGGGTTCTAGTCTGGAAGAAATGAGCCTGGAACCCAAGTTCCTTGGAAAAGAGAATTCCAGGGAGACAGAGGTCTGTTCAGCATGATAAGTAGTGAGCTCCGTGTACCTGGAGGTGTGCAAGCAGAGGTGTGGGACCGTGTATGTTGGGCAGGGATTTGCACTCACTGGGGAGATTGCTTTCAGCCATGAGTTTCTTTGATACTGTCAACACATGAATCGAGGTTAGAGTATATGGATCAAAGTGGGTGCTACAGAGCGTGAAGGCAGGGTAGATGAGGCCCAGAAGGAAGTTATGACTACCACTGGATTACGGATCACAGGACACTTCCCACTATCCTTTAAGTGAACCTTCTACCCACCCCATGATGCAGAGACAGCAGGATGATTAACCCCACTTAGCAGAGGAGGAAACTGAGGCACAGAGCAGGAATGGGACCCCCAAGTGCTCCTGATTGCCTCAGCTAGGGATCTCCCCCTTCTGTCCCCGCAATGGGCCCTCTCTGGCAGGCTTCTGTCCAGCTACCGAGATACCTTATCCCTGAAGATTCCAGGCTCTGCCCATTCCCCTGAAACTGGGGAGCAGGGGTCCCAGTCCAAAAGGCTTCTCCCCCTAGGCTCTCAGGCCCTGCTCTGCCACCCTTCTCCTTCCCTGAAAGTCTTGCCACAGCCTGTCCACTTGGCTCCTTCAAACCCAACCCAAGACCGGACACTAGACTTGGCCCAGGAAATAGAATTCAAAGAAAGGGGTTCCTTCACTCAACTTCACGCTGCCCCTTGCAGCTTCACAGACGGCTTGTGACCAGGGCAGCAGAGCCCACCTTACTAGGCACCCCTCCAGACACTTCCCTATTCCTGGTCAAAAGGGCCCCAGGGGAGACTGGATCACTGGGGGAGACGGGGGAGCTGCCACAGCACCCACAGAACCTTCAGGATACTCCAGTGAGCCAAGAGTCAAGGAGGGAACGGAGACTTAGTGAGATTAAGGAACGCGCCCAAATTCAAAATATTAAATTGAACAGAAACTGCTTGTAGGTCTCAGAGACAGGATTTGAACCCAGGACCAGCTGGTTTCCAATGTCCAGGGTTTTCCCACGCTCCCTGCTGCCTACACAGAAGTGGAAAGCAGCTTCACTAGGCAGCCTGATGAGCAGATGAAAGGGTGCAGGGCTCAGCAGAGAGGGACAGAAGAGAGAAGATGAGACAGACAAGAGAGAGCAGCAGGGACAGAAGAGTTGACAAGTGGATCCTGCGGGGGGCCAGAGGGAGACAGCTCCAGAAGCTTCCCTCTTGGTCAATGAAAGGCCCCCAAGTGCCACCTCTGCTGCCATCTGCCTCTCCTTTTCAGTCACTAATGTTCCCTGAGTCAGTCTCCAGACACTCAGGCCTCAGGACCAGACAATACCTCCTGCCCTGGGAGCCCCCAGTCATTGAGGACACCAGGCCAAGCCCCTCAGGGCCAGCCTTGGGGCAGGGAGGTGGGCGGAGGGAGTGAGGGCCAGTTTTGGCTCTGGCAAGAACATCTGCCCAGCTTCCATTTGCTCACTCTGGGCTGGAGGGTCCAGTCGCCCAGACTGCCCACTGGGAGAGGCCTCATGGCCAAATGAATGCTCCAGGCCAGCTGGGTGCTCCCAGCCACAGCAGTAGGATACAGTCGCTTGTCCCCAGAGCAAGCATGGTTTAAGCAACAGCCTCTCAACTGAATATTTAAGAAGAAAAATACCTTTTTTCTTTCTTTCTTTCTTTTTTAAGAAAGGGAGGGAGAAAGGGAGGGAGAAAGGGAGGGAGGAGGAAGGCAGCAAAGAAAGGGAGGGCAGGAGGGATGGAGGGAAGGAGGAAAGGAGGAAGAATGGGAGGGAGGGAGAAACCTACCCCATTGCTGCAGTCAAGGTCACAGGCATCCTTGCGGGGCGTGAGCAAGGAGCCTTTAATCTGGGAGTTCAGGTTGAGGAAACTAAATGCTCCAAGCGGAGTACATTACTGCCCTGAATGATCTGTCGGCTTCTATTAGGCTAAATATCTCTGTATAATGGGGAATTATCCTCTGAAAAGGCAAACTACCGGCCTCTCCAGAGAGGGGGCATGACAGGAACCTCTCTTTGTGAGGGCTCCCCAATGTGTGTGTGGAGGGGGGTAAAGGGAAGAACAGGACCAATTGGGAAAGCCGCCCCCCTCCTACACCCTCTCCCCTGAAAGTCACAGTCAGCAGCTGTTTGAAGCTTTCCTGCAGGCGCCAGTCTCCCTCCCCCTCCACCCCAGACCCCACCAGCTCCACTTAGGAGCCTGAAGGGATGCCAGACCTGGGCTGGGTGCCTAACAACGCCTTGGCGACAGCATGTGACTGGGGCAAGTCCTGAGCCTCTTTGAACCTCCGCTTCCCTGTCTGTTATATGGAGCTAATAATGCCCACCTGAAGGCTGGCTGTGACGGGTGGGGGGTCGAGGCTGGCACAGAGCCCAGCAGAGTGGGCACCAGGACAATTTTGCTCATGCTGCTCTGCCCACTGGTAAGAACATTCCTCAGTCTCTGCTCCTCTTCCTCACTGCCTGCCCTCCTCCAGGAAAGGATCCCTAACCCCACCACCAGTGTCTCCTGCTGTGGGCACCTATAGCCAGAACCCCACCTTCTGGGCACTCCCAGCTTGTGGTGGCTGTGAGCACAAGTGCTTTCCCCCTAGGGGCTCCCCTTCCCAGGCTTCCAATCCCCCTGGGCACACCAGGATTCTGCCCACATTTGCAGGCACAGAGGGAAATGCTGGAGGAAACCAGGAGCAAAGGGGTGGTACCTCAGGCATGGGCTGAGTACATAAGAGTGACACTTGTGAAAAGGGCATCAGCACCAGGGAAGCCCAGACCAAGAGGTCAGAAATCACAGGACATGAGCTGGAAAGAGTAGGGTGGCAGCCAGGTCTCCAACAGAATGGCCAGGGCACAGGCAGGTCAGAGGGGCATAGAGGTGAGACTCAGTACTTGGGTCCCAGCTCGAGTTGCCCAGGCCAGGAAGGGACCCAGAGGCCAGGAGGGGCAGATCTTGGCGTCTGGGGCACGACAGTCAAACAGCTGTCACTGGTGGGGAACAGGCAGTAGGGCTGAGAGTTAGGTGGGGAGGGCTTACAGACCTCAACCTGCCCCTCAGGACTCCCAGCCACCCTCAGCCTGCAGTAACCCCTGAAACAGTTCAGGACACACCACAGATGCAGCTGCTACTGTTTCTGGGCATGGACAGGGCCAAGAGGCCGTGCTGGGGGCAACTCCAGGGCAAGGTGCCTACAGCCAGTGGGACGCTGACAGGAGAGGAATGCAGTGTTGCCCACACCCCAAGTAGGCCCAAAGGTCTACCTAGAGTCTCCATGGACTTGTTCGTCCATTCTTCCATTCATCCATTCATCAAATGCTCTCTATTGCCTTCTGGGAGCTAAAGTTACAAAAATGCCCAAGGTGTTGCATCAGGGAAAACAGCTGGGACAATCTTAGGGGTGGGAAGATCCTACAGAGAGACAGGAGACATGCACTCGGACTGGATGAGACTAGGACACAGCATCTAATCCAGGGTTGGGGGTCAGAGAAGACTTCCAGGGGAGATCTTTGGGAGGGGCCTTAAAGGAAAAGCATTTAGATTTGAAAACATTAGGAAAGGGCATTATTGCAGGCAGAGGGGCAGCTGTGCCAAGGCCCACAGGCACAAAGAATTGACTGGAAAGAGAGACGGCCCTGTCCCACAGGGAGGGCTGCATAGGCGCAACTGAGGAGTTTAACTTTTATCCCAAGGGCCATCGGGAGTCTAAGGGTTTTAAGTGGGGAGTGACAGGATCTGATCTGTGCTTCATAAAGATGATTCCGGATGAGAGGGTAGAGAATGGATTCCATGGGCGAAGACAGGAGACAGCGAGCCAGGTGAGGACCGAGGCAGAGAGGAGGGGGTGGATGCAAGGCAGACCTGCAGTCAGGGCAGCAGTGGCCGGACCGCCAAGCACCACGGATGCCTCATGTCCAGACAATACCATCAAACTTTGTAAAGCCTCTCAGATCAGTTACTTCGATCTGCACAATGCTCAGGTGTGGCCGACAGGCCAGAATTCGTTACATGCTTCATTCAATAATTCAACAAGAATTCAACAAGCTTCGTTGCGTGCTTACTGTGGTCCAGATATTGTTCTGGCCCACTTGACAGGGGAGACTTGGACCCAGAAGTGCTGCCCAGGAAGTTCCACAGACATGTGGGCCATGCTGGGTGGAGTTTAGGGCTCACATCAATCTCCATCAGTGAGAGGCCGCTCAGGCCTTCTGCCAGGCCCAAGAGATTAGAACCAGGGGTGACCAGAAACAGCCACTGATTTGGGGGACCCAGAGATCCTCCAGAATAGGGGAAGAGCTGGGGGCACATGTCGGCTAAGAGCTGTGGAAAGGGAATTCCCGACCAGGGGAGCTGGATCACGGTAGGGGCAGGGATGCACCTTTGTCTGGAGTGGGAATGCCTGGCACCTCTTCCTGCGAGCTGGGGTGAGAAGCCAGAGAGAACCTTGGGTGAAAGGAAGCAAGCTCATGGTAGAGGGCACTGATGCCCTTGTGGGTGAGGCTAGAAAGAGCAGGAGGGCACAGATGGGGAATGCCAGGGTCATTAGGTCAATGAGGAGAGGAAGTGGCCAGCAAGCAGGACCAGATGTTGAGGGAGAGGGTGGGCACATCAGGAGGCCTTGAAGCTGGGTGTGCTTCTAGGGTGATTTCAGCAAAAGAGGCAGTGTTGGTCTGAGCTAGGGGACAGGGGCAGAGGGCAGGGCGTCCCAGCAGGGAAGAGCAGGCCCTTGACTGCCCTAGCAGGTGCCTCCTAAAGTGGCATCAGGCTGCCCTGTGCTCAAAGGGAGCTAGCACCTCCCCAGGCATGGGCACCCAAGGGCCCCTGTGATGTGTAGAAAAAAGCCACAAGCAGCCTCACTGCCCCTGAAGGGAGCCACTTGGGTCAGCCCAGGAGCGGCCCCCAAATTCCCTGTCACAAACAGAACCCAAGGCCAGCCTGTCCACACTGAGCAGTTGCCTGGGCTCAACTCTCCTCGGCAGTACTCTGGGGTGGCTCCTGTCTCGCAGGTGGTCAGGTGGGAGTGCACCAACCCAGGTCCCAGCACATAGTAGGTGCACAGAGTAACTGTCTCCACCACCAGGGAGGGTCTCTTGGAGTCCATCCTTACAGCATCCCCAGTGCCTCATACACACTTTTGATTAATTGACTTGCACAGACCTTAGCTTAGCCACTAACCAGCTGGTAGCCTTGTGACGAAGTCAGAATTCTGTCCCCAGAGCCAGTGGGTAAGGGCTGAGAGGAAGGCAGACATCCAATGAGGGCATGGCAGGTGCTCCAGGGAGCAGGGAAAGACACAGCAGAGGCCAAGGTCACTGAGGCAGCAGTGGCCCTATGCTCTCCACACACATTAGCTCTCCTCAATAATTCAGCTGTTTGGCTCAGGAGCCAGAGGAGGGGAGTGAGGACAGGGGGTGGGATGCACCCAAGTGAAGGGTTCTTGGGCATGGGGGCCTCTTGGGTGCCTTCTCCTAGCACCCACTTGCCAAGTACTTCACCTGGGAATCCACCCACTCTGTCCAGGTACTGCCCCAGCTGAGCATCAGAGAGAAACTGAAGTAAGTCAAGAAGAAGGAGAGTCTTTTGGGAAAAGGGGCAGAGCCTGGAAGTCTTCAGAGAGGTGGTGGCTTTCTACTACTCTGGGTCTCACCTTGCTCTTCTCTGAAATGGGACTGTTCTACTACTAATAATAGTATAGTTAAAGCTTTCTGGGCACTTAACTTTACGCTAGGTTCTGTGTGAGACATTGCACCCAAAGAGAACGAGAAGCTGCTGAGGCAGAGCCTGCCCTGACTCCAGACACCCTGTGGATGGCCTGGCTGGCCAAAGCTGCTGGGGGCCTGGGCCTTGAGCAGGGTATGCAGGAGGTAGGAGTCACAGTAGCCAGGGTCAGCGAGTTGCCTGGTGTCTTCAGCACCACTCCAATGGCCACTCCTGAGCTGGATGAGTAGAGCTGAGGTTGGGAGAGAGGGCCAGAGGCATAAGGTCAGGTTACACGGTGGATGTGGTGGCAGCTCAGCATGCCCCGCACCCCCACCTGCTGTGTTTAAAGTACTGGTGTTGAGTGTGGCCTATACCTGCAGCTTCCCCCTTTCCATCTGCCACCAAAGTTCCACAACAGGCAGCAGCGGAGGAAGAGGGACGAACGGGAGTAGAAAAGCAGTCATGGCTGTTGCTGGGTCTCCTACACTGAAACCACAACAATATTAGGAGTGGGTGTTAATCCTACTTGACAGGAAACAGACTGCGGGGTGTCCCTGCTCAAGGTCGCAGATGAGAGTGGCGAGCTGTGATGAACATTTAGGACCATCTGGGTCTAATGGATAAGATGCCAAAGGCTGAGAGAGTTCATGGGGTTGAAGGTGAGGGGTATTTCAAGCAAAACCAACAGACCTGGGGTGGATATTTTGGAAGATAAAGAAATGAAATGCAAGGGAGGGTGAGAAAGGACTCTCCTTGGACTTCCACCTGAGGGAAGCCACCTGGGTCAGCTCAGGAGTGGCCCCTCCAACACCCCTGGCCCCTGGCCCTGTTTCCTGTCCCAAGCAGGCCTCGCAGTAGCCTGTTCATACTGAACATTTGCCTGGGGCCAACTCTCAAGAGTAAATTAGAATAGCTCTGCCCCACTCCTGCTCAAAAGAACCCCATCTCCCTGAGGATATGGGGCAACCAGAAGGCCTGATGTTACTAACAGTTCTTGAGAAGGAGCTTTGCGTGGCACCAAGGGTGAGATGTGGCAACAGAGAAATGATAGCTCAGCCCAGAGTTAGGACAAGACCACCTTTGGGCGGAGGCTAGCGGAGAGGTTCAGGAAAGCCCAAGAGAACAGGTACCACAGTGTCTGAACTCAATATTAAAGCATCATTCCTTTGAGGCCTCAGAAAACTCAAGGCTTTTCAACCTGGGAGAAAAATCTTCTAGGAATATCAGCAGTTGGAGGTAGGACCCTAGGGTTCTGATCACCTCTTCTACTAACATTCTAACTGTGTTGGCATAAGTATCTTCCCCTCTCTGGTCTCCAGAGGCTCCATCTACAACACAAGCTGTCCAGAGATGCCCCACCGCTCCTCCCAGTGCCAAGGAGAGCTCAGGATCTATGACAGGACCTGCCTTTCCTGATGGAGCCATGCTATGGGAAGGCTGAGTGTCACAATGACCCCAGGCACCCACACCCCACCCTAGGGTCTTGGGGAGGAGACTTTGCTTCTGCTAGCTATTGCTCCCATTTGGGAAGTCTCAATTGTGTGCTGAGTACAATTCTCCATGACCTTCCTTTACCCTCTCAACAAGACTATGATGCAGGTCAGTTCTCCAGTTTTCTAGACAGGAGAAGAGAGAAGCCATGAGCAGTTTGTTCAGCACCCTGGACAGCTCCCAGCATCCGCCACTGCCCTGGCAGGTCCAGAGCCAGACACCTTCTCCTGGCCTAAATTTCACCGACTTTCCCTGATTGCTGCAGCTGCATGGGTCTCCTTAGGCTCCTGGCACTGCTGTGATGTCTACCACAGAACACTGAGACCCAGGGAGCGCTGGCTCCAATCTCATTCTCTCACCAGGGAACTGCAGGTGTGAGAACGTGCGTGCGTGCATGCGTGTGTTTCTGTCTCTCTTCTCTCTCCCCTTTCTATGTCACAGTCTAAGGACATAGAAGGGAATACAGAAAGGACAGTGGAAACCCAATGGCTTTGAATCAGGCAGGTGGGGATGGGGATGAGCGAGAAAACTCTTGGCCCATCTCTTTACCTCATTCCACTTCAAATTCTCCAGCTGAGAAATGAGACAGTCCTGTCCACCTCACAGGCCTCCTGGGGCTTACAGAACAGAGTGCAGATATGCCTCAAAAGAGGCTGCTGACTTACAGGTCAGCCATGGCCTCCTGCTCACCCTCCCTCAATCAACTCCCTCTTCCAGCGTCACTCAAATTCGTAACCACTACCCCATGAAATCTTTGACTGACTCACAAATGGGCTGATTCTTATCCCTGAGGCATATGTGAGGCCAGTGGAGGGTTCAGGAAAGTCCATGAGAACAGGCATCCTGGTATCTGCACTTCCATTACTAGAACCTGATTATTTTGTGTGCCTACAGATGCTCAGTTCACAGTGGTGTTGAGCCTGGGAAAGGGAACACCTAGGACCACTGGTAGTGGGAGGCAGGACCCTGGGAATCTGGTCCCCTTCTCTACTAACATACTGTGTGTCTTGTTACTACTGTCTCCCCTTCTCTGATCCTCAGTTTTCTACATCTACAACGTGCGGTGCTCAGGCCTACCAGAGATAGGTTGGGCCTCTTCCCACCACTTCCTGAAAGCAAAGGAGGAAAAGGTCTATGGGGGATAGGGTCAGGGGAGCTGAGATGAACACTCCAAAGCTCTCAAATCCAGGTGCTAGGTACCCAGATACCTCCCTTGGAGCTGCGCCTTCCTTTACTCTCTAAAAGAAGGCAAAACCCCAGGCCTGAGATTTATGGACCCCTACACGTGGGTTCTACCCAGTTCCAGTCCCTGTGAAAATGGGACCTGCCTACATGCTTTGAAGGGGTCCCCTAGTTAGCCTCAGACTACATGGCCTCGCCAGGGAGCTTGACCTGAGGGAGGCTGAACTCACAGTGCCCAGGCTAGATGAAAAGGAAATAAGATTCCACGGGGGGGGAACTGGGCAGGAAGAGAGCTCCGAGGGCCCCTCTGTGGCCTGAGGGACACTGACAGAGCTGGGAACAGGGAGAGGGAAGCAAGATTACATGCTGCTCCACCAGCTTACCAGCTGGCTGGCCTCAGAAAGGCACGTCACTCTGACTGCAGTTACCTACTCTTCAAGTGGCGACAATAATGTGCACCTCTCAGGACCCTGCGGCCTGCTGTGTGGCAGGTTATCTGAATGGCAGATTCCTGGCCAGGGCTTTGGCTTTTCACAGCAAGGCCCAGAGTGCATGAGGATAGCCTGGGGCATATGACCAACAGGTTCAGGGGGAAACGAGCGCTGAGAGTGAGACAAAGTATGAATGAGATGACCCCAAATCCGCCCAGCATGACCCCCCTAGAAAAGCAGGCTGAGCCTTAACCCAGCCACACATGGAGTACTGACCCTGCTCACAGACTCAGCACAGATTTTGTCATACACAGAGCCCTGAGTCAGTCACTACCCACTGTGGCAAGTCCCCACCAGAGTCCAATCACAGTCAGCCCTGGTGCGGGCTGCCAGGCCTCATATCCCTGTAGACAAGTTCAGGTTCGTCTTCCCTCAGTGAAATGCCTCACCTCTGGCGGGAGGGATGGAGCCTATGTAGGTGTGTGTTCCCAGTCTCTCACCCTTCCTGTCCACACCTCCCCACAACTTCCCCAAATGCTACTGGCTTCTTCCTGATGATCCCCTCCTTCAGCTGCTTCCATCATGCTGGTCACATTGTCTGTAACCCTTGACCACTTTTGGTACCAGACCACATCTCAATAACCCGCCCTCGGTATGGTTTCCCCCTCTCATCAGAAGGTGGAGGTTCTGAACAGGAGAAAGTACCTTGGGCCTCACTCATCCACCGGGCTCACTGTCCAGTGGCAGAATGAGGTCACCTGGGTGTGAATGGCAGCCCAGGATTCCCATTCGGGTCCAGGAATTTTTCCACCCAGACGTCTAGCTGCCAAAGGGTTTCCCTGCTCTTGGCATCGTTCCCGGCCAGCAAGGAGTAGCCCCTGAGTTCTGGAGATATGCATGCCTCAAGTCCCCTCCCATGTCCAGAAAAGCAACAGGAGGTACAGAGCCTCAGGGAGCCACCCTGTCCTGGGCTCCTCTGCCCTTGGAAGACCCCAGAGTAGAGCTAATTTTAGACAGCTCTCCTCAGGCTGAACAATTAAAGATCTTTTCTAGATTCTCCCTGGCATAATGGGGCCAGAAGGCAGAGCTGCCCCCACCTCCCCAGGGTGGCCAAGGCCACCTGGCCAAGAGTACTGGCTGCACTGTGACTGTAGGGGGGCGCAGCTGCACCCACATCCCAACATGGCCCTGGATGAGGACCAAGGTGGCAGCACTGGGAGATGACCTGCCCACCCACGTCTGAAACCCAACACTCATGGCCCACCCATGTGGGCAAAGCACTGCTTTTCTCAAACGCAGGGCTGGACAGGGGCTGGGGAGCACCAGAAGAAGCGAGGGGTCTAGATTCAGATCTTGGCAGTGAATTTTAGCAGATGCATGCTCATTCTGACTTGAGATCCCTCCTCTGTAAACCAGGGTAATAATATGCTAACTACATGATATGACACTAAGACCCTGACCTGCTCGCCATCTCCCCAGGATGTCCCACAAGCACCTCAACTCTCATTATCCCCTAAACTGGCTTCTCCTCCTTGAGGGCTCCACCATCAGCTCAGCTGTGTAAGCCAGAGCCTGGAAGCCTGGTGACCCTGTCCCATCCCTACTCGTCTCCAATTCACCGTCCACCCTGGCTGAGGCCCACTCTGCACCCCAGATAGCACCCTAAATGAGATTAGTTCCTTTCCCTCCTTAAAACCCTATATCGTCTTCCTCATTCTCTTAGGCCAAAACCTACACACCCTCCTTGCCAAGGTCAACAGAGTCTGCCTAACCCGACCTTGCCTACCTGCCCTGACCCCACGACCTCAACGCTCTTCCAGCTCCTCAATATGTCAAAGACTGCCCCCCACCCACCCCACTTTTCCCTGGTCCTTGCACACAGTTCCTTCCTCCTCATCTGATTACTGGATGAGACACCTCCTCAGAGAAGCCCTCCTGACTGACCCGTCTCCGTGGACCAGAAGCTTCCTCTGCCTCTGTAGTCTCTGTCATCCCCTCTTACCATGTATCACAATTTGTAATTTGACATCTATTTTCTTATTTACTTATTGATTTATTTACTTACTTAAACAAGTAGGTTTATTACTGTCCCACACTCATCCCAGCAAAAACTGTGAATTTTATACAGGAAGGGGCCACAGTTGCCTTGCTTTGCACTGTACCCCCTGTCTGGGGGCACAGGAGGTGCTCCATAAACTGGAGTCCCCTCCACACCCTGCCAGAAGCCGGGTGCTCATATTCTCGCTACCGGCCATGATGTCCACTCACATCCTTTACACATCTGCCTGGCACATCCTTCCTGATCCTCTCCATCTGTCCACATTTCTCCTAATCCTGCGCCACTTCTTGTAGGAACGTTCCTGGACACCCCAATTCCAGAAGCTCCTTTGGAAGCAGCGCTCTCTTCCCATCTCCATTTCCCAGGTGGAAGTCAGTAGCCTGGGAGACAAGATGGAGACCCGGTGACTGAGATGGAGAACGATGGCAGCAAACTAAAGTCATATGTGTGGTGAGAGCATGGAACCTTCCGCTCCTTTGCCAGCCTGTGCCCATCTCCAGCTATGCCCAGGGATAGACTTCAGGGAGAAGGAACAGGAAGGAGGAGACACCCTCTGCCCTCAGGTGAATCTCAGTCTGAGAAGCAGGCTGGGTCCCTGCCCCGAAGACACATTGGTCTGAAGAAGGAGACATAGCCATGACGTCCGAACCTCCAATCACTGGACAAATCTGCACCAGACACCGGGCACAGTATGGAGTGCTGAGGGAAGGAATCAGCCCAGCACCATGCCCTGAGCGGTCACCGGAGAGCTGACAACATGAGAATTCCACAAGCTCCCTGCTCGGCTGGAGCTGGAGGGCACACAGGCAGCTGGGAGGAGAGCTGAGCGATGCCGAGGGCTGAGAGGCACACAGTAGATGGCCTAGACCAGACTGGGAGGGTTCAGGGACCCAGAGACAGATGTCCCGGAGGAAGGGCGTCTGCCCGGGGACACAGATGCTTGCAGGAGGCGGGTGGTGGCTGGAGGGTCTTAGCAGACTGGCACTAAACCCAGGTGCTCTGTCCTCGCACCAGGGGCCTCCTCATACAGACCCTTCCAACCTCAGACCACCAAGCCTGTGGGGGAAGTAGCTTGGTTTCTCCTTATGCATGCGTGCTCTCTGCCACAGCAGCCCCGCCCCACGTTGCCAAGTTTTGAGGAAATGCCTGACATCCTCACTGCCACCATCCCTGATCTGGCCAGCCTAACTCATCAGTGGGGGACCAAGGTGGTCCTAGAACATTGAAGGCTGAAAAGTCAGGAAAACAGAAAGGACCCTTGGGAGGGTTTCTCCAGGGACAACCGCCTTCTTTTCTCATGCGGGTCCCTCCACGCCCCAGGGAGGGCGAGGCCTGAGGAGTGGCCTAGTCTGTGCCCACAGTTCTGGCCCGGTCACGGCTGTAAGGGGAATGAGGGAAGGGAAGCAAGCAGCCCTGCATCTCCCCCAGCACACACACAACCCCTGAAGCCAGGGCTGGGTGTATGGAGGGGGCCACATCCACTCAGGACCACTGAGGGACCCTGGGGATGCCCAGGGAGAGCAAGAAGCCCCATGCCCACTCCTCCCAGGGAAAGGGAAGCAGCTTTCACTTCCCACTATGTCCCCCGACCTCCGCAAACACCAGGCACCAAGGCCATGGCCTGTGCTTACTACCACCCTTAAAGCAGAATCTATTGTGACTGTCCTTCAAGTGAGGTCCCATGAAAGTTCTCATGATTTGCCCAAGGTTCCACAACCAAGAACAATGGAGCTTCAAATCAGGTCAGACCGGGGGCAGCAGTGATTTTAGTCAGTCATGACAGAAATTCCCCCATCAGGTAGGAGTGAAAACATAACCCCAGGAAGGGCTGGGGTCCCTCCTAGGTGGCTGTCGAGGAAAACTGGGCAAGCAGCTGAGGAGAGGACCTGGACCTGATGACCTCTGGAGTCCCCTGTGTCTTCTGGGACCACCGGGAAGCTCCAACAGCCCTCAAGAGGGTGGCTCGGGAAGAGGCCGGGCAGCCCCTCGGCCTGACTGGGGAGGCCAGCAGAGCAGGGACACCACCCCAGCCTCTGGCCTCGGCAGCCCTGCTCTGTGGGAACCTCTGACCTCCTGGGACCCCCTACCTGAGACTAGGAGGCCCAGGTCTCAGAAGAAAAGGGCCAAGGAGAACTCAGTGAGGGAGAGGGAGAAGGAGAGCTTGGCCCGGTGGCCACAGCAGCCATCCGGGGTTTTGATAGTGCCGGCACCAACCAGCCTGTCCAGAGCCTCCGTCTCGCGCTAGGCAATTACAGTTCTTCCTGTGTAATGAGATGGTGTTTAAAGGCCATTCAAAAGAAATCTCCTATAATGAGGTGAAGGAGTTTACAGTGCTATATATCAAGGAGGCTGGGATGGGTGGGACCGGGGCTGAGTCTCGGAGTGCAGTGATGGAGCTCCATGTCGAAAGGTGAGAGAACAGAAGGAGGGACCCCAAACTCTGCAAGATAAGCCAGACACATTGCCAGAAAAGTTCCTGTGACACCAGCAGCTAATGTGCCTTGAGCAGCAGATGAGGGCTGAGGAGACTGATGTTGCCGGGGCTGGGCAGGGGTGAGCAGGGCTGAGGGGAGGGCGAGTCACAGGGTAGAAATCCATGCTCAGGAGAAGAACCGTGACCGTGAATGCACTGGGCTGAATTGTGTTTCCCAAATTCTTGTCTACCGGGACCCCAGAATTTGAGAGTTTTTTTGGAAACAGGGAAATTAGTAGTTGTAGGTGTTACTAATTAAGATGAGGTCATATTGCATTAGGGTGAGTTATAATCTTATGATTTACGTCTTATAATGATGGGTATCTAATCCAATAAGTTGTGTCCTGATGTAGACACACACATGCGCATGCACACACACATAAACACACACACGCACACGCAGAAACCACCACTTTTAGTCGCCGAGGCTGGAGTTCTGCATCTACAAGCCAAGAGTGCCAAAGATTGCCGGAAACAACTAAAAGAGGGAAGAGGCAGGTCCTCCCTAGAACCTTCAAAGAGCGCGTGGTCCTGCCCACATCTTGATTTCAGGCATCTAGCCTCACAGAATTGTGAGAAATATATTTTGGTTGTTTTAAGTGGCCAGGTTTGTGATAATGTGTTACAACAGCGCTAGGAAATGAATACTATGACCACTCTAACAAACACAACTGTCCAGCAATAGAGATGCTCTGTGAAAGGCAGTGAAGGCTGCATCTGTGGAGGTGAGCAAGCAAAGCTAGGAGTCCCCATGTCCCAGGCTCTCAACAGCTACGGGTGCAGAAGCACACTGAGTCCTCACTGGCTTCACTACATGTAGTCCAACAAACTGGACATAAGGACTTATCATTCCTATTCCACAGATCTGGAAACTGAGGCTCCAGAAAAAGGCAAATTCTGGTCCAAGAGCACAAGGTGACCAGTCAGTGTTGCAACAGGCTGGAATCCTGGAGTCCCATGGGGAGCCCTCAGACTCGTTTACCCAGTCTGCCTTCCCTGTATCTATACTCAACATCCTGGAAGGCAGAGGAAGATCCAGTCTCCTGGTCCCAGCTTTTTCAAACCAAAAGTGACATTGAGGCTGAAAGCCTTGCCCAACTCTAACTTGAGGCCTCCAGGCAGCACTGTGGTGGCCCATTGCCTTTGATGGGTTGTCCTGGAGCAGTCACCAGCCTCCAATAGCACTCATAGAGAAGGGACACTACTCTTGAGACAGACTCTGAGCACCTACTGTGTGCCAAACTCCCAGTAGAGTGGGATTGAGGGCAAAAACCAGGAGTAGGCAGGACCCAGCATCTCCTCAGGGACCCTGCAGATCAGACACCCAGTAAGACCCGAGGGGGTGTCCCTAGACCATGTGTGATCTGACTGGGCATCCTAGCAGCTCTTCTGGGGGCCCATCAGGAAGAGCTAATCAGAAAGAGAGAAACCTCTCTTCTCTGATGGTAATCTAATGCCAAACCTTGTTCTCCAAATCAAAGAGAGAAACTTGCAGGAGAAAGTGTAGCCTCTGGAGATGAGTACTCCTTCCAAACCTCTGCACTAGAGGGCAGGCTGCCCAGGGCTGTCCTTACCTGGCGCTTGCCTCCCTGGCAGCTGGAGGATGGAGGTCCCCCAGCTCTGGCACTAAACTGCCAAGCACAGCCAGGGTCGCCAGCCCGACTCTAAATGCTGGTTAATTGGTGCTGCGTGGCAAAGGGACATGAGAAGTGGGGCTTTGAAGTCACCTGGTGCAACTTGTCCAGCGGGAACAATGGGCCATCCAGCTGGGAGAGTGGAGGCTCCTTCTAATTAGGTGCTGCTTTGAACAGGGAGGCATCAGATTAATGAGGCTTGCAGCACTCTGTTCACGGTGCAGCAGGATGCCTCTCTTCTCTGATCGCAGTCTGATGCCAAACCTTGTTCTCCAAATCAAAGGTTCTCCCCAAATCACTTTCTGACACGTCTTGGGTGTCTGCTGGGCACCTCTGTCAGGGAGCTAAAAGCTTTGTCCTCCATTCCATCACTTCCATGCCAGTTTTTGTTCACTGAGAAGATGTGACAGGGCCATGACACCTAAGAGCCTACCTTGGGGGAGTGAAGGCTAGCCGGGGCCATCCCATGTTGCAGAGCTTGTTAGCTCACGGCTGCTGGTGAGCTGGCCATTCACACCGTGGGGCCCAGGATCCCCTGGGCTGCAGGCCCCTGCCTCAGCTCTTGGCAGCTGTGGGCATGCTGGGATGCAGAGCATCCCCTGGCCAATGTCCCGCTGTTGGCATCTGTTGGCAAGCCTTAGGGGCATCTGGCTCAGCCATCCTCGGAGAAGATTGAGACGTCACAGCAGCCAGACTGCATGGCCTTGCCTTCCTGCCTTCCCTGCTCTAGCAAGACACTGCCTCCCCACCCTCTCTGGACCTTTGCTCCCATCCCCGTCCCTCCAGACAGCCCTTCTTTCTCTCTTCCATTGACTAAACTCATACCACCCTCCCAAACCCAGGCTCACATTTGTTCTCTTCCACCACCACTGTTGCCAGACCATGCTTTCCTCATCTGAGATCTCACAGCCTGTCTCTGTCTCCTTGAGCAATTGTTTCTCGCCCTGTACTCCATTGTTTTATAGCTCTTCTGTGACGCTGTGACACAAGAACAGAACAGCATCCTTGTGTCACCTCTGGATCCTCCATAGTAAAGACTGTCTGGCAACAGATTCTATCCTCCTGTGGCACTCTGGGAGACACAGGGAGAGAAAATCGCATCCTGCCATCAGTTTCACCATCTGTCAAATGGGAATGAGGGCCTCATCCCGCTTTCTTCTCAGGGCTGCCTGAGTGTCTCAGAGGCCACTGGACAAGCATGTGTTTGGGGGAGGTGGCTCTGGGGCAGGAGGTGGGCGCTGGCAGGGATTATGGGACCCCAGGGCTTGGTAAGTTAATTCTCTCTGAGCCTCCTATGCGCACAGGCTGGGTCCAGGACCCACAAGATACAAGCATCTCTCACTCAACCCTCACAACTACCTCTGCAGTACGTGTTGTGATTAGCTCCTTTTCACAAAAGAAGAAAAACTCAGAAAGGTTTAAAAAAGAGCTTTTAGATGGGGAAGGCAGAACTTGAAGTCAGGCTACATGCTAGTTCCAGATCTGAAACTGCATCTCCCTGGGCCTATTTTCCCCTCTGAGGGGTGGGCACACTGATACATTGTAGATGATCTTTGCTAGGTCAGAGCTGGTTGGCATGCCCCCTGATCCCCTCCCAGACCTCAGCTTTAAATCTCTCCCACCCAGAAACAGCCTGCCCTTTTGACACCCACCCCATTGGTCAGTGCCTCTGCACTCTCTTCCACCCAACTTTCAGCCACTTCCCCTCATCCACAGCAGGTTCCATCTCCCTGGGCACTGCATGTCAGCCCTTCTCTAGTGACTCCGCCTTGCTAGGGGGGCCCGGATGGGCTCTCCATTCCCTGACCTCCTGCTTCCAGTCATTTTGGCTTCCATGCCCTCCAGCCTCTATCTCAGGCCACAGCCTGGCACTCACCTCCACCACAGCCGCCAGTCAAACCTCACAGATCGCCCACTAGAGTCTGCCACGATGATTTCACCATGCTGGACCTTCAGACTCCCTCTCTCCATCGCTGCTCTTGTGTCTCATTCCCATTTGTTTGGGATCCAGTGTCCTCGGTATCATTAATCCTTCAAACAATTTGTCCATCCCTTCTCCTTGAGGATACTTTCATAAAATCCCTACCTGGATAAAGCCAACTGGCACCCCTTGGCACCTACAGCTGGAAAGTCAAAGTTATTGGAGAAAATGAGCTCATGATAAAGGCTGTGATCCCACCCACCCCATGAGCTCAAAATCTCAGCCCACGAGTGGGCCCAGTCCTGCCCAGTGCTCCCCATTCCTGACACTAAGCCCATTTTCCTTCTCTCCAAGCTGGCAACATCGACCCCTTATTCTTTGGACCTCACGTCTCTGTCGGGCCCGTCAGCCCAACTGAGACTTCCCTTTGTTCTCACTGAGAAGGCAGATGAGCAGAGGTGAGCTCCCTCATCTGCCCACTGACAATTCTAGAAGACCTCTGCTTCTGCTGGATGCCACTCTCCCGTTTGAGGAAAGGCCACTGCCCATCACAGGTTAACTGCCCACTGGGTGCTGAGTGCCTCACTCTGGCACTAGGATTTCAGCTCCCCCCACTAGATGGTCTGCAGGCATCGCCCACCTTATCCTCTACTGGATCCATTCACCTTCCCACCAGCACATAGCCGTGTTCTGAGATCTCCCATCCTCTGAAAGTTTCCTTTAATTATGGTAAGTTAAAAATTGTATGATCTATTTACTAAATTATATGATCTCTAAGTTACGTGATCTATTTACTCATGAAAAAAGAAACGGGGAACATAGTCATGGCAGTAGGGTGGATGGAGGAGAGGAAGAATGTGGCAGCACAGCGGAGCTTTGTGGGGACAGAAGTTCTGTCTTGACTGTGGGGGTGGTTACACAGAACCCCACACATGATACAATTACACAAAGCGCGAGCACACGCATGCGCACACACACAGGTATGCACATGTAACCAGGAAATCTACACCACTGTCGATGCTGGTTTGATGTCACACTGGAGTCACACAAGATGTCACCACCAAGGGAGGCCACGTGGCGGGCGTTCAGGACTGGCCAGGGTTTGCTGACTCTCCCCTCCTGCCACCACTCCATCTCTTCTCCCCCTCACCATAAAATTTCCAGGAAGAGTCAGCAACACTCCCTTCCCTCTTCTCCTTTATCCTCAGCCCACTTTTTTTTTAAGGGAAGGTGCAGGCAGAAATGAAGGCAAGCAGAGGTAGGTAGGCAGGAAGAGAGAGGAGGAAGAAACATTTTATTTATTTTTATTTAGTTGTCCACATTTGGTTGTTTCCTCTGGCCCTGGGTCTTGAACCCAGGACCTTGGGATGTCTGGGGGACTCCTGCCAGGTGTCTTAGACTGCTAGCCCACCAGGGCACCACCTCTCATCCCACTGTAAACTGAGTCAGCTCAGCCCTTCACATCACCTCACTCATCCCATCCCCAAAGCCTCTACTCGTCTATCTCACTCACCTGGCAGCAGCACTGACCCAGGTGACTTCACTTTCCTTGTGGGACCGCTATTGGCTTCTGGGATGCCAGCCCATTCTGGTTTTCCTCACTTGCCCTGGGTGTGCCCTGTCGGCCTCATGTCTCTTCCTGGGTGGCTGAACTTTGCCTGGAAACACCACCTCCATCCTCTGCTCAGCACTCCAGGCTTGTGAAGCCAGCAGTCAGCGGGATATCTCTGCTCTCTGCTCCAAGGGGCAGTCTGCGCCCCCAATTCCAAACTTCTATTGGTTCTTCCTGTCTCAGAAAACTGCCACAGTGGCTCCAGCCAAGATGGAGGGATCCTCACACCTCCTTTAAATCCCTTCCCTAGCCTCAGTTGTGCCTCCAAGTGGATCTGGAATCATCAATCTCTCTCCAACCCCACCATTTTGACCCAAGCCTCTATCATGTCTGCCTGTCCCCATTTTCCCCTCTTGCCGCTTCGTGAAACAGCCAAAGATGTCTTTTCAAGTCTTACCCACTGTTTTAACCCAGCAGTACTGGTCTTCCCTTGAGTAAACATCTCAGCTCCTCCCCAGGACCTGAGTGTCAATCAAACACCCTCTTTTGGGGTTCACACCTGCTGCCATACAGCCACCTCTCCCTGACTCAGGACCCTTCCACCAGTGCCCCTCACCTGAGAGAGGCTTCAGCCTCACCTCACCAGGTGGGCGTCGGCATCCATCCCTTCCCTGCACCATTAGAAATTTCAACACCAGCCACTCCAGTCTGCCTTGATGCTGTTGGTGTCTGCCTTCCCCAGGCTCGGAGTGGGTGCCCGTGATGTTTGCTGAGTGAGTGGACATGTGCTTCCCGTCTCACCCCCAGTGCCATCCTCTCCCTAGGGGGCTGCTTCGCCTGTGTGCAGAGGAGGCGTGCCTGTCTATAAATACGTGCACTTCGCTCTCCTCCAAAAGGTAACTGATACCCAGAGACTCCACGACATGATAATTTCCCCGTGTCTTGCTGGAAGCTGCTTCAGTGGTAAAAGTTTGCAGTTTTATGGCCCCAAGAAGACATCAGCCATAATGTGCTAAAATTATAACCTAGTAGAGTCATATGTTTAAATACTCTGGAATCCAAATACTCGGGGCTGAGCGCTCTTCCTGGCCGCCTGGGATGCCAGGCTTCTCCTGGCTGAGCGCTGGAGCTCGGCCTGGCCTCATCTACAGGGTGACTGCGGTCACAGGTGCCACACATCAAGCCCAGGACCCTACAGGCATTTGCTAAGAGGCACTTTTTGCTCCTTTCACACATCAGTGGGACCCTGGGAGGAAATGAGACTGAGCATGGGCCCACTGGGAGTACCAGGACAGGCAGGCCATGATGGAGAGGGCATGGGGGTCTCCAGGGTGAGTTATGGCCATCGGATTTGGACTTAGCCTGAATCAGTGGAATCATGAAAATGGCATGACTGTCCTGAAAGGTAATAAGCTTCCTGACACCAGAGGTGTCCGGGCAGAGCAGGACATTTTAGGGAAGGGTTTGGACTGGCTGTCCTTCTCCTGTCCTGTAGGACTAGCACTTGAACCATAGATAAAGCATCCCTTCAAGGTCAAATGGACACAAGCTCAAATCCTACCTCTGCTACTGACAGCTTGGGTGACTCTGGTCAAGTCACGTTCCGGTGCACAGATGTAGTTCCCTCCACAAAGACATACCATATATGTCCGCATGCATCAGGTGCCAGCTAAGTCTTGCCCTTCCTCCTGCTTCCCTCTGAATCAATGTAAACACCTCGAATTGGGTCTTGGCACACTTCAAATAGCCTCCCTGCCTGTTCCCAATAGGTGCCCTCTGTCTCTCTGAGGCCTGGTACTGGTGTCACCTCCTCCGGGGAGCTGCTCCAAGTTGCTCTGGCGGACACTGAGTTCCTTTCTGCTTTCAGGCCAAGCCGTGGTTCACACTAGGTGTTTTAGGTGCATGGTCTGATGACTAGTGCATCAGCGGTGTCTCAAGGTCAGGGGGAAGTGAGTGTGCTTTGTGTGAGTGCGTGCCCTTCAATAACAATGGCAAACACACTGCACTGATCATGCACACTAGACACTCTATAGCGAATAGCTTGTTTAATCCAAACAGCAAAGTATGAGAGAACAATTCTTCTGTGTTTTGTTTTGTTTTGTTTTGTTTTTTCCTAGCTCCAGTCTTAAACCCGGGACCATGATTTTCATGAACCCTGGCTGCCTGATGTACAGCGGGGTGCTTCTTATTTCTATTTTACAGATGGAGGAAATGAGACTCAGAGAGATTAAGCAATTTGTCCAAGGTCACAGAGCAGTAAATGGCAAAGCCAGATTTGCACCCAGGCAGTGTGGTTCCAGAGTCCTAACCTTATTCATTCAGCCTCTCAGTGTAGATGTAGTTCCCCACAAGGACCCTTTCACAAGTGCTGCAGAGAGTCGAGTCATCCCAGATGGACTAGGCAGTGCTCCATGATCCAAAAACAAAGAATCATACAAGAATGCACACATACACAACACACACACACACTACAGGCATTAGTGAATACATATAGACCTATGCACACAACAGGAGCAAAGAGTCACCACTACCAGTCCCACTGCCTGAGAGCCTCTCCCCTCTCCCCTCCCTTGGGTCGGGAGGAAAGTGTGGGAGCCTCAGATGCTGACCATCTCAGCTGTCAAAGCTGTCCTAGATGTCAAAGCCTCACCTGCCAACGTGTGGTAAGATTCCTTTGCATAGATGGGGACTTGGAGGCTCAGAGAAGGTTGAACACTCTCCTTAGGTCACATAGCAAGTCAGGGCAAAACTGAGTCAGAGCCCCAGGCCTAAGAAGTTCACAACAAATGCTCCCCCACACCATCAGGCTTCCCTCCCCCAACCCCCAATTCCAGACACCTCCTCTCTTTCTGCTTGTTCTGAGCAGGACAGAAATAAATAGAGATGAAAAGGAGAAAAAGGGAGGAGAAGGTGAGGAAAGAGAGTCAGGAGAAAATGAAGGGGCTACAGGAGGGAGAATGAGCAGCGGTGGTGCCAGCCCAGGTACCTGCACCAGTCCTCTCACTAGCCCCCCTCATCCGAAGCTGCTTCGAGAGGAGTGCAGACAGGCGGGGGTTAACTCCCTGCCGTGGAGCAGAAAATGAGGTTCCAGTTATTAGTTGATTTATTGCTCTGTCCTCAATCTGCGCTCAGGTCCTGGAAGGAAATGTTCCACTCGAAAGCATTAAGCGTCTTCAAAGAGCAGAGGCATTAAAAATTGAAATCATAAAATAGACACGTAAATACAGTGGAGGTGAGAGGGGGGCAGCCCCCTAGATGGCTGAGGTGGGGGTGGCAGGCCCAGGTCCCAGCCGGCCTATGGGTCTGGGGCATGTGCTGGAGTCAACTATGTCTGCAGAGAAGAGGGGGTGCTCCTGCCCAGAAGTGGCGCCCCAGCAGTGCTCATGGCCTGAGTCCTCCATTAGCACACCATGACTTGGGTTGGAATTACCCTGTCTCTGAAAACACCACTCCCTCTCAGTAGAGGGTCAGATGTTCAGCCCCCAGATGGTCAGGTAATGGGAAAGAAAGACAGGGAGGGAAGGCAGACAGAGGGTCTAGCCTTAGCCAGAGTGTCAGCAGACAAGCCCAGAGCACGAGGCCCCCCTCCTTGTTGCTCAGATACCACTGCACTCCCGGATTTGATCCCACCATGTAGGGAAGGACCCACTCCCTGCCAAGGAGGACAGGGAGGGTAGTGCACAAAGAGGGTCCTGCTGGTCCTCAGGACGTCTGGGAGTAAAATCAAGGGTAGGCCACACAACCCCTGCCCTCTCCATACAAGGGCAGGGGAGGAGACCCAGTGCACAGGGAATAGGGTTCAAAGTCAGCCTGGAAGGCAGCACCCAGGAGGATTCTTGCTATCTCTAGGCAGAGGGTGCCATCCCTCCTGATGGGCCACTCCCAGCACCTTCCAGACACACCACTGACTTGTCACACCCACCTAGAGACCACCCTCTTCCAGGGCCCACAGAGGGGTTGGCCATATCCCTCAACTGTACACACTAGCCTCCAGGGGAAGAGAAGTGTTCTACATTTTACAAATGTAGAAGAAAACCACAGGAGTGTGGCACCCACACATACATGTTAAACAGACACATGTATACACTCTCACGCCATGGCTGCATGGACCAGAAGCACCCCACGCTGTCCGACCACATGCCTGCAATACCCCCACATGTGAACACAGCATGCGTCAACATTCTAACATACATAGACACACGCGTGCACACACCTGTCTGCACAGCATACAGTACACGTGTGCGTGCACATCTGTCTAGGTTCACATGTTCCCCTGCATACATGTGCGAGTGCCCAAATCCACATACACAGGCAAACCTCTGGACTCCGATATGATCCTCAAAAGATGCAAAAATACAGCACGGCTGTCATGAGAGGGGGCCAGACGTCTAGGAGACTTCAGAATCACTTCCTCTGCTAGTAGAGACCCTCAGCCTTAGGCCTTTGACCTTGGTCACCCTCAAAAACCTCTGGGGTCAAGGGGCCTGGGCTCTGTGCCTTCCTGGACCCTGGCTCCAGTCTGTGTGACCTTGTGCAAGGCCCTGCCTCTCTTAGCCCACATTCTCTGTGGCTCCAGGGGCCTCCCTGTCTGCAACAGCTCCTTCCTCAACCAGACAGCAAATTCCAGAAGAATTTCTCAGCTATTTCTTCACTTCAAGCAGCAAGAGAAGCCAGATCTAGAATAGGGACAAGGGAGCATGAGGATGGACAAGGTGTCAGTGTATTTGGGGAGTGGGCTGACATGAGCAGAACAGAAGCTGAAGTCCTCAGTAAATGGCCATGAGGGTGCTGTAAACACCTCCTGGAGAGGGGACATCCTGAAGAGAGCTGGAGTCTTAGGGCGGAGCATTGACAGGCAGTGGTATTTCCTATAGCCCTCTCCCCACAGACTCCTGCAGGTAGTCACACCCCGACTATCTGAGCCCAGTGGGGCCATGATAGGGCTGAGCAGCTCCGGGGACTGGAATAGCTGGGTGTGAGTGTAATGGAAATTCCAAAAAGTCTCCTTACAACACCAGGGATTTATGTGACTCCACTGCCACTCAGTCCTTTAGAAGAAAGACATAGTGGTCAGTTGAAATGTTCCCCCTCTTCTTTGGGACCCTTCTCCATGTAAGCCATCCCCAAACCCCAACGGACCTTGTTAGATCACAGAATCCAGAGAACAAGAACAGTCAAAGTCCTCTGTGAGACTAGGAGCTGAAAATTCAGACACCTGCCAAGTCATGATGCCATAAAAATGGGGAGACCTGAAGAAAGATCGAAGGATCCAAAAAGGGTCAAAAGGAACAGCAAGCGCTCGGCCCCACCCACCACCGCTCCGCCCCACCCACCACCGCTCCGCCCCACCCACCACCGCTCCGCCCCACCCACTGCTCCCTGCAGCGGGTTTCGAGCTTCCGACTTTCCCTGAGGCACCTAGAGAGACTGATTTTGATGGAAAACCTCACCTCAATTCTTTCGGAATTGGTAAATTGATATTTTTATCACACTCACACACGTGTTTACACACACACATACATACACAATCATATTCTCATACTGAAACAATCATAAGTACATCTGTACATATACTTATATTCTCACACGAAATACACACACACTTATACTTGCACACATTAACATACTATACATTTACATATGCTCATATTCTCACATACTCACACACAAAAATATACACAGTGACACACTCACATATAAACACAACACATAAGCACCCACACATATACTCACAAATACACTCACTTTGGCACACAAACTCACACTAACATTCTGGCGTATATACACATACCCACACTGACAACGCATAAACAGTCGCTCACATATACATACCCACAATACACACTCATACATATACATGTTCTCACACTCACTGCACACATATATCTACACACTCACACAGAGAAACACACACCAAAACAACACTCTCAAAAACCAGCGTCCACATAAGCACTGTCACGCATGCATGCACATGCTTCTCTGGAGCAAATTAAATTCTACCCTGGGGCCAGCGTCTGTGGTCTCTGGCCTACGCAGAGTGGAGGCTGAACACCGTGAGGCAGGGATCAGGGCCCCTCAGCCATCAAGTGGCGGGGCTGGGCTCAGCACTCAGATTTCTGCCTTCAAAGATGTGCTGATTCCCTTCCAGCTCAGCTTCCACAGGAAGCTTCCCTCCCTCAGTCTGTCTCTAACTCCACTCTCATCCTTGCACACCAGTAACCACTTCCACTTTATTAAGGACCCCACCCCGCTCCCTACAGCTCAGCTACTGCCTCCTTTACCCACTATCCACACCTCCTCCTCCCCCAGGGCTAGTGGGGTGTCCCTCAGCTCACCTGCTACTCTAGAGCCATTCTTGGCCTGGGTACTTCTTTCCCCTACACGTCATTTTTGTAATTAGGGACTCATTAATTATCCCATGCTCTCCAGAGGAAATAAACAGCAATTTGAGATATAAGTGGTATTTTTCTTCCCCGGCAGACCACGCAGCACCCATCACATCTCTGCCCCACAGCTTGTCCAGTACCTGCCAGATACCCCCGCCCGGCCTTGGTCTTGCATCCACCGTCCACACGTGAATGTAGTGCCTGCCACCAGGCCACCCGGCAGCAGGTCGCCTCTTGGAATCTGTGTGAAGAACCATAAATTGCTGAGAAAGGGCCTCCTTCCCCATGCGACAGAAGGTTAGAGTGTTTAAAGAGAGCAGTGGAACTGTTTTTATTAATCAGAACTGCTATAAAGAAAGCATTTTAATTAACATAATTATCCCGATTGAGAAAAGCGGTCCTTACCCCATAGATACTTTTCAGACTAAAGATGCAAGCTGTCACAATCAGTCATAATTAAGTAAAGCGAACCATTTCTTTTTTTCTCTCTCTCCATTTCCCTCTCAGGCACTTGCTCCTCCCTAGGTTTACTCTCAGAGTGGGGAAAGGCAGATGTCACCCCTCAGAGAGCTCGTGTGCTCACACCCCAGCTGCCTCTAGCTGCATCCGAGCAGGAGGGCCCTGGGCAAGTGGGCCCTGCACCGCCATCCCTCTCATGCCTGGTCTTAGCGTGGCCTCTCGCCTCTTAGAGAAGGAGGGGCACCTGTCTCAGAAATACACCCACTTCACACCCTCATCTCTCCACCCCACTTCAGGCGACAGTCACAGACCACTGTCCCTCTTTCAGGCACTTTTCTGGGGCAGCAGGCCCAGAGGGAATAGTGGGGGAGAAGGGAGAGCCAGTGGACACCCAGGACCATCACCCTGGTCCGCCCTTCCCACAGGATGCTCACACTCACCCCTAACCACCTGTCCAGTCCACTCTTTACCAAACCCAGCTCATTTTCCCAAGTAACCAGAAATACATTCATACCACCCAGTGTATAGAACCCGCTCATCATCCCGGCTTAAACTCCCTCACAGCCTTCACAGAGGTCCCAGCCTCTTCAGTCACATCTCCCACTGCACCTCCCCAAGCTGGCTCCAGTCCAGCTGCACCAACATGAGCTTCAGCTATAGGACCTTTGCATGACTATACCCTCTGCCTGCTGTCTATCCCCCACCAGCTCCCCCCACACCTGCCGCCACCACCTTCCTGGCTCATCTGTTCATCCTGCAGTGACAGCTTAGTATCACCTGCTCAGGGAAGCCCTCCTTGATTTCCTGGACCCGTAGAATCCCCTCTTGAATCATCTCATGGCATTATATAGCCACCCCTGGGAAGTATGGACTTTGCCGTAATGTTCTGTTCAGCTTTCATCTCCCTTCAACTCAAAGCTCCATAAAGCAGCCAGAGACTTTTTGTTTGTGTCTTTGATTGTTTTACTGTATTTTCTGTTTGTTGATTATTGTATGCTCGGTGCCCATCATGTGTTTGGCTTGTGTTAGCACTCACAAAATATTTGTGGAAGGAAAGAAGGAAGAAAGGGAAGGTGTGTGGAGAGGGAGCCCAACCCAGGAGACCCTCCAGGAGACCGTCACAGCCCAGTCATGCCATCAGAGGGCCTCTCAAGGAGAAAGTGAGGGCAGCCTCAGCAACTTCTGAAACCTTCCACTCCCCTGTCCCATCGGCATCCTTATTCTTCCCATTTTACAGATATGGACACTGAGGCCCAGAGAGAAGCAGGCAGAAGGTTCTTGAGGTCACGGTGAACCGGGCAGAGTCTAGGCCTGCCCAGGTCCTGAGAATGTGTGTTTCCAGGAGATAAACACAGGTGTACCCACTGAGTGTATAGTGGGCCCCTTGAAGAGGGAAAGAGCTATGAGGACATCTCTCAGGATCTGTGACCTTGAATCTTTCCCACCCCCCTGAGCCTCAGTTTCTCCATCTGAGAAATGGGTGGTCTGAAGCAGGAAACTTCCACCCACCATCTATTACCCTCAATGCACCCCACCCTGACATCTGAAAACTCAAAAGCTTCAGTCCTCTCTCCTCTTGCCCCTGCAAAGCTGAGGATGCTAACAGAGACACCTGCTCACCAAGCAGCTGCCACCCTCCCCAGGAGGGTGAGGCTAGGTGCCTGCTGCTTCCCCCAGCAGCACCTGCAGGGTAACGTGTGCGAAGGTGACACCATGGGCATATTTTACCCCAATGTGCTGCAGTTTCCCTAAAAAGGTGCTCATTTTTTAGTACATCTTAAATAGCTGCAAAGTGTGTTGTCAGCGCTTTTTAAATGGCTTATTAATGCCCCCGTAAAGCTCAGAGCTGGCCAGAGGAAACCGCGTACTCCTGGCCCCACGCGGCCTGAACGCCTTGCAGCCTGTGCTCTGAGCACATGGTCCTGCTGAGCTTCCAGGTTGGACTCTGGCGTTGCCAGGAGTCCCAGGAGCTAGATAGTGACCAACCAAAAAAAAAAAAAAAAATGCCCAGAGCCATGCAGGGGCCTCAGATGACCCTTTGGGAATGGTAGGAGGCAGACTTGGTCAGAAAAAAGCAGAATAAGCATTGCTTTTTTAGTCAGGTGGCCCAGGTTCAAATCTCTTCTTGGCTGCCTAGCAACTGTGTGACCTCAGACCAGTGACCAAACCTCTCTGGGCCTCAAATTTCCTCATCTATAAAGTGGCAATGTGGTGTGCCCTAATGACTCAGTCAATAAGCCAGCAGCTGGGACATAGTCAATGTAAAGCCAAAGGACCTTGGTAGGAGGGTAAAGGGTACAACCAAAATGAACAACGAAATAACAAAGCTGCTTCCTCCTCTCTCTTCCTTCCTGCCGGCCTTCCTGCCTGCTTTCCTGCCTTCCTTCGTTCCTTCCTCTTTATATAAATAAATAAATAAATAAATAAATAAATAAATAAATAAATAAATAAATAAATAAATAAATAAAATGGCAATGTTAACTCCTACCTTGGGGCTAGTTTGAGAGTGAGTCAGGTAATAAATGCCAAGTGCCAGGTAACATTTGATGTTTAGGCGTTGATGTTAGGTATTGGCCTTATGATTCTGTTTTGTCAAGGGTCCTAACCTAGTGATGTGGGCAGAAACATTTGTGGATAAAAAATTATTCAATGTCAGCTTAATGTAATGGTGTTGGGGAATGGGTGGGTGCAGAGGAAACTAGACTGGCCCCCACTTTCATGTATTTGATATGTGCACCCCGGGGTGCACTCTCCCAGCCTCAGCAGCACAGCAAAAGGCACAGGAAGGGGTGTTTGATGGCTGAGCCTGCACAGAGGTCTCCCCAGAGATTCCACAGTGCACAGAAGGAGAGACAGGCAAGCGAGGGGCCCTTATCACTGAGAGACTTGGGAACCCAGAGGAGGGGGACAGCTTCAGTTTAGATCCTGACTCTCCTGTCCCAGCTGTGACCCAGGTTGGTGGCACTCCCTCTCTGAGCTCCAGATTCCAGTCGCTGAAATGGGATGACATCCTAGAGTTGTCTCCACTGCGGGGATTGATTGTGGCACCTGCATAGCCACAGAGCAGGAGACTGATCTCAGCCCGGTACCTTCTGGACCTCGGATTTAACCAGGCTTCTTCGCAAAATTAAGAGACCATTGTCACCTACTGAGGCCAGCGCTGCTCAGGCAGACCTCATGCTGGACCCTGAGAGGAAACATCCCAGACCTCAGGATGCTCCCAGGGAAAAAGAAACTTCTTAAACACAGTGTAACCAGCAAAGCCCAGGAAGTGGGACTGAAGGGGGCTGGGTGTCAGCTCGGCCTGGGACTCCAGGCCAGGACAAAGGTGGAGAATGATAATGACAGCGACAGGACTAACTTGCTGCTTTGACTGATGTGCCAGACTCAACCTGCACCTCAACTTGTATCCTCACCACCACCTGCCAGCTAGGTGGTGCCATTATACCCTAAGGAGTTGAGGAAACAGGTTCAGGGGACGAGGTGGCTGCGAGGGAGCATGAGTCAATTCCCGAGCCCACCACCTGAGTCCTGGGCCTGGGCCGGGGCCATGGGACACTGGGCACTCCACCTGGGCACCGCCAGAGGTCAACTGAAAAGGAGCCTGTGGTCCCCCTGAAGCACACCCTCTCCTGGTCTGTTTCCTTATCCATTAAACTGGGGGGTTGAAAGACCCCAACCCCACCTGGTGGGCACCAGGGAAAGGGGGCACAGGGGGGCGGAGGCACCCTCCCAAGGTTCTGCAGAGCTAGGGGGCTGTGAGATAAGTCAGAGTGTGGGGGCAGGAGGTGAGAGAACCAGATAGATCTCTCAGGCTCCGGCTCTGGCGCTGGGAAATTTTCCCCAGGTTATATTTTTAGATGGACTACTTTCTCTCCCCTCCCCCTGCCTCAGTAGGAGGAAGAATACAGAAATAGCTGGGGGGGGGGGGTGTCTGTGCCACTATATATATAGTGGGCAGGGGCCCCTCACAGCTTCCCCCTCCTCCCTGCCCCCAGAGTGAGAGTGGGAGAGGCCGCGAGCTCTTGCCCAGTTGCCACAGGGTTGACCCAGAAAGGTGCCCCCACCGCCAGACCCAGCACACGTGTGCACACACAACACGCACATGGCTAGACACACATGGCCGAGGACAGCCTGCCCGACTCAGATGTTTGCAAGCCTTCCGGGGAGAGGGTGGGGCAGGGTGGGGTGGGGAAGAAGACACCCAAGGACCCAGCGGTAATTCTCTTGGCCTCAGTTTGCTGGTGTATAAACCAGGAGCCTGGCCTCGGAGCCTTGTCAAATCTTCAAATCTGTGGATGCTTTGACACTGTCGCGGTCTGAGCAGAAGCTGTAACTAATGTCAAATAAATGCAACTCCCTGAGTCCTCATTGTTCACATGGGGAAATCAAGGGCTGGACGAGCAAGATCAGCAGCAGTTCTGCTCAACTTTCTGGGCTCAGGTTCCTCACCTGCAGAGTGGGAATAGGGTCAGCGTCCACAGAATGGGCGAGCAGGACTAGGTGGTGAGGCAGAAGGAAGAAGGAAGCCTCCTTCTTCCGCAGAGAGTGAGAGACCCCAAACCCCAAGGGCAGACCCCAGAGCCACTGCTGAGCAACATTACCCCCATGGACAGGTCTCCAGAAGCCCACACCCAGCCCACAGCAGGGAACAGCAGCTGCTTCCAGTTGACAGGTGGATCCTGAGATGCCCCCAGGCCGGTCTCCTCTCTGGTCCCACAGACTGTAGCAGAGTGTCAGGCAGAGAAGTTAACCCCTACCACCCCAGTCCAGAGGTTGGGCTCCCTCCCAGGTGTCCAAAGCTGGTGTGGGTGTGCCATCCAGAGGCCAGTCTGAGGGAACTTTGCTAGTGCCCTGCCCAGGACCTGCGTGGAACCCAGAGCCTGGAGGGCGAGTTCAGAGATGGGTCTGATCCCTATTGGTGGTGTGAGCTTCAGTATTTGCTTCTCCACCAATAAGCACAGGTAATGGACCTGGTGGCCTCTGAGGTCCTTCAGCTTACAGCCCAGGACTCTGGATGTGACTGACTCTCTCTAAGAGGGACTTGACGCCAACAGCTTGCTTAACCTTCTAAGTTCCCATATGAGAAAGCAATGGTGGTCACTTGACACGTGGAGACACTGAGGTCCAGGGGAAAAGACCTGCCTAGGTCCCACAGAAGCTAACGGCAGAGCCTATAGCCTGGGTGGGTCTGTGGGTAGCTCCTGTCAGAAGTGGGTCTGCAGCCACCAAGCCTGGGAAGCAGGACAGCAGGACACCTGAATGCCCGGCTCACGAACTCCTGACCGCATGGCCATGGGCTCCCACGAGGGGCACAGCCCGCTCTGCACAACAATGCTCCGTGCCCGAGCACACACCTCCATTCTCCCAGCTCGTAAGTTCCCTTTTTTCAAGCTCTCACTTGAAACCACGGCTCCTAATAACAAACTTTTTTTATCCACTAAGAGTATGACTAATGAGCTTTGATTTATCCCCTGCTCCCTCCTGCCATGGGTTAATATTCTACCATTTTCTTTCTCTTTTTTATATCTTATTTTAGTTTTGTAGCAATATTTATTATTTCTTTAATTCACAGTGCTAAATTCTGTTTAGGATGTTGAAATTGCATCTTAGTCTACATTTCATTTTGTATCACACCCACCACCAGGGATTTGAGAGTCTTGCTAAGTGTCAAAACAACTTGTAGGTTGGATTGACCTGGTTGGCACACGGGTACCTGGAAAAACAAAGGACTGACCAAGGCAACTCCACACATACTGCATGTCAGCATCCCTGTGATAGGGTCCTGATTTATGCTGCTGATACTGAAATAGGAGATGACCAGAGGGCCACCTGTTGAGAGGAAGCTCTTTTATCATGCAGCTCCCAAGCTTGGACTCCCCCTTAAAGCCCCCTGCTTGTTTTTACTCAGGGGGAATGAGGATCTGAGAGTTAGGTCTCCCCTGTCTCCATTTTCTGAAGAAAATAAATTAATCATTTCCCTTTTCCCAAGTCCTGTGGTCAGTGTCATTCAGGACCGCTGCACAGGAACCAGAGGTTCAGTGGTACACTGACTAAACACTGCGGTGAGAACCGCCTCTCACTGGAATGTGGGACTCCACCTTCATCTTCCTCACCGGAGACTGGGGCAGGATAAGGCCAGAGCCCGAAGGAGCCTCACTGGTGACCATCTTCCCACAGATGCACTGGGAGGTCTGAGCCCAGTGTGGACACTTTGGGCCAGTAGTCCTGCCCAAACCTCCTGGGTAGACTAACCCTGAGCACCCATGTCTGCCCATCACAGAACCCCCCGCAGTCCTGAAGATGGGGCAGAAACCTGCATCCCTGCAGGGGTCCCACCACACATGGGCTTCAGGTCCTAGCCCTCGGGAAACCCTAGTCCAATCTAACCTGGCCTGGGTGAGTGGCGCCCAAAGAAAGGACACAGGGCCAGGGTCAGAGCCATGCCCTGGGAGGGAAGGATGTGGGCCCCGTTCTCAGGGACCCTCATGTACAAACACCGCACAAGAAAGAATGCACTGCAGTTGCTGCGGCCCGTGCGCAGTTTCTGAGAATGAAGCTGGACCTTTATCTTATTCCATACACAAGAACTGACTCAAAATGGATTAAAGATCTAAACGTCAGATCTGAAACTGAAAAACTCCCAGAAGAAAACGTAAGGGAAAACCTTCATGACATTGAGTTTGGCACTGATTTCATGGATATGACACCAAACGCACATGCAACGAAATTAAAAATAGACAAATGGGACCACATCACACTTAAAAACTTCTGTACATCAAAGGAAACAATCCAAATAATGAAAAGGCAGCCTATGAAATGGAAGAAATATTTGCAAACCATCTATCTGTGAGCATCCAGAATATATACAGAACTCCTGTAACCCAATACCAGAAACATGAGTGTAATACTCAGCCTGCAAGGAAACCATTCAGCACATGCCCAGCAACCCCAGGAAGGTGGGCTGCACCAGGGCCTGCCTGGGTCTTCACCCCAAGATCCTGTCTCTTAGCATGCCACGTTAGAGACCAAAAACCTCACTGAAAGCTGGCCCCTGGGAGATGGCTACACCTGGAAGACGAGCACCCCTGGTACCCACCTCCTGCCCACTTCTCCCAGCCTCCAGGGGAGAATTTTGAGGGGCAACTCCAGCACCAGCTTGAGAATCAGACAGAGGTAATGGGAAACCCATCTCATCACTCTCTCCCAGATATGACACCTGGGCCAGCCCCCTACTCTCTGAGCCTCTGTTTCTTCATCTGTAATATGTAATACTCCCCCACCAGCCCTCAGAGGAGCCAAGGAGGCAGCAGGTGTGCCAAATACTTGGAATGTAACAGAGGTATAACAATGGTGAGCCCTTTTCTTTCTATTAAGTCTAGACCACCTGGGTCCAAATCTCCACTTGGCTACTTTGGACAAATTACTTAATCTTTCTGTTTCAGTTTCTTTTTCTATAGAAATGGCCTCCCAGGCTGTGGGGAGGATTAAATAAATAAACATTTGTAAAATGCCTGAAACAGCACCCGGCATGCAGCAGGCACTTCAGAAGTGTTAATGTTAGCTCGCCTTTCTGTTGGTAGCTATCTGTATCCAATTTCAGGACTGTTCTGAGGTCTGGACTTGGCTGAGTAGGTATAAGATCCTGAAAACTGGAGACCCTTCCCCTATGATTGCTGAATGTCCATTCTCAGAAACCCTTCTGATTTGCAAGGCTTCAGGGAGGCCCCAGTCCCCCAGGAGCCAGAGGCCCTGGGAGGGGCGAAGTGAAGGCATCGTCACTGCCTCTGAGCAGCTTAGGAGCCACTGGGGAGGCTTGGCTGGCAACTGCAGAATCAGGCTATGCCAAGAGGTGTTGGGGGCGGGGCAAAGGCCGAGCCAGGCCCAAAGCCAAGATCCAGGGCCAGGGCCAGACACAGGGAGATGTGGCCAGTGCCCAGGCAAAGGGTAGACACTGAGAGTTCTTGAGGAGAGGAACAGGGCAGGCAGAGCTGACTTAGGCCTCACTCTGCAGAAGTGCAGGCCCAGCTGTTCAGGAGAATCCAAAGCTGAGGGTTAGGGAGCTGGGGGTTGGGCCAGGCATCTGACATCCTTTCCCCAAATTCTGAACTTCTGTGGGGTGCAGGAACTGCTGGACAGAAGTTGCCATACCTCAACCAGTCTAGAGTTTGAGAGAGAAACACCTCCCCGCTCTTGTCTCCTGAATCAGACAGGTCTGGTCTCAAGCCTGGCCCCAGCCTCCCAAGCTCTGTGGTCCTGAGCTCCAGCTTCCTCGCACACAACCATAGGGCACAGTAAGGAGGAGGTAGTCAACCACTTTAAAACATTTGGCACATAGTACATACTCAAATTCCCATCTGTAAAATGAAAGATTGTAAAGATGATCAGTTGGTATCCTTTGGCACCAGACTATACCTCTAGTGTGGGCCCAGCCGTGCATAGGATGGAGGAGTGGTTCCGGCAGGATCAGAGCCCACTTTGTCATTGCTCTCCGAAGTCTGCCTCCTTCAGCCCAGGTGTCTGATGTGAACAACAAGATGGCAATGCAGCCCCCCGGAGGGCCCCTGCTCAGCAGAAACCCAGGACTCCGGGTTCTCTGTCCTCACGGCCCAGCTGTGAGGTGAACTGCTGGTCTCAGGACATCTGCGGTCAGGACCACAGTGACTGCTGTGAACCAACCAGAAAAGTGTGGAGAAGGCCATTGTGTCCTAGTCCCCCGACCCTCCTTCTGGGAAGCCCACTGCTTCTCAGGGACCCTGTGTTGCTGCTCCTATGGTGTGACTCTCACAACTGGTCTTTCCCTTTTCACTCTGCCCACCAGGAAGCAATGGTCTCTGAGCCTTTTCTTCCTAGTAGATCCTGTTTTCCTGTCTGGATTATGTCGAAGTATCACCATAGATGTGGAGGCCCTCACAAATACTTGATGAAATGATATGGCTATAAACATATACATCGTTAATATATAAATTGGCAAAAAAAAAAAAAAGTCCCTCACAAAATAACAGTAACTGCCACACATGCACACAGAAGGCTGCTCCTTAGGGTCTGAGGTCCAGAGAAGGGGAACAGGGGCAAGAGGGGAGGACGAGGCAGGCTCCAGCCCTGTGCCTCTTGACTCTGGTCTCTAAATGCACATTGGAGCTGGGAAGACTCTGCTCTCATCGAGAACATTCCATAGCCCTGCTAGTAACAACACTGACAACGATGGCTGGAATTTATTGAGTGTCCACTATATGCCAGACATCAGTCCTCGAGCAGTCCAGGAGACTTCAGCTAGTCCTCTAACAGCCCTGCAAGGTGAGTTCTACTATCATTCTCCCTTTTACAGATGAGAAAACTGTGGCATAGAAAAGCCTAAGTTACATGTCAGCATCACACAGCACTAGCAAGTGTAGAGCTGGGATTCACACCAGGCTGTCTAAAGCCACTGCCCAGGCTCTGAACAAGACTCATCCTGCCTCAAGCTGCAGAAAGGACATTGGATATGTGGCTGCTCTGACTGTCAGAGAAAGAGGGCCCAGTATCTCCTGCAGCCCCACCCTGCCTCTCCCTCCTTTCCAGTCTGGACCCACCTGACCTGGGCTCTCCCCTTCCTCCAGCTAACATCAGGCCTGGAGGGTGGGGTGGGACACACTCACTCCACAAGGAGCAATCAGGGGACTAGCAGGCACAGGGGTCACTCTGGAATATCAGGGCAGATGAATAAAGGCGAATTTGGATATCAGGATAGCCTGAGCTCCTTTCAAACCCCAGCTTCCACATCTGAAACGTGCAAACAGTAGGAACAGCCTGGCCCACAGCAGCTGGGGCAGGGTTCTGCCTCCTCCAGGTTTGAGGGGCTCTCCTGGGATTGCCCACTGAGCGAAACCAGAGCTGAGCTCCATCGGCCCCTCCCGCACTGGGGTCACAACCCTGCCTTACACCTGCCTATCTGTGGAACCATGAGCAGGCCGCCATGCGTCTGGCCTCAATTTCCTCCACAGCAGAGAGGGGAGCACAGAATTCCCACTTAGATACGATGTTGGCATACAATGCCTGAGTCACTCATTATTTTTACTATTCAGGGCACCTCCAAGCCTGCCCCGGGCAGGAGGCTGGATGGGGGCTGGGCAGAGTCACCGAGGCACATGCACAGCTTCAATGTAGAAGCCACCCCCGGGTGCTGATACTGTAGGAGGTGGTAGAGAGCCGCCCCGCTGCCCTAGTTTCCAGAGAGCTTTCTGTTGAAGTGGGGAGGGGCCATCGGCACATGGTCACACAGGCACGTCCATCCAGGACCACATGTAACCACTGCCTGGGACAGCTAGAGCAGGGCCCGTCCTGGTGCCCTGAGCCCCCAGGGCAGAGGACACCAGTGGTGTCAACCCTGGCTCTGTCTCTTCTGTGATTCGGCTGTTTCATCTTCCCTCTGTGCATCTCCATTTTTCATAAGAAACAGGCTAATAAAACCGCTGTCCGGGAGGAGGCACACACGCTGTCATGTTATGGCGCCTGGACCATGCCAGTTCCTCCGTCCCACTCTCCTCCCTGCCCCGCCTCCAGGCCTCAGCCCAGCTCCCGCTGACCCCAGCTCTCTCTCTGTACCCCGCTGAGGTAGCCCCCTATGTCCTTAAAACTCAGAGATGGCCGCTCCGCCCCTGGGGCTGAGCGTTCCAGTCACCAGAGCAGGCCCACATCTCCTGCTTCACACCCAGCAGCGCCCAGGCAGCCTCGGTAATGAACACACAGGGGAAGGCATCAGAAAAGAGGGCAGAGCCGCCTCCCCCATCAGGCATCAGGACCATGAGGCTGGGGTACGGGAATCCGGGTCTCACTGGCTTCTGCAAGAGCTGGCGCTGCCATTGCCCCATCCCAACCCTGGCAATAACAATTCCACTGGCAGGGCCGCACCACCAGCCAACATGTTTAGAGACTTCTCCAGCATCTTCTCATCTCATCTTCCCAACCTCCCTCAGAGGAAGTGACCACGTGCCCATTTTATAGATGAGAGTGAAACGATACACTAAAAAACTTGCTTAAGATCATACAGCTCACCAGTAGTGCCAAGAACCTAGCAGTTTGGCTCAGAACTTGAGCACCTAACTACGTTTTTCTGCTAAGCCCACCCCCAGCTTTTAAGAAGCCCTGGGCCAGAGTCTGGTTGGGAGAGGAAAACTGGGTCTCCCTTCTATGCTGGCCTAATGGGGTAGAAAGCAGAGAAGGGGAACGGCGTGTGAAGCAGAGACTGTGAAAGCTGAAAATGAAGTGCCCATGTGCAGGGAGTTTTTAGGGCGCAGGCCTGACACCCAGCCCTATCCTCTCTCTGCTTTAGAAGTGAGGGCAGCCCCAGATTGGGTCCATGTCTCAGGCCATAAGGAAACTTAGGCTGGTGAACTCTGGCAGTGATGATGGGGTTGGGTGGACGCCTGTGAAAGTGCTAATCCAGGCAAGACCCTCAGCCAGAGACCTCCTGGGCTGTGCTAGAACAGCCCAAACCCTTCGGGAGCACATCTCACATGCCGCCCCTTAGAGAGGTGTCCAGCCCCTGGTGCCCACCTGAGGCTTCACCTGAGGCAGCATATTGGCCAAAGCTGGCCACGACTCAGCGCCCACACTGCCTGCCAACAGAGCCATGCTGGGTGCAGCCTGCAACTGCCCCTCTGCCCTACGAGAGATGCTACTGTCTGTTGCAGCTGTGGCGCCTACATCTGCACTGTGGACATGATCCCCCAGCTTTCCCTGCACTGCTGCCCCCAACACAGATGTGTTCTAGCCCAGCACCCATTTATTCTACTGCCAAGGTTCCACAGCACCATCCATCAGTCATAAAGAATCAACTGTGTCGGATGTGGTTTCCAGGTTGCTAGATGACATCCCCTCAACCTGCCCCTCCCAGCTCCATCCTGGCCACCTACTCCTGCATCTATGGGGCCTTCCCTCCTGCCATGTCCAGGCTCTCCCCAGTGCAACAGCCTCTCCAAGCTGCCTGGGCCCCATGGGGTCAGTGAGAAGCACCTAGAGCTTGCTCTTGCTGAACCAAAGGGAGTTGGGCCCACTCAGTCACCTAAGGGAGCTGGGGATGCAATTGAGGGCAGGGACTGTGGGGGTTTCTAAAGGGGGATGAACTGAGCAGAGGGGCTGTCAGAGTCAGGCACAGAGGAGAGGGAACTGTGTGGAAGCCAGGAAGGATGGATGAACCCTAGAGAGGAAACTGGAGACCAATCCAAGTGACTCCGCCTCACAGCCCTGCCCTCTTCGGCCTCCTAGTACAGAGTGAACTTGATGCAGCCTCCAGCCTCCATAGCCCACATCTTGGCTTCTCCAAGCTCCAACACCTGGGGGATAGGCTAGGGGACACGGTGACCAAGAATGTGACCTCCGATACTGCCCTTCCCTTTCGGAAGTCCCCCAACTAGCAGGCAGCATGTAGGGTAGTGGGAAGTGATGGGTAGATTGTGGGACCTGGAGGGGGTACCTGAGCTAAATCCTACCTCAGACACTATGGTTCATCCACAATACCCAGCCTCAGTGTCCCCAACTCTAGGGACAGAACAAACTGCTCCCTCTCATAGGTTGTTGTTAAGATTAATTAGCCAATTAAAGTGTGAAAAACATTTCTTACAGACTTGAAAGAGATGACCAAGCATGAAAAATTAATAACAATTAGCATCCCTACTCCAGGCAGTCTGCCTGGATTGGGTCCACTGGGTATAGTTTCTCCTGGCTAGAAAAACAGGAAGATCGTGCTGGCCTTAGCAGGGGCATCTGACTGCACTACTCTGTTTGCCAGAGTCTTGCAGACTTCTCAGTAAACAGTCCCACCCAGGCCTGGCCCAAGGTTCTGTGCACAAAGAACTCAGTCCATGTGGCAAAATAACAGATGTATGTTTTTACATTTATTGAATTCCAACTGGGTGCCAAATTCTGTACTTGGCCTTCTCCATATAACACAACCAAAAGGATGCACTGTGAGAAGTCCCCTATTTCAGAGGAGGAAAGGTGGGGGGCAGTGAAGTAAACCACAAACATCTCAGCTAGCCCTTTCCTGTGCTGTGCACAAGGGCTCAGCCAGATGAAGATGAAGAAGGAGGGTGGGGTGTGATGCTACCCCTCAGACCCCCAATGCTTCCCACTGGTTGCAGCTGCTGCTGCAAAAGACTTTGGGGGAAGGCACCACCTCCCCCTTCACACCCCTCTGCTCCCTCCTGTGCACGGAGGCGTGGCTGACTCAGCAGACACTCTTGGGCCCCCTGACGCCAAATTAAAGCCAGAAGCCCTCCCAGAAATCATCTACTCAGCAAAGCCTCCTTGGAACTGAAGTCCTAGGAGACAGAGGAAGCTGTGGGGAAGGGAAAGTAGACACAGGGCAGAGGACAGCATGGAGCTGCTGGGGCAGCCTCACCCCAAACTGTCTTCTCAAGTACAGCAATCATGTCCCCCAAATGCTTACTCCTCAGGGCAAACGACCCCCAGAGTCTGAGCCTGATCCCCCAGAGCACCACAGCCTCCGCTGATGCCTGCAGGCCTCCTGCCCCCACCAGGGCAGGCCCAGCTCCCGTGTAACCCACAGCTCTGCCCCCTCCTTCACGAGGGGTCTCCAGAGGCCCCAAGCCTCACGCTTGAGCCAGACACCCCCGAACCCTAAAAGATGCTCCCCAGGGCCCCCTAGGCACCCATAATTCTGACCCTGTTAGACCAAGATACCACCCTCATCCTTTCCCAAACCTATTCCCTGCTTCTTCATCTGGCAACTCAGCATTGCATCCAGGAGCATGGCTGGAAGAGAGCACAGGTGAACCTTAGAGACTGAAGGAGAAAGAGAAGGCAGAGTGGGCAGCTAAGGGAGAAATCCCTGGAACCTGCACCGCACACCCTCAGCCCTCACCTCACCATAAACCCAGACAGAGGCTGTTTACCTCACGGGGTGCAAGCGGGCTGGGGGCTCTTTGGCAGGACACCTGCAGAGAGACAGGGAAAGTGATGAGGGACAGGCAAGGACCTGCAGACTCCTCACCACAGGGCCTATCCCGCAATCCACTCTGCCCACAGGCCTGGAGTATATGGATAGTTGCAGACCTGTCCTCAGAGCCTGGGTACCCAGGGCTGTCAGGCTCACTCTGTGGAGTCCAAATGGAGCATCTGGAAAGCATGTGCCCAGGCTGCGGCTGGCTGGTGAGGGGCAGCACAGGAGGGGCTGGGAGGCTCACTCAGGCAGGCAGCTGCCCCCAGTGGGAGTGACACACAGGGCTGAACCTCAAATCCTCTTTCCTAGGCCAGATGTGCTGTCAGAGGAACCATCTAGGTCTTCTTTCCACCCCTGACCGTGACCTTGACCTGGATCATGTCAGCTATGTCACTGGCTCACCCTGTGACCTTGGATCAGCCCTATCCCCTCATTCTATCTGTTTCCCCACTAGTACCAGCTGACATATCAAAGTCACCTGAAAACACAGCATGCTGGGACCCCAGAGTTTCTGATTAAGGAAGTCTGGGGCCCGGCCTAAGAATCCGCATGTCCAACAAGCTCCCAGGTGAGCTGACGCTGCCACTTAAGGATTATACTCTGAGGACCACTGGTCTGGATGTGTCCAGTCTGCAGAGCATCCAGCCCGCACGTGTCCTCAAGGCGTTCCTAAGCTGGCAGAGGAGACACATGCAGGCACACAGACACAGCTGACTTGAAGCAGCTACAGGAGGAAATGTGGCTTCGAATCACTAAGACAATCTGGTAGGAGTAGGCGTGGGCTGATCTGGTCATGGAAGACTTCCTAGAGGAGGTGAAAACTTAAATGATCATCTTTACATAGTGTAACTATCTACAAGTAGCGCATGTTAAGAGCTTCAACTATAGATGTCTGTGGAGTAAACAGTCTCACTTCCAGCACAGGCACGCATGTACAGACACTCACGGGCTACACGCAGGGTCAGAGACTGCGTCGCTGGCAGGGAACCACACTCCTCACTCAACAGCACACTGGGAGCTCTCTCCCCGTCTGCACAGGAACACAACGACATCGCTGCTTGTCTCACAGCACACGACGGGCCAGCACCAAGCTGAGTCCTTTATGTAACAGCCCAACTGATCCTCATGCCACCCCTTACGCTGTGTGCCAGCGTAGCCCCACTTTATAGACAAGAAAACCGAAGTGCAGAATAGCAGTTAGCAACCCAGTCCCAGCACCCCAGCAGGGGTGTGGCTGAGCCAGGGATACACTAGTAGCAGAGCACTACACTGAGGCCCTCACCGGGGTGTAGCCCCTTCATTCACCCAGAGCTCCCTCCTCGGAATGAGCACTTATGGCGATTTCCAATACTTTATTTCAAACATTGCTGGAAAAAATATTCTGCCTCTTTGTGCACATAAGCAAGTATTTCTAAAGGGTATACACATTTACAACTTTGATCCTCACGGTCAAATTGTCCTCCAGAAATGTCTGCAGTGATGCCCAGTGGCCCATTTCCATTGTGAATGCATCTGGAAAATACTTTCAATTTACTGAGCCCCTACTCTGCTCCCAATTTAGTAACACCTCCATTAGAGGCTCAAAGAAGGTATGCTACAAGGCTCTCAGCTGTTCAGAGTCGTATCACCACACCTCAGCACTTGAGGGAAGGGAGAGGTGGTCGGACGGACACTCCTTGACCCCACAGCCCCTTAATCTTTCTCCTTTTTCTAGTAACACTCAAGAGCTGTCTCCTGAGGGCTTCAGCCTTTGCTCCCTTGCCGCCATTCTCCCTCACTCCCTCTCCAATTGGGCTTCCACACCCACCACTCCACAAAGATGCGCTGAGCAAGTTTCTCAGAAACGTCAGCTTGGCCACGCTCAAGGCCATTCTCTGACTGCTGACCCTCTACCAGGAAACACTTTCTATGGGCTGCCAGGATCCAGCCTCTCCTGTTTGTCCTCCCATCTATTCCCTCCAAGTATCCGAGGACGGGGTTCAGGGGGGCACTTCTCTCTGTCCTCACACTCCTTGGCTGATCTCAGCAGGTCCTGTGACTTTCAATCCCAGCTGCATGTAGCCACAGGTCTATTTGTCATCTCTACTCAATCATCTAACAGACCTGTTCCAAAGAGAACTCTTCATTTTTATCCCCAAAATTACATCTCCCTCAGCCTTGACTCCTCTCTTTTTTCTGTCACCCCACACCCAAACCATCAGCCAGCCATGTCACTTCCATCCCAACACACATCCAGGAGCTGCACACTTACCCCGTGTCATCTCCACCCCACAGCCTCGCCTGGGTCACTGCTCAGTGGCTTCTTGGTCCCCTGGAATCCCTGCTCCCACCCTGGCCCCAAATATCCACCGCAATCAGATGAGGGAACAACCTGGGTCCTATCATAGCCCCGCCATAAGCAGGGCCAAGATGATCAAGCCCAGACTTTTCAACTATACCAGGTCCGTCTGTCATCATCACCTTCAACCACAGCCACCCACTCCCACGCGGGCCAGGGCCGGGGGCTCTGTCCTCCCTGCTCCTCTGCCAGAATCCTCTTTCCTACCATTTCTCTCATTCCATTCAAATAGACTTCCTTTATCTTCATGGGTCACCCTAGGTCCAATGCACCCCAGTGTCTCCCATATTTCAGTCTTTACCCCTACCTATAGTATCTTGGCTATTTGCATCCTTGTTTTTTTGATTTGGTTTGGTTTGGTTTTTAAGTATGAAAGAGAAAGGAGAAAGAAGAATTTTTAGGGAGGGAGGAAGGAAGAGAGAGAGGGAGGGAAGCGAGGAAGCACTTTCATTTGTTGTCTATTTTTGGTGGTTCCCCCCAGCCCCAGGTAGCAAACCCAGGTTTTACATGGTCCACACCCCAGCTTCACATTTAGCACCTGAGGTGCCAGAGTTCACCAACATCTTTGTTTCTTATGTGCCTCTTCATCCTAACAAAAACTCGATGGGCACATGAGGGACCGTGCCTATCTTATTCAGCATTATGTCCCCCTAGATTATGTGTAGAACGCAGCATAGGTGCTCAGTGAATATTTTTTGAGTCTATGAATGAATGGCCAGAACCAATCCTATCTGACTCCAAAGCCTGTGTCCCTGTGCCCTATACAAACCACTCCCATACAGAGAAGTAGGAAGAAGCCAAGGCAGAACCCTGGAGCAAAGGCCAGGAGGCAGGCACGGGCTGAGACCAGGCCGCCTGGTATAGCAGTGCCCACAGGAGGGCAGTGGGGTCCGAGGCCTCCTGGGATGCCAGAACCAGCAGCCCTGGTCCCGGGGGCTGGGCTCTCACACTTGCCAACCTGCCTCATTCAAGAGGGAGCCTTGGGGGGTAACCAGCAACTGAGCATGACTGGCAAGGAGCCAGGATGCCTGCCAACAGCTGGCACTGCTGCCAGGCAGCCAAGTAATCGTGTTAGCCGGCGGAAATTGGTCCAGGGAGTTTTTTTCCTTCACCTCCCATTTTCTTTCTCTTCCCTTCCCCCTCTTGGAGCTGCAAGACTCTGGAAGATTGATCTTTGCCTGAAACGGAGGAGATAACTCGATATAATGAAGTCCACTGCCCCTCTTGCTGTCTGAAGCTTTTAAAAAATTTAAAAGGGTTGGGGACACAAAAAGCTGGTCCTCAGGGCTCCATGGGGCTGCTCCCCTGCCCTGGAACTGCCGGCCAGCTGGAGCCCCTCTCCCAGCTCTCTGTATGCCAGCTCTTCCTCCTTTTTCCCTCGGGATGCCTTAATGGAACAAAGGTTAAAAATATCCCCTTTCTCTTGCAGCTTTTAAAAATAATTTCGTTGAGGTCAGGGCTGGATCCACCAATCGCCCTGCCTCCCACAGCCCCCGCCCCCGTGGCCGCCCCCACTCCCCAGAGTCACCATCCAGCCTGGGGGTGACAAGTTGGCTCAGTCTCCCTGTTCTCAAAGCATTTCCGAAGGGAGCTAGTGAGGCCGGCCCGCCCACTGAGGCGCTGCCAGAGATGGCTTTTGTTCCAGCAAACAGCCTTTAAAGAACTACCTAATGACACACAAAGGGAGCACAGCTCTGCTTTCACCCCCACCTCACTGGAGGTCCTGTCTGCCCCCCATCAGCCCCACCCCACAGCCTGGGAGTCCCTCCACACCATGCTCCTGGGCTCCCACCCTACACGCATCCCCACAGTCAACATTTACTGAGCACCTACTCTGTGCCAGCACTAGGCTGGGAGCTGGGGACCCAGGAGACAGCCAATCCCTTGACTCCTTCCCTGGATGATCTTAAAGCCTAGTGGGCTATCAATGGCCACTTGGGGGTTGGGAGGCACACTGATCTGAGGGCTACAAAGGAAAGGACGGGGGGTCCTGGGAGCTTGGACAGTGGTCAGGGAAGGCTTCCCTGAGGAAGTGTCCCTGGGCAGAAATCTGCAGGACAAGTGAGCATGGGTGGAAGCCTCCCAGCATTATAGGGAAGGTCTGCTCTCAGGAGCAAGTTACCTAATCGTGCTCTGCCTGCACAGGGAGGCCAGATCCCATGAGGCCCTCTGAGCCTCACCTCTGTTGCCATGATCCCTCATCCCCCGCAGCCTCCCGGGCCAGCAAAGCTTCAAGGCTGTCTCCCTGGCTATGGCCAAAGTTGCTGCTTCTTCTGGGCTCCCGTCTGTATCCACTGCACCCCCTACCCCAGCAAGGCCACACCACTGTCATGTGGAACACTTTCTGGGTAACCAGAGCCTCTCAAAGAGCCAGGGTATATGCTCAGGAAAAGAAAGCAAACGGGGACACCATCAGAAGGTTTTGGGTCCTTTCAGCGAGGGCTGAAGGCAGCAAAGAGTGCTTCTGAAGGGGTTGTCAGGGTTCTGAATAAATACACATTTAGACAATGGAGGGGATGGCCCAGGCAGCAGGGACAGAGCTCAGGAAAGGAGATGGATACCCAAAAACTGAGGCCTACATAAGCTGGTCCACAGTATCCAAGAAGTCAAGTAAAAGAGGGGGGAAACTGAAGCACAGAGAGCAGCTGTTTCCACTAGATTGTGCAGCCAGGGATGCTCACCAAAGGTGGTAACAGCTTCCCTTGTGCCCTTCAGCAGTCACTTTCCACCAGCACTCATGTCTCACAGCCCCGACCCTCCAGAGGAGCCCACAGTGACCACATCACATGACCAACAGAAGCAGGCTGCGCCCGGAGGAGAACCCCGAACCTGGGCCAGGGAGGCCAGAGACACCTAAAGGAGCTCTCCATTTGCTGGTTAGGAAAGACATTCCAGGCACGCGTTGTTCTGAGTGAAGTCACAGACATGCCTTCCCCAGATTTGCTTCTATGCCTCCCAGCTTCCCCGAGCTTTTGGCCTGGCTGGGCCCCTGAGAACACGAGTCAGCCCACCCCAGCCCCCTCCCTGCCTGCTACATTGTTCGAAAGGCAGTCTGGGATCCTGGAGCTGCCCTGGCCAGCATCGACTTTAGGGCCCTGATGACTTAGCCCATCCCAGCTCCCTTGGGCTAAGAACACAGCAGTTTCAGGGGTATTTCCTAGGAAGGCTCCTGACTACCCTTCTTGGGGTCATCAGCCTAGGCCCCAGCATTCTCCAGAGAGGCCCCGGAAATAAGCCACCCAAGAGGACAGGCCACAGGCCCCACAGACTACACTGTGGCCAGCGGCTCTCCCCAGGGCCCACCACTGACAGCGAGAAGCGGAAAAGCCCAGCCTGACCTGTGGTTCTGCAGGCGAGTGGCTTCCCGCCTCAGCTTCCCCGAAGCTGTGCTCCCTGGGGCTGTGGGCTTTGTAGGCGTCAGGGGCGACTGGAGGTCCAAAAAGCACAGTGTGAGCCAAGCAGCCCCACACTGGTCCCCACACAGACCAGGGAGGCCTCACCGAGAATGTCCAGACTCCAGGTTCCCCAGACCCTAACAGAATCCAGAGAGGAAAAGGGCCAGGAGGAAACGTTCAGATGGAGGGAGACAGTCTGTAGAGGAGAGGGACAGAGAGAGGCCATGCACAGAGGACAGAGTCTGGATGGCATGCAGACGAAATGCTGGGCTCTGTGACCTGTAGTTCCAGGGGCTACCCAAGCAGCACCTCCAGCCAGTGATTAAAAATGTGGGGGGGAGGTCTGTGCAAAGGGGCTGCTCTAGGGGAGCTGACCAATCTGACCAAGCTCCCCAGGCCCAATTCTGGACATCCCAGAGAAGCTTCTGTGGCAAGCATAGCAATGAACCCACTTTCCTAACCTTCAGAGGGGTGCAAAGGCCCAGTCTTGTACCCCTCCCCACAGCCCCTGCCAGTCCAGCCCAAGCTGCCCTTACCTGTCATTGCAAATTCTCCCCAAGACCTCTGGAGGGCAGAGTCACAGCAGAAAGGACCCTGCCAAGCCGCCCTCCAGGTGGCTGGTATAGCAGCTCACCTACTTTCCAGCAGCTTCCTAAGGGAATGTCAGCACCCCGCTCTACAGGGGAGCAATCCAAGGCTCAATAGAAGCCAAGAGAGAACGCCACTCTAGCCTAATAAGCAAATACTGAACAAGCTGCAAAATCCTAACTTTCATTAAGCCCATCAGAAGACTGAGGTCACCCTGGAAGCAGGGGATACAAATTCCAAAAGGTGAGCTGCTCGGAGGAGTGGGACATGAGGTGGCTTTGCCTTGGCAGAGCCTGGAGTAAAGGGCTGTCGAAGCACAGGCAAGCAGCAGGCAGAAATCTTAGGGGCCAATGAGACCTTGAGAGTCCTAGAAGGAGGGGGGCAGAGCACCTGCCCTCAGTGTCTCAGGTTTCCCCAAGCCCCACATGTCAAGAGAAAGATTGGGGTGCATGGCAGAAGGAAGAAAGACCCCCTGGGTGTGCATAGGCAAGACAGCCAGCCCTGTCCACACTAGACCTTTCTGGTGGGGAAGTGGGGAGAGAGGGCAAGTGACTGAGAGGGAGGCCAAGAGGTGGTTGGAGGGAAGCCCTTCCAGCCTCCCTGCTGCCTTGGTTCTCCAGACTAGAGCCCCTGTTCCCTTTTCTCCCCCAGCCTCCCCCCTGACCGGAGGAATCTTGCTTGGGAATGTGGGCTCCTTCACCCCACCTCCCCGCAACCCATCAGTAGTCAGTGGTGTGTCTCCAGTACACCTCACCCAGAGGTTGGTGAGGGGACAGAGCACTCTGCAGCCCACGCCTCTTCAGTAAAAAAAGGAGCCTGACCCCCCAGGGTGGAACTGAAAATCTGTGAGGGCACAGATTCCTGGGGGTGAGGGGCAGAGTCGGGCTTTCTGGCCTCTGGTCTGTGCCCGGGCCTTTCCTCAGTCTAACGAGCCTTTGCCCCATCCCTCTGAAGACAGGATCTACTCTAGGCACAGAGCGGGGCGTGATTTTCTTTTCTCTTTCCTCAAAGAAACCAGACAGTCAAATTATAGTTCCATATAAAAACAGATGCAGAGACATTAAGTTCAGGAGGTACACTGATATGAGCAAGTGGGGAGGCCAGAGGAATGCAGGAGGGTGGGACAAAAAGCCCCCAGGCTGAGCTCAGGTTGCTCTTGGGGAGAAGAGCGGAAAGGTAGGAAGACCAGTGGGCATCACAAGGTCCAGAGTGGGTGCTTCTGGGAGCCAGGAGTTGGGGAAAACTTCCCATCAGGCATGATGGAGGTCCAGGAGCTTTCCCAGTGCGCCCCAGAATCCCCAAGAGTAGGTAGGTGGCCTCCCACCATCATTAACCCAGCCAGTTGCCCAGCAAGTATTTCTTGAGTACCTACTGTATGTCAAGCCCTGGGCATCCTCAGGCAAGGCTCTGCCTTGGAAGAGAGCACGATGTGAGCAAAGCCTGGTCCAATACCTCCGGGAGACCTTTGTCAGACACCAGAAAGGCCCAGAGTAGAAGCAAGAGAAAAGAGCTCGAATTAAATGAACAGGGGCGTGGGTCCTTAACTTCCTCACAAGCTGCCTGTCGGTGGGCAAGTCCCCTAGTCTCAAGCTGCCTGTCGGTGGGCAAGTCCCCTAGTCTCTCTGAGCTTCAAAAAGAATAACAATAGCAGTTAACTTTTATTAAACAGTAATTAAACACTCTGCATTGTTCTACAAGCTTACATGTAAAAGCTCATTTAATCAATACAGCAACTCTATGAGGGGGTTGCTATCAGAACCCCTCTTTTCTTGGAGAAAATCAAGACCCAGGGAAGTTCGGTACTTTGCCTAAGGTAACACAGCTAGTACGTGGTACAGCCAAGATTTACAAGGGGATAGCCTGAATTGGTCAAGAAGCTGTCCCCACAAAGCCCCTCAGCATGATTCCAGACATCCCACAACAAACGAGAATCACTGCCTGCGCCACCCCCCTCTGCCCCCTGAACTCCTCGCCATGCTCTGGAACCCAGCTCAGATGTGCTCTCTGCAGTGAAATCTGCCCATCTCTCAGGATTTAGGAAGATTAAGGCTCAAAAAGATGAAGCGGCTTAATCAAGGTCACTTAGCCAGGTGGGGGCACAATATGCCACAGAGCACATGTCTCTATAGGGGTGGTTTGGAGGGTAGCATGCAAATGAAGGCCAACATGGGGTCACCTGATGGCTCCCAAGCCACTTGAGAAGGATGTAGAGTTCCTTGTAATCTCCTGAAAGAACAGGAGATCATAAAGACTGGGGAAAAGACCAGCCGGTGGGTAACAAGCAGGGTCTAGATGCCCTGCAGAAGTAACACAGAGGTGAATTTGTTCCATGGCCTCCCATCCCTCTCCCAACCCCAATTTGGAAGCATCTACTCTTCTCTCTGCCTGTCCATTTCCTTCCCAGCTATTTTTTCAGGTCCAGAATGAGTACTACCACCACCTCCAAGAAGCCAGCCCTGACTGTCCAGCACCCTCTAAGGACCCTGAACCTGCAGTCTAGTTGGGGGCTGGAACAGACCTGTAGGGCAGAATGGTCCCCGTGCCACCTAGGTAAAAAGCAGTCAGGTGCAGGAGAGTGTGGCTGCGGGGAGGGGACCTGCCTGGAGGATAATAAGGCACCCTACCCTGCAGGAGGCTCAGGCAAGAGCCCGCAGCGCCTGCTGGCAGCAACACTAACATGATGGATGACACCATTCAGGAAGAAATAAATCCCGAGGCTCGTGCGCCAGGTGAACTGGGGGGGTGTATTCATCTTAGAGATGCTTAATGAATGTGCCGGCCGCATCAAATGGCAGCACATACATCTGCATTCTACCCCTCTCCTGTAACTTGTACTCTGGGACCATCCCACCCCCAGGCTCCAGCCCTTCCCCAAATGTTTTTAGAATCAGGGACAGAGGGTAGAGAGGTTCAGAAATATGCTGATCCAGACCAAAACTCCCATTGCACAGATAGCAAAGCTGAGGCCCAGAGAGTACAGAGACTCACCCAAGGTCACACAGGGAGCCAACTTCAAAACCTGAACTAGGACCAGGACCTTCAGCCTCAGCCTTGTGACCACTCCAAACTCTCTCAGCCTTTAGGCTCTGTGGAGCCCTCTAAGAAGAGTTGCAGACCACCCTTGTCCCCAGGCTCGGGTCTGCATCTCCAGACCACTCATCCTAGAACCTTCTGGCCCCTTCCCATCCTCTTCCCCTGACCATGATATGGCAGACACCCTGAGCTCAGGGGCACATGGTAGGACCAGTGGTTGAGGGCACACAAGGAGTCAGAGCAGGAGTGCAGGTGGCCCTGGGCTCTGCATTAATAACTAGAGAAGGCCCATCCCTGGAGACTCTTCCCAAGGACCGATCACTGTTCCCTCCTGTGGGTTAATCACCTTCCCCTGTGAGCCTGTTAATTATTCTTTGCCTGTGACCCTCACTTCCTAGAAGAGTAGGGTCAGGCTGGCCCTGCCTGCACCAAAATGCCCATCAATTCCCAGGCTGGGCTTTTAGCGTGCTGATGCGAGAGGGCTCTTGGAACAAATCCCTCAATCAAATTAACGAGATGCTGACCTGCCGTGAGCCGAGCAGTGGGAGCCCCAGGGAGAAAGGGTGGGAGAAGGGCCAGAGAAGAAGCCTCACACGATCCAACCAGGGAGCTGGGCAAGCCCCCGCCCCAGTATCTCCCCACAGCTGCCACCATGCCTGAAATGTCACCATTAAAGGGAAACATCGTTCCTTTGGGGTTCAGAGGCATTAAAGTCTCCTATTAAAGTGAAAATATTCCAGAGAGAAATCATACTCTCAGTCATTACCCACTCCACTTGTCAGAGAGGAAGTGGGTGCGGGGAAGAAGGTGGGTGTCACCAGCACTTCCTAGGTGCCAGACGTTGGTGGCAATTTCAAGGCTCTCCGAGGTCAAGTGGTTGGCAGAGTCACTCAGCCGGAGGTCGGGAGAGCCAGGATTTGAACCCAGGTGCAGCCAGACCCAGAGCCCAGCTCCCTCATTGCACACAGTGCAGACGAGACTATGCTGCCTCCCCAATCCCAGCTCTCTTGCAGGACGAGCAGCTGGCCACCATCATCAGCCCTGCAGGGCCTCTCACAGAGCGTTGCTGGGCTCCAGGTATGCGAAAGCCAAGGCTGGAAACCCTCCTTGAACTTTCTTGATGAAGCAGTACATACCATCCACCCTGTGGACAGGCCATCGCTCCATCCCAGGCCACCAGAATTTACTGAGGAAAGGGAATAGTCTCTGGCATCAGATAACCCAAATTCTAATCATGTCCCTTCATGGCATCAGGCCTTGGTTTAAAAGGAGAGAGTAACAGCTTCCTTGCGACTTCACTGCAGGAACTCCATGAGAGAACTGCGCATCCCACAGAGGATGGTCCTGGAACCCTGAGGCAGCTGCCACTAGCAGAGGGTGCACAGCAGAAGCAATGGACCTCCACCCTGTCCTCCCCTGCCCCAGCCCCAGTCCAATTTTCCTTGGGGCCCCAAAGGGAGGACTAGGCCAGCACACCTGCGTCCCCACCCAGGTTCCTCTGGTGCCTCTGCCTTAGCCTGGCCACAGCAAGCGTTATCCCAGCTCTGTGTCCAGCACTGACTTTCTAAAGCACTGACTTTTATGATGCACTCATGTGGGCCTAGTCCAGGGTTCTTCCACATCCCCATTCCCACAGCGGCTGCCTAGACCTCCTCCTTGCTGCCCACTGAATCTGCCCCGGCACCTCTGGTCCTGCCACGAGACTATGCTCGACCTACCCTCACACCCCCAGCCTCCAGCATCACCAAGGGGTGATCTGATATAAGGGGCAGGAGTTCAGTTACTTATTGGCTATCAAATCAATCAATCGCCTCCTCTTCGCCAGAGCACTAGGGGCTGTCTGGGAGCTTCCAGAGGAACTGGAAACCCAGAGAAGTTGCTGGCTTGGGTGTTCATGAGGGGAACTAGGAGGGCACAGGAGCAAGCATTTAGTCAACACCAGCTATGGGGCAGCCCCAGCGAGTTATATTATGACCGCTTTACATGGGGAGAAAGTGAGCCCCCCTGCAGTTCAGACATATGGGTTACCTTGGGCTTGGACCTGGGTGCGCAGGACTGTGCGGCGGGGCTCTGTCCATTGCTGCCTCCACCCCCACCCCAGGAGCTATATCAACACACAGCAGATGAGCTGTCCTGGACACAAAAGTGGAGCCATTTCCCAGATTCTCCTGGGGACACGCTTGCCAGTGACCCCTTTCCTGCTGCCTTCAGAGTGAAGAGCTGGCCCAAGGCTGACCCCAGGGAGGGAGAACACCTGCTTCCTTCCTGTGGGCCTGCTCCCGCTCCCTTATCTCTCCACCCTCACTAGCAAATGAGTAAGAAGAATAGAATTACTGTTTGGCTACACAAGACACAGAATTAGCAGGATTAAATATAAATAGCTATTAAAAGTGCCTTATAATTAAATTCATTTTCCAGTTATTTGTTTTACACACACACACCCGCCCACATGCATGCACACACGTACGCGCTCCACATGGAGTGGGTGTCAGGGCCCCAGCTGCTAACCAGTCTTCCCCTGCCTTTGTCGCCTTTTCCTCGGAGTTCCAGGGCCTGCCTCTCTCAGTCTCTCCCCGCTTCACTGCCTCCTGGTCCCTGCTTCCGGTCCAGCCAGTCCTTTCCAGGAGATAGAAACACCGCTACTGCTGTCTGTGAGAACTGAGCCCATTGTGAGCGAGACACTTGACAGCCATCACCTCCTTTATTGCACCCAAAGCTATTTTTGTCATTCAATAATTTTTTGGTGGGCACCAAATACTTAACATGCACACAATGACCTTCATTCCTCCATGCAACAAGTATTAGCTGAGCACCTCTTGCATGGTAAAAGCTAGTGATACTTCCAGTCAATAAGACCTGAGCTCTGCCCTTATGGAAGCCAAAGATCCAGGCAGGCTAACAGGAAAGCCACAGATGCCAGTTGACTTGGCACGAAGAGAGGTGAAGCCTGGAGGGGTGTTGGGAGAGTCTTCCAACTGTGAGATCCCAAGGGGCTGAGTGGGTCGGGGGGTGGGGGGTAGGGGGGCAGGGCGAGGAGTGGGATGATGGCGATTATCCACCTTCACTGACCTGAGCCTGTATGAGCCTATCTCAGCTACTTCTCATGCTCTGCCTCCCCTTCAGGAATCAACTTCCTTCTCTGCAAAGTGGGAGCAAACCTAACTTTGTCTACTGAAAGTACAGCAGCAAAGACTAGTAGAGTGCATTTAACTGTGCCTGGCACATAGTAAGTTCTCAATAAGGATCAGCTGTTTTTATGATGACCAGTATTACTAGACTTCTGCAATTACTATTACCCATCTCATCTGTGGAGTCAACATGTCATGGATATGAGAGAACTTAGCAAAGGCCTTATAGAGATGGGACAGGTTAGAGGCCTGTAATAGTGGGGGTGTGGGGACAGCAGGGAATGCCCTGGGAGTAGCACAGTAAAAGTCTTTGGAGAGGGGAGGTCACCTAGAGAAGGAATACTTCTGACAAGTCCCCAAATCCCTGGAAGACTTCCTAGAGGAGGGGATGAGGCGCCTGGTCTCTCCACTCCAGGTCCCTCTCCTCTGCTCATTTGGCCTGACCTTTAGCCCCTTCCCATGAAGCCATGAGAAAACCCCAGTCCAGTGACTGGACTGCGATGGAGAGTGCACTTCCAAAGCTTCAGCATTTGACTCCGGCCATTTACTGGTGCCTGCTAAGCCCTGGGAGAGGTGAGAGCACCCGGCCTTCCAGGGGTTAGGTGGCCGAGCATATTGCCCATTAACAAGGTCTGAGACAACACCTGGTAAGCAGTGAACTGTGAAGTCACCAACATTTTGAAGAGCCTGGTGTGCATCAAGCACTCTGTCCATTATTTTATTCAAATTGAAGTGAGATAACCTCTCACATGCAGGTAGGACAACACCCCATTCCTGAGGAGGTGACTCAAAACCCAGAGAGGTCAGCTGAAACTTACCCAAGGTCACAAAACCCACAAGAGGCAAAGCTGGGGACGGAACACAGGTCTCTCTGATCCTAGGCCTTTCCTTTATCCTGTGCTGCGCCTAAGCAGGAAGGCCTTGCTGGGGGACAAAGGGCCAAGGAGACAGCATCCCTGGAAGCTTCGCCTTCATGAGCCCTGCCTGCCCCTGTCCTCTCTTGCCACCCTTCTCAAGGTGGACCAACCCCACTGATTCCCTGCAGAGCCCCACACTCAACTAACCTTGGAGCCCAGCAGTAAAGACTTTTTGTCCTCAAAATAGGCAGCTGAGCTAATTAGCAGAGAATTCATCCTTCCCCCAGCAAGGACATTATTTCATTATCCAAAGCCAAACACAGCCCCACGGTACCCAGCAAACACGCTCGGGCACTGGCAAAAGCAGTGCAAATCGATGGGCAGTGGGGCTGCTCTGGCCTGGCCTCCCCACAGGGCTTTGGAGCTCTGTCCCATCTTCCTGACAAATGCTGGAGAAGAAAAAGGAGCTTATGTTGGATGAGAAAGATTACAGACTGAGTGCTCAGGCACAAAGGCCCCATAGACAACACACAGCTATTGTCATTTCCAGATAAAATCGGCCAACCTCAGGTAAAGGAAGGAGAACAGGAGAGTGGGGTGGGATCTGGGGATCAGGCCAGGCTGCAACACGGAAGAGTCAAGTGGAAATCCTGCCATGTCCATGGAAATGGACAGCCTTCCCAATGCCTGCAGGGCAGAAACCAACCCCTCAGCAGGGCACTGCCTACTTTCCCACACTCATCCCCACCAGCCACCCTCGCCCCCTTGGATGCGCCTGATGCTCCCCACACAAGTGACCTCACGCCAGCCAACTCTTCAGTGACCATGCTCTTTAACCTCCTTCTGGCCTCCCCAGGCTTGGCACTCTTTCAAGGGCCTTCCTCACTGCTGCATCCTGCAGGGACCTGTTTTGCCTTAGGTCTCTGGAGCACCACATAGCCCCACAAAAGCAAGCACACATGGTTCTGTGGTGTCTTGTGTGCCCAAATCTCCTTGTGGTGGCTGTAGTTGTCAATCATGGGTTAATTCAGTGGTAGAGAGAACATTTCTTAGCCATCTCCATTTCTTCTCCAACATGGAGCTTAGTAGAGAGGCGCACAGTAGGTGCTTGATAAGTGTTAACAGGACACTAAGAAGACCTTCTAAAGCTTGCGATGGGGAACACCTGGCCTGAGGAGACCAGGGTTATAGTCAGCTCTAAAGCTAAGCTTGGGGTACTCTTGGATAAGTCCCTGGCATTCCTTGGCCTTTGTGTTTCCATCTGTCAAAGTAAAGCTTGAGTCAGAACAGCCTCTGATGTTCAGCTGAGGAAACAGAGGTTTCCAGCCTGGGGCAGGCACTGTCCGTGGTTCTGAACCTGAGAGTGGCCCTTACTCCAACTGGTAGGCACAGTTGAACAAAGCCAGGGAAACAGCCTGGAGGGTGTGGGGAGAGGAGGAAGACATGGTTGAGAAACTATTTGGATTGCTGGTTCTGGGCACTGCCAGGAGCTGTCAACATGGGGGCCACACGCTCAGGCTAGTGGAGGAGGCTCAGCTTCAGACATTAGGGAAGCAACAGTCTAGCCAAGGACTCAGAGCCACACCGAGAACTCGGTCTGATGGAGGAGGGCTGTAGAAGCACACATGCACACACACACATCACGTGTGCACACACAAGCTCATGAATCATGATTTTTATGTCAGTAATGTATAGCCAAGCCTCACAGGCATCTCGATGCCCAGCCCAGAGTGCCTTCCCAGGCATCACACACCTGAAGAGGACAGGGAACCCCATCTGGACCCATTTAAAAGAGAAAGAAAAAGAAACTCGGTTCCTGGCACCTTCTCACGTTCAGACTGGGAATTACTGCCCAATCTCCTCCTTCTCCAAACTGTGCAGGTGCCAGCCTTCATGAGAGATGAGACAAAGAAGGCATTTGCTGTGCAAGAGCAGGCAGCGGGCCCAGAACTGGCAGAGAAAGTGGGAGCAGGGAGGGTGGGGGATGGGAAAGAGGAAGGTGGAAGAAAGAAGGAAAGGAGGGAGAGATAAGGGGAAGAGGAAGGGAGAGGAAGAGAGGGAGGAGGAGGAGGGAGAGGGAAAACAGGAGGGTAGAAAGGAAGATAGATTCCTCTACCATTGAGAAGCCCATCTTGGCAAGGCCCTGTGCTGGCCCTGCCACTGGCCGCTTCTGAATAATTTCTCCAGCAGAAACTCCATACTTATGGGTAATAATAATCACTCTGATTTGCATATATTGAGCACCTTTCAGCCTGAGATCTCCAAGTGCTTTGCCAACATTAATTAACTCATTAGGCACTCCCGCCTCCCGGGGACAGGGTGACAGGACGCTCCACCCCCGTGCAGCCCAGCTAGCTCTGGCACACTAGCAGGTGGCAAGTCCAGCAGGGGCATCCTGGGGGAAGAGCTCTGAGGAGGAAAAGCCTGCAGGGTAGCCCTCTGATCCAACACCCCAACCTCTGGCTGCCCCCACGGAGGTCAGGGCTGACCTCTCCAGCCTCCCCTGCTCGTCTGCTGAGGGTTAAGAACAAGCGCAATCAGGTGGACAGAGATGGCCTAGACCCACCTCTGCCCTCGTCACTGGGGAGCTTGGGCACCTCACAAGCTTCCACAATGCAGTCTCTGCACTCATAAAATGGACAGCGAAGGTTGTCACTGCGCCCTTTGCCAGCTGGGGCTGTGTGCCAGAAGGTCCCAGGACAGCCACACAGACTCCTCCAGGCCAGGATCCCGTTCGGACCACACAGAAATGGAGCCAGAGGCCTTCGGCATCTGACTAGGAAGGAGGTTCCCTGAAGGTCAGGCTCAGGATCACGGGTAAGAGGAAACTCTGGCCTCAGCAGGCTCTATCCCCAAAGCAAGGAATCAACCATAATCCCAGAGAGTGGCAAGTCCAGGGTCATCTCCTCCAGGCCCTCACAGTGCACAGTGGGGAAACTGAGGCACGGTGTGATGGAAACACAGTCTTTGGAGTCAGACCTACAGTCTGATTCTAGTGTTGCCATTTATTTATGCTGCCACCTTGAGCAAGTCCTTACCTCCCTGAGCCTTCATTTCCTTTTCCAGAAAATGGAGTAGTAATATACTTGAATAATGGTGCTGCTTACACTATAGATACTTAACAAATGGAGTTGTTATCATTAATTATGTAATAGTTGCACTTTATATCTAAAACTACCTTCTCTATGATTACATAGAAAACTTCACAAACAGACCCCTGGTTTCATGTCACGGATAGGTACCAAGCATACATATGTACCGGCCATATGTGCCCACCACTCCAGCTCCTCTTCTTTGTAAGTACCCTTTGCCCAGCTGACTGGCAACCTCTAAATCTCCTTCCTAATGCTAAGCATTTACCTTTGTTGCTTCTTCCGCCTAGACTGCCCTCCTTCCTCCCGTCTGCAAAGCTAAATTCCCTTTCAATCACCAAGACCTGCTGTGGCCCTCCTCCTCCAGGAAGCCTTCTCTGATTGTCCCAATGTACTTTAATACTAACTGCTCCCAAGTTCCTTATCCTGTCTCCTGCATGGGACTTGGGGTTCCTCCAGGGCTAGGACTAGGTCTCTCCCTCATCCTGTCCCCGCAGTGTGGACAAGCGAAGGCCAGTAAGAGGGTTCAGGATCAGGCCAGGCCAGGAATGGGGAAGGAGAGCCCCAACTACAAAGAGTGTGCAAATCCATGTACATGCAGAGGGGTTGGCAGCCCCAGGCCAGATCCTGCCCAGCTGAGTCTACTTCCTTCCCTGAAGGGTCCTGATCGCTACATGGAGATGTCCTTGTGTGATGACAGCAAATGACCTTCATATGAGGACAGTACCTTATAGTTATGGAGCCCACAGTATCCTTGGGGTCCATGAGGAACACAGGACCCAGGGAGCTGAGACCCTTTGACACACATATTCACAGTTCACACACAATAGCACGCACAGGACAACATAGTCATGTGTGCTTTCTCACACATATATTGGCACAAAATACACACTGATACACAATGACAATCATATCTCATGAACACATACACAACATCGAGGAAAGTCAAGCTAGGTCAGCAGCCCTATTCGGTGAGGCAGAGACCACAGGACTATTTTCAACCATCTGGGCATCTGTCTGACTTTCCTCTACTTCTACACATTTCATCATAGTCACAAACGCTTATGTTAACACGTGACTTGAAAGATGATTGCAAAGTTGCCATTTTAGGGGAATATGTCCAAGGGGATACACCTGTACTCCCCTGCCCAGAGGCATCAGCATCTCCACGTGTGTACACACACACAGACACACGCTCTGTGCTCAATACTCACACACACCACCACACTCACACACACAGCTCTCAAGGAGAACTCAAAGCCAGCCCTCTGCTGTATAAGTTCTCCCTCTATACGTAGAACTTACAGCCTGGGGAAGTAGAGGTGGGACCCAAGCTTGAGACCCCAAGACTTGGTCAAGCCACCCACCCTTTTTTTTCTCCTCTACCAGTGTCTCTGTCTCAGCATCACCTCCCCCAGGAGGCCTCCCTGATTCCCAGAAATAATCTTGATTTGACGTTGGAGGCTCTGTCTTTAAGAAGGACCTTCTTGGGCAGGCTGTCTTGGAACCTGGCTCTGGTCTGACAGAACAGAAGGTGTGATTCCCCAGAAGAAGAGTAGCCTGGCTGGGCAATTCAAGTCTGACTGTATGTGGGGGCTGACTCCAGGGACCCAGCATCCCAGGAGATGGTCATCTAATTAGCCAGAGCAAAGCTGAAGTGGGGGGAGAAGACCATATAGGTGGAGGTGAGGCCCCCATAGGACTTATGGGGATCACTTTCCACTTTTGTGCCTCGGCTTCCCCATCATTCAAAGGTGATATTGTTGTCTTCATAAGTCAGGTCTAAAAACCCCAAGTCAGTATTAAGTTCTCATGGTGTTTCCCTGCAGGATATCCTCCGGGAGGCCTCTAGTCCTCTGACAATTCCTCAGTAGAGCCTGAACCACACAGATGTCACCTCAAGTACCCAGAGGGGAGGACAGAGGCTATGGAGACAGGGTAAAGAGAGCCAGACAGGAGTGGGAGGTTGTCCTGAGAGACAACCCAATGAAGAAAAGAAGAAAGGGAGTTATAGGCTTCCTATAAGCAAAGACTGGCTGTAACTGCCCAGAACCTGGGGCTCAGTCCCCCACCCTGACACTGGTCCCAGGACATAGGGACCCTGAAAGGAGCCCAGCCTCCAGTTCGTTAGCCAAGACTTGCTCATTAATCACCCGGGCCGCCTCTCCCTGCCTTGGCTGTGTCAGGTCATAATAACATATGAAGAACATTCATTTATTCACCAACTTCCCACTCAGGAAAAGATATATGACGTTGCAGGAATGGATTTATCCTGACACCCAGCTTTCAGCAAAGTGAGGCTAATTTAAACATTTAAGTCAATGGCTCGCCCCTCCCCAAGCCTCCCAATATTCTTTTTCCTGGTGGGAAGGTGAAGGATGGGAAAGAGTTGTACAGCCTGCATGGCTTGAGGGTTAGAGGAATGGAGAAGACAAGGGAGATAGTGACCGGCTTTTCTCTGGCCTCTCCTCCACCACTGTCGGGCCCCGCCTCTGCAATAAATAAGTGCTTCAACAAGTGGGTTCAGAAAAAGGAGTGCTGGACCAGGGCTCCAGGGTCTGGCTTGGCTGTCGCTGGTGCCCCCTGACAAGCCCTCCCATCTCCAGCCTCCAGTTGAGCAAAGTAGGGGCGCTCCAGCTTCTAGTTACCTTCAGGAGCTGGGTTCTTTTGTCCATCCTGGGATCTGCATGCTCTGGAGAGAGTGAGGAGCAGAAAGCCCTGAGCATCACTGGACCTGAGGGGTACAGAGCAGTCCGGCCAGTCAGGGGTGCTCAGGAAGGGGGTCAGGCTAGCGGGCAGCCAGCACTCGGGCTCTTTAAGAGCACAACCTCTGGGGCTGTGTGCTGGGGCTCAGATCCCTGCTTTCCCCCTACTCTGCACTTTTGGCAGGTTGCTTAACCTCTCTATGCCTCAGTTTCCTCATCTGAAAATGATGGAAGTGTCTACCTTTAGTACTGGATGGATCTTGGGTGCCCCCGCACCAATCGGCGCAAAGAAAGAACCCAGAGCATCAGGGAGGGGCTAGGGGGCAGAAGGGGAATATATGGGTGAGGTGGGTCTAACAGGTATTGCCAGTTCTTGTCTTCAGTCCAGGCCCCCAGGTGGCATCTGCTCCACTCAGCGCCTAGAGAGCCCAACTGACCCACACAGCAGTATTTCCCTTCACTACAACTGAGACCAAAACACCCCACCTGCTCTTGTAAGTTAAAAAGCACTCAATACCAGGGCAGGCACATGAGCAGTAGGCACTCAGGGGGTAGGCGGGCATCATGTATAAATGAAATAACCTGCACGCATGCACACGCACACAGAGATACTGCCTTTGCCACAGCTCCCCCTCTTTTCTCTGGCCTCTGACTCCAGGTTACAAGCCACCAGCTGCCCCAAGCACTCCTGGCTCAAGACTGCACTGGTGTGGAGAGAGGTAGAGTGGGGAAGGCCCTGCCCAGATGGAAGGCTGAGTGCAGCAGGAACGGGGACAGGGTCCCCCATAATGCCAGGACCACCTCGCAAGCAGAGCTTCAGCTTCTTCGTCTGAAAGCATGGAGCCAATTATGCTAACTTCACATGGTGGCTGTAAAGATTAAGTGTGGTCAGATATCAAAGCAAGGAGCCCAATGCTGGGCACACAGTAAGTGTTCAACGAGCATCCCCGAGACCACTCCTCCATTTTCAGGGGACAGGGAGAGCTGGAGCAGCCTTCATCTCAAGCCCTGATAAAGAGGAGACCCCCCCACCCGACAGTGACAGATTGGAGCAACGATGGGAAGAAGTGTCAGCTTATGCGGGGGTGTCTGCACCTCTGTAAATCTTGCTCTAATTGAGTGTCCTATTAAAACATGCTGATTGGTAACACAGGCATTATAATCAAAGAGTTCCTGTTATTTTTAAGTCATAACTGAACAAACATATCGGATCCTCTGCCCTGTTCACACCCATGGGGAGCCTGGCATCAGAACCAACGCTGGCAACCAGGATGCCATGGCTCACTCTATGCCAGCCAGTGCCCTTTCCAGAAGGACAGAGGTCAGTCACACCCCAGAAAGTGACTGCCGAGTCTCAAAGGCCCCCTCCCTCCCCAAGCCTGGGTGACAGTTCTTAGGAGGCAGCTTTTCCTTCTCAGTAAAAGGGAGCCTGGTGGTGACTCACTGCTGCTTCCCCAGGGTGCCTGCAGCATGGGGGAGGAGAGCATTACCAGTCCAGGTTGGATTTAGGGAAGGTCAGGGAGGTGGAGGGAGCCCAGCCACTGAGGTTTCCGGGCCAGTCCCCAGTCCCCACAGTGACCCTAGACCCACTGGGGTTCAGAGCTTATGTATAAAAGCAGAGGTGTGGAACCCTATGTAGGGGTTTCAAACTGGGCAATAGGATATTTTGTTTGGTTTGCACTTAGGTGTGTGTGTGTGTGTGCATGTGCGTGTGTATTTAAAGGAAAGGTGCAGGCAGGAATGAAGACAGGCAATCAGAGAGAAGAAAGAAATATTTTCATTTACTTGTTTATTTAGTTGTTCATGCTGGCTACTCCCCAAGCCTGGGATGCAAACCCATGTCCTTGGGATGGGCTTGGACCACACTCAGCTGGAGGCGATGAACCCAACCAGTACTCTACCAGGGCATGCCTGGCTCAGTGGGTTCTTGAAAGATTAGAATCAGTTGCCAACTTGCACAAATCACACATAAATAAGCATTCCTGGTTTCTCTTGGACAAATCTGATCTGGCCACATGGGGCCTGCATTTCCACGTGGCTACAATCCGCTGGGGCTGCTGTCCAGTTCTCTGCAGCCCCCACCTGGCGGGCTTCTCTCACTTCCTTCCTGCTGGGCCACTGGAGCACTTGAGTTTGCCATCCCCGGGACTGACAGAGACTCATGATAGTCCAGCTTCCACTTCTAAGGAGTCAGATTTCTAAATCCCTGTGGAGTTCTCTGTGCACGGCCTGGGGCTGGGGACTGAGACACGGGAGGACAAGGCGGTAGCAAGACTCACAGGCCCAAACTGGGATTACAGTCCAGGAACATGCAAACCACAGGACTGACTGCGAAAGGTTATATTTTGTCGGCGTTACTAACAAGTATCCATCCTAACTTTATGCCATTCCGCTGACCGCACATGCACCCCAGAGCACAGCGTGGGTCAGTACCAGGACTTGCCACCCACATGTGAGGGATGAGGCCTCCACAGCCCAAACTCAGCCAAGGCCATCCTGACAATCTTGCTGAAAGTACAAGAACTAGAATAGACATGCTCTGTTTCCATATTTGGGGACCTAATAACCAGTTCTGAGGGTTGAGTTGTAATTGTGCAAATAGACATAATGAGTTAAAAGCTTTCTTCCGCTAGGATTGTGCTCTTTCTAGTTAAGAGTCTGGACTCTGGAAACACCATTAATCTGGTCTAGGTCAGGTCCAGGACATTTCAGGTAAATAATCTCCCTCCATAATGAAGTGCTGAGAGGAGAGATCCCGACAGAAGGGGTTCTCAGAAGGAAGAGGCTAGGGAAGCCCACAGGGGCGTGGAGCCGAGTCCTCTTCCAGCTGGCTGCAGACTGCTGGCCCAGCTCTCCCCCTACGTAAGTGGTGGCAGAGAAAAGGCCCGAAGGAGCATGAGAGGCCCTACCAAAGTGCCCAGCCTCTAAAAGCTTCTATCTCTGGAAAATGGCATCCTTGAACTTCATTTTTCCCATCTGGAAAGTGGATATGAGCGATGGAGGACGTGTTCAGGGAGCAGACATTGGCTCCATTTCCTTCACTGTCCCAAGAAAAAGTCCACAGTTGTGCTACCAACTCCTAACTGCGTGACCTCAGGCCAGGCCCCGACCCTCTCTGGTGTCAAGTCTCTCTTCTGTAAAGTGGGGCTCTCTGCCCTCTTGGGCCTTTTGAACCCTAGAACTTATGGTACAGTCCTGAAGTCACCTGTAGATTTAGCTACAGACAGAATAGCCTGAGGCTTCCTGGTACCCTGGAGTGGAAAAGGACAGGAGAGGGATGAGGCAGGGCTGGGCAGCCCTTACTAGGTAACAGCAGGGAGGACTGAGGGGTAAGTAAAGGGCAGTGAGTGCAGACCAGTCTTTTGGGGCCTTGGCTGTGGAGGTCAGGTTTGGATGGGACACAGGGCCGATAGCACACACCAAGCACTTCTTATGCTCAAAGACACAAATGCAAGGGCAAGAGACAGATCTCATGGCTTCAGAGGAGCAGGCCCTCAACAAGCCACCTCCAAGAAAGCCTACGCTGACCATCTGCTTCGCTGGGTCAATATCCCACTCCCACACCCCAGTCCCATATTAATTCCTGACCATGCCCTCAGAAGCCTGGGAGCAGATATCTAAGAAAAAAGCAGATACCTCCCCAAGGCTCTCTGCATCTGGCCCCTGTACTTCAGGCCAGGAGATCCAGATTGGAGTTTGGAAAAGCAAGAGCTCTAGGGAAGCTATACCATGGAGTAGGCTTCAAATACCAGGTCTTTGCCCAAGCAGGACCCTTAACCCAAAGCCAAGTCTCCTATCTACCAGATGAACAACTTGCCACTTGTAACATTTAGTCCAGGATCTCCTCCTCCAGGAAGTCTTCCCTGAACCATCCCCCAAGAGCCCTACTTCTGGACCACTTCTAGGCCACAGGCCCAACACCTCTACCTCTGGTCTAGGGACCTTCACAGCAACCCCTACTTTTAGAGCTGCCTTCTTGCAAGGCTGGGAGCTCCCTAAAGGAGGACCTAGGTCTGAATGCTCTGTCAGCCCAGTGCTGCTCCAGGACTCCATCTGGCACACAGTAGGTGCTTAACACATTTAGGGAAGGAACAAGGGCCTTGGAGGAGGAGGAGGTGCGAGAGAACCACCCCAAAAGGGGGTGCCCATCTGCCCTGCCCCACCCTCACCCAGTTGGCAAAGGCTGCAGAATTAAGCACAAGTTATAATTAAGACGGGATGTTTGAAGAGAAATATAATCTAGTTTCCGTGGGATCCGCGGGCACAACAGTAATTAACGTCTCATTAACATTCGCCTAATTAAGCAGTTTATGAAAGTGTATAGATTTGCATACCGCCACACCAGGCTCGCTCAGGCGGCAAAATTAACCCCTTAGGCCCAGGCAGTCTAGGAGGTAAGAGGAGGGAGGACTGGGTGAAGCCAGAGGAGGTGGAGGGCAGGGTGACACCAGTCTGCAGAGGCTGGGGGTGAGGTTGGTCCTCAGGCTTCCTGCTCCCCCGCCACCTCTCCCCATCTCCTGGACCCTACTCTCAGACCCCCTCCTGCAGAGCTGGACACTTCGGCCTCCCCTCCCGTGACTCACTGGGCCAAGGTCAGACTTTCTCAAAAAGGCCCTTCAACAAGGAAATGAAGATTACAGTTCCCACCCTCCTCTCCCACAACTATGCCAGACCCCCAGTGACCAACCCACAGGTCTCCAGCTGGCCCGCTGTTGCCTTTGCACCCAGGTGCTCCCCATTCCCTTTGACTGGCAGGGAGCAGGCCTTCCGGCTAAGAGAACCTTGGTAACTTTGGTTGCATTTGTCTGCGTTATCTCACTCAGCCCCCTCCCAGCTCCCAGGCCTGTGTTAGCAGCACTCCCCTTCCATCCAGGAGGAGAGAGGCTCAGGGAGGTCCAGGAGCCACACTCTGCCCGCCATCTCTAGGGACAGAGCTCTGGCCCTCGGACCCCACAGCCCCGCCCACTTCTCCGGGCAGCGGGATTTGCCCCACAAACACTGGGGTGCCAGGGACACCGCTGCTCTGCCTTGGAAAAACGCTCCATCTGCCCCTCCCCTTGACCCTAATTAACTACCCTCCCCCAGGATCCCCTCAACTCCCAGCTCGGCCACCACTGCTGGATCTGAACTGGAATCAAAGTCACCCATGACCCGCTGGGGCAGGAAGCCTCTGGTCTCCTTTGGAGAACAAAGAAAGGGGCCTTTTAGGACCATGTCAAGGAGCAAGCAAAGCATGTCCCTCCAAAGCACTTGGAAGCTTGGACACTGCGCGTTTCTGCTGCTCACTAAGTACCTCACTCTGATCCCACCACCTATGCCACCACCAATGTGCCTAGGAAGCTGTCATCTATGTCCATTCCAAAGGCAAATTAGAACAATTGTTCTCAGTGATAATTTTGCAAGAGATATCAAGAGCCTTTAAAATGCTCATTCCCAATGAGCTAGAGAAAACATAAACCATGAAGGTGAGAAACTTGACTGTCAGAATTTAAGTCATCTGCGCAACGAAAGCCATCACCAAAGGAGCAGACCCAAAGAGTGCACGTGCAGCGGGCACAGCTGACAAAGTATCCGTTCCCAGGCTAGATAAAGAACTCTGCAAATCAACAAGAAAAAGACAAATTGCCTGCTTTTTGTAAAAGGCACATAACAGGAACAGGCAATTGGCAGACGACGAGGCCCGAAGGGCCAGCAAACACACAACTAGACATGTCAGCTCACAGAGCTCCCGAAATGCCACGTGAGACTACCAGAGACAACCTGCACCCATGAAGCTGGCGACATCTGAAGTCCCGGAGCAGTGCTGGGGCTGCGGGGCAGCAGGACTTTCCTAGGTGTCTGGGGAAGTGGAAGTTGGGAAACAGTTTGGGCTCACCTTGTAAAGAGAAAGATGTATGTACCCCACCAGCTGGCAATTCCAGCCTAAGAGCAAAGCTCCCCACAAGTCCAGGAGCAGGCACAACGCTCCCAGATGCCTCATTTGTAAGAGTGAAAGGGAAAGTGCTTCAAATGTTCCACCAGCAGAATGGATCAACGGTGGGATTCACAGGTTAACCGTGGCAGACTGAACACATGCATCTATCTCCACTCCCTTCCAAAACCCCATTATAATAATAAGGGCTCTTTTTGCACCTAAATCCACAAGGACAAAGAATGGGAGAAGAGGAAACAGTAACATTCTTTTGGAGGTTGGAAAACAGATGGGTGAGTGGTAATTGATTTGGCAGGGCTGAGAAAGCAGAATCCCGAGTACTGATCCTGTGACCTGACAGAAGCCACCAAAGACTCAGTAACTGGTGGTAGCAAGTGGCCCTGGACAGAGGAATGAAGGACAGGTTAGAAGGCTGCGTAAAAGCAGGGAGACCTCCCCCGCCCCCCCCCCCGCCCCCCCACCAAAGGAGCTTTCATTTCAAGCTCTGCCCAGAGAAGCACAGCTTTTTGTAGGGGTTTTCCTCTGGAAGGGGTCAAGCTGAGGGTGTCTGGACTGGGAGACACCAGATTGGGTGGAGAGTAGGGACCATACTGAAATAGCAGGAATAGGTGAAAGCTTATATGCTGAAGTTCAAGTTGTGACCCCAGCCCTCCTTTCCCACTCAGTGTCAGGAGGCTCTGCCACGGGTTTTCCCAGTGAATCCACCAAGGCTGGCCGAGGGACGCTATGGTTGTCGGGTACACACTAATCAGCCTCAGAGCTCATTCCTAAACAGCCTCACCAGATATTTGAATGTCAGCTCAGGGACTTCTGACCATTTTGATCAGCATTATAGAATGGGGCTGGCACCGGACAGACCTCCATAAATTTCTGCAGAGTGATTTAATTGAGGAAACCTCCAATAGGAAAGACAGAGTACCAAACAAGCAAGCAAAGAAGATAAATGCAATTTGAAGGAAACAGGCAATAAAGATAGAAGGAAACTTTAAGAAAAAAAAAAGAGTTTTAGTATCCTCCGAGAAATAAAATACAGTATCCAGGAAACAAGAACTGGATGCAATATATTTTAAAGACAACATGCAGCCAATAAAAATGAATCTTTGAAATGCAAAATTTATAAAGCAGAAATCAAAAACTCTATTAGAAGGGGAGAATGATACCATTGAGATCCTAGAAAAAGGGACAGAAAGATAAAGAGATGTGACAAAGGAGGAGGAAGATAAGGAAATCAGGCCCCTCGGGAAACATGACATCCAGTTAATTGAGGTTCCAGAAAGAGAGAACAGAGAAAATGGAGGTCAGCAAATCATAACAGAATAAATCAAAAACTTTTCCAGAGCTGAAGAACATGAATTTCTAGTTAGAAAGAGTAGACCCTCACCAAGGCTCAGCACGGTGAATTCTCAGGACACCGAGACAAAGAGAAGGTCCTGCAAGCTTCCAGAGAGAAAAATTCCAGGTAGCAAACACAGAGTCAGACAGGGGTCAGGACAAAGATGGACCTGTCAACCCCAGCACAAGAAGCATTTAAAGGTGAAATCCTACACCCAGTCAGACTTTGGGACAGAAGGAAGAGTTTCCAGACATGCGAGGCCTCAAGAGGCAGCTCCCATGTGTCTGTTCTGGAAGCTCCTGGAGGGTGTTTTCTGACAGAATGGGAGTATGAATGAAGAAGGGGGTGATGTGGGATCCAGGAAACAAGACTCACCCAAGGGAGAAGGGGGATCCCAAGAAATTGGGGCGAGTAGCCTCAGCATGCCTGCCCCACCGCTGGCATTGAAATAAACTCAATGGGAGCAGGACAGGAGGCTCAGAGAGAAGCTCATCAAGATGATAAAACTGATGGGGCACTTTATGGGTTTACTTATGCTGAGAGGAAATGTGCCTAACTGGGGGAGAGTTGAGAACTGAATTAGAGATAAGTATATAAAAATATTTTCAGGTTTAAGGGGCAATTATTTGGTGAAGGATAGAATTGTGCTGTTTGTGGTAAACTTACTGTATTACATACAAATGTTGATTTACGATGACGCACACTTAAATCTATATAATGTAATTATTCCATGTTCCTTCAATAAAATTAATTTTTTTTCAAAATCTAAGTGCCCCCTCTCAAGAAAAGACAATTGCTAACTCCAGGAAAAACAGAGTTATTAAGAAAGGAAAAGTTATTTAAGAAAGGCATATTCTAGCAAATCAAAACAACAATGAGATATCACCTCACACCTGAGAGAATGGTTATTACCCAAAAGTCTGGAAACAACAAATGTTGGTGAGGATGTTAAGAAGAGGGAAAACTTTACACTGTTGGTGGGAGTGCAAATTGGTGCAACCCCTGTGGAGAACAGTTTGGAGATTCCTGAAAATGTTGAAGATGGAAATCCCATATGTTCCCGCCATCCCACTTCTGTATATTTACACAAAAGATACAAAAACACTCATTTGCAGAGATTTATGTACCCCCATGTTTATTGCAGCCCTATTCACAATAGCTGAGAACTGGAAATTACCTAAGTACCCAACATCAGAAGAATGGACAAAGAAGATGTGGTAAATACATACAATGGATACTACACAACCCTTAGAAGAGATGAAACCCTGTCATTTGAATCAACATGGGTGGATTCAGAGGGGATTGTGCTAAGTGAAATAAGTCAAAAAAAGAAAGATACTAGATGACCTCACTCATAGGTGAAATGTGAATAGATGACACAGAGGAACAGATGAAACAAAACCCACCCTTGGACACTTGTGACATAACTGAAGTGACCAACAGGGAATGGGATGGGGGTGGCAGGAGTGGGGAAGTGGTGGCAGAGCCCACTGGACAATGGTGAAGAACACTTGGTAATTTGGTGGAGGGCAGGGTGTTTCGACATATAGCTGAGGAATGGGAAAACTGCACATATGGGGAACCCACACATATGAGTTTATTTTAATGCGTAAAACAAAGTAACTGCAATAAAATACTAAAAATAAAGGCCCTATGTACACACGTATACACACATACACACACACACACACACACACACACACGAAAGAAAGGAGTAGTCTAGCTACTGGGAAGTTCAACCAACTGAAAATGTGAGTGTGGGGTGGGAATGGTGGAAACCAGGCTGAATCCTAAGCTTCCAGAGTAAAAGTCACTAGTTCATGCCTGGAACTGGACAGTGAAGGAGCAGTCACAGAAGCCAGGTATTAGAAGTAGAGAAGTAACACAGCCAAGACCCACAAAAGGAGGCTTGCTCCAGGGATATGGCAAATAACCCAGGGAAAGACTAGGGGCAGTGGGGTTTGAGACAAATTAAAGTGGTCCCCTTCCTCAGTGAGGCCACCTCCAGCCCCAAGCCCCTGGCTCCTGCCCTAATCTGTGAGTGTCCGTTGTCTAGTGCACCCCACCCATCAGGGCCTCCCGGTCACTCCTGCCTCCAGCCTACCTGGGTCTCCTCTCCCACAATAAGGCAGAAGCAGGCTGCCCTAGGCAGAGAGAGATACTCGCCTTCCTCTGCCACCACCTCTGCTCCTGGCTGGGAACTTCCTGAGGGTGGGGGTCTGCGCCAGCCAGCGACCTACAGAGTTTTCTCTCTAGCTTTCACTTAACAGACATTTATTGAGTGCCGACCTGTCCCAGGCACTAGGGACAGGGCTGTGAACAAGGCAGTCACACATTAAGCAAATAAAGCAATAAATACAAATTGTGGGAGAGCCACAAAGGGAGAGAACAGGTTTCTGAAAGCCCTGGTTTCTTCATAGGGATCCAGAGGGGCACCCTGGGACAGTGACAAGGTCATGAGTCTGCCAGCTTGGAGCAAGGAAGGAATAGGTGTAGGGCCTGAGAGTCCCGCCCCGCACAGCTCTGTCTCATCACCGCCCCACCAAGCTTCCACCCATCACATCGGCCAAGCCTGGGGCCACACTTGTCAGAGGATGGCAGAAGAGAGAAATTCGCAGCCCAGCCTTTTAATGGAAATCGATGCCCACCTCTCCCGGATGATCTACACCCTCAATTCAGTCCTCACTCAGGTCAGATGCAGTACTGCAGCTGTGGGGGAGAGCAGAGTCGCAGGCTGTGGGAGCAGGCTCCCCCTGCCAGGGAGTTCTCTGCCCCCTGCAGCCCTGACACTGCAGATGGTTTCCTGCCCTGTGCTTCCTCATAAAATCAGCTTTCCATCTAAACCTCCCCTGCTCAAGAGCCTTCCACGGCTCCCACTGTCCCCAGGGACAAGCTGGGACAAAGGGAGCTGCCTCTAGGGGTGCCCAGAGAGGGAAGCCCCACCTGTCACTCGCAGGGAAACTGTGCTGAATTCCAGTCCTGGAATGAATGAAAATGCACCAAGAGATTCCTGGGCAGAAGACCCACTTGTCAATTACCAGCCCAGGCCTTTGCTTTTGAGGGCCTCCTCCCTAAAGACCCTCCCTGCTTCTACCCCAGGAGCCCATTCTCCCAAGGCCCTTCCTTCATGCAACTTTGTGTGGCTTCTCTCCAGTCTCCTCCATGACTTAGGTCCCTGTCTTTCCTCCCCCAGCACACGGAGGGTGCTCAGAGAGATCCCTTACACCACACAGTCACACTACCAGCTGCCCACTGCTCTAGGAGAGCTCTTGGCCAACAATGTGGCCAGACAGAGGGAGGGGACAAGGAGGGTAGATTCCCAGGAGTGGAATCCCCCATCCCCAGCTCTGCCATATGCCAGGCTGAACTGGGCAATTTCAAAGTCAGCTAGAGCCATGGATGGAGGCAGGGTTTGCATGGAGAGATGATAAGGGAAGAGAGCCACTGCTCAGGGTCCCATTCACCCCTGGTAGACAGCAACCTACATCTGACACTGCTAGACAGTTGTCATCTGGTCACTTGTGACCACCTCCACCTGGCCATAAGCAGAGATGTTCCTGAGACAAGGGGCCTAGTGCCTCACACAAGAGCTGTCTTCCTTGCGTGCTCACTCCAAGTGAGCTCTAAGTGCTCACTCTAAGGTGTGACACACCTGAGTCTGTTTAATTCTGACCACCTGATCCAAGCCATCTTTCAGGTAAACATGCTCAGAGACGTTAAGTGACTTGCCCACAGTCACACTTTGCTGAGTGGTGGGGCTCAATATGGGGTCAAATGTGCCCATCTTGGGAACTTGATTCTTCCCAGAGGCTGCCTGAGATTGGCATCCCCGGAGACATACATAGGACTTGGGGCTTGAGTACCAGGAAGAAAATAACCCTTGGGGCACTCAGCTAGAGTTGGGGACCCCATGGTACTTCTTCCCAAATTTATCCCTAGAAAGGCAGTACCCAAAACCAATGCCTTCTCTCCATGAAGAGAAGCCTACTAGGTGCTGAGGGCTACCACTGCCCAGAGGGTCAGATCACTGCTGCCATCATACATGAAGAAGGCTCTTAGAGGCTAAGGGACTCATGCCAGGTCACAGTAGGAAGAGTGGACTCAGACCCAAGACCAACTCCAGACCCAGGGACCCTTCCCTAAGAATGAACTTGGCAGGAGTCAGCAGGCCTTTCCTGCCTGACTCTTGGACTACCCAAGGCAGGACTTAGCTATTCAGGGCCGGGGATACAGGGGCTGGAGCTCCCAGCTTGACCTCAAAGGCTGCCTTCCAGGGTGAGAGAGAGCACCAAGACATCTGCTCAGTCAGGGGGCTGGGCCTTGAAGGAGTGGCTAGTCCCCTCCTTCAGGCCCCCACTTGATGACCACAATCCTTCCCTGGGCTCAGGTCACCCAGAAAGCAGAACAATACCCCTAGCCCTGACACAATGCCTCTCACCCATAGGCACCTAGGTAGGTGAGACAGGATCAGAGAGAGGATGAGGCCAAATAGTAGGGAGACTGAATCACAGCCCTGGGGGAGGAGCAGCATCCCTCTGACATGGGGGTTGGGTCAGGGCTCAGAGGTACATTGAACTTCTTGACATTTGAGGACTCTGGATCTGAGGTTCTAAAATCTCATGATTCTGGGAATTTTATATCTGTGCCCACTTTTGAGCACCCCCACCCATACAACATCATGGGCGTTTAGACCCTCCAGCACCCCAGCTGGAGGCGGGTTTAACTGGCCCTGGTACCCAGGGACAAGAGGCAGAGCTGGTCTACTCCAGGGTTCCAGACAGAGACACTGTGCACCCAACCACAATGCCTGTGTCCTCACACTTCATTCACGCTGCCCCAGGCCAGGGATAGGATGGAAGGATGGGAGTCTGCAATAGAGCTTTGATCAAGAAAAACAAGGGTCTGACAGCCAATGATTTCTCAGTCCTAGGATTCTCCTCAGAGCTTTCTCAGAGGGTGGGAAGGAACACCCTCCCTGCTCCCACCCTCCAAGACCTTCTCCCATTTCTACAGACCAGAGCCCCAGTGTTCAGAGATCCCTAAGGAGAAGCAGGTAAGGTCACCAGAATCTGAACCAGGAGGCCAGGGTGAGGTCCAAAAGGTGGGCTGGCAGGGACCCCTGTATGTGAACAGAGCATCATCGGGCCCATTCTACAGATGCAGTAACTTAGAAGAGTTCTTTGGACTCAGTTTTGGGTCCCAGGTACCAGATGCCTGTTCCCATCCCAGTTCTGGTCTGGAAAGCTATGTGGGATTGATTGGGTTGGTTACCCTCTGCGGCCTTGAGTTTCTATTTAGAGGTTTGGATCACCCCCTCCAGCCAGGCTCCCAGGTCCCGGGTTAGAAGCCTCAGAGAGGCTATGCTCCAATTCAGAGGCCAAGAGAGAGGGGAGGCCTACCTCCACTGTGGACCTGTCTTCAGGCCTCATGAACACCATTCAAGCAGCATCCTCCATGCAGAAAGGATGCTGCAGCCTTCCACCTGGGTCAGTGTGCCCACAGGTGCTCCAGCGCCAGGCCTGGCCATCTTTAGAGTGGCCTCTCTAACCTGTATTACTCACCCCTGTCCCTGAGAGTGATCTGGGTGAACACCCTACTTCAGCTGGACTTCCACACCCTGCTCTGCGGGGCAGGCAGCAACGTGGAGTAGTAAGAGTAAGGAGTTAGGTATCAGATGGCCCAGGTTCAAATACCACCCACCAATGCCTAAAATTCTAGATCGACTGAGAGCAGGTCTTTCAGTACTCTCAACCTGTTTTCTCATGCAGATGCACACGCATGCATCCCTCATAGCCCACAAGCACTGTTCTAAAAGGAGGGGACACCAGTGAGCAGACAGGAAATTGGGGGGTGAGAGGGGTGCCTCTCTGAGCAATCGCCCGACCCCCATGTCCTCCTAACCTGACACCTCGGCCCCCATTGTCAGTGCCCAAAACCCACAGGCAAGGGGGAAAACTCTGTAGTTTAAAATAAAGTGGAATTTGCCTCTCATTAAAATGAAGTTTGTCACTTCCATCATAAATTGTCCTTCTCCACTGCAGAAAAGGGTCCATTAACACATATTTTTTCTTCTCCAAATGAGGCAAGAGTGGGTAGGTTTGAAAATCCTTGTGGACAATAAAAAGGCCAGAAAAACCCTCTCCCACACCTCCAGCTGCCCCCTAGAAGTCAAAAAATCGTTGTAATTATCTGTCTAGAAGCTGGTTAGGGGACAGTGCCTTAGCATGGTTCGTTAGGGCGCTAATTAGCAGGAACTGTTTTTGCTCTAGGGGCTCTGGGACCCAGAGGGTGGGCTCTCCCTTCCCCCCACCATCCCCCCATACTCTACGCATTCAGTCTCCCCTGAGTCATGGATATTTGCTCTCAGGGTCCAGGTCCCTCTAGCAGTCCCTTCCCTGAGACCTCAGTCTCTACATTTGAGCAACGGGAGGCTGGCCTTCCTGACTACTGAGGACCCATGGAGACTTGAATACTTTATCCCCCCCTTTGGCACAGAGCATGGAGTGGGTGGAGGGGAGGGGCTGCCTAGAGCTCTGAGCACTTTCCATTCCAATATTATAACAGTGATGGCTAACATTCAATGAGCATCTACATTGTACTGGGCTGGGATTAAGGAACTCATGCAACCTTGGCACAAGAGCCCCTGAGGTAGGCACAACCCCCTTTACAGATGAAGAAGCAGTTGGCAGCAATGTTAAGTGGCAGCTAGTAGGTGACTTCTGAATAGGGTAGGTCACACTGAACCCCACCACCACCCTGGACACCCATGCACCCCAGCCCCTGACTCCAGCTCCAGGGCCCTGCCAAGCAGGAGGTATGCATTATTCTACACACCTGCAGCACGGCGGCCCTGAGAGACAGGAACCATGATCACATCAACGTACAATGACACAGAAGGATAAAGGCCCTCGCCTGGGGTCACACAGCCCTGGAGAGTGAGGATTTTAAGAACAGGAGCTCTTGCCCCCACTTCACAAGCCTGGAAGCTTCCTGGAGGACAGCCAGACACCCAGAAGCCCTGCTCAGAGCACAGAGCTCTTCCAGTGCCCTTGCCCTGGGAATCTACCTGGGTTCAAAGTCCCATCGCCATGGTCTGTCTCCTCATGGATCTCCAGGGCCCACCGCTCTTTTCCTAGAACTTAGAGGTGTCCTGCTCCAACCCCCAACACTCAGTGTGAACACACACACACACACACAACCCCAGGTGCCTGCCACTAAGCAGAGCCTGATGTCTACATGCAGAGCCCATCCCCATCTGGGTCCGGTCCGCAGTATCGATAATGAGAGCAGTGACAGTTGATTAAAAAAATGCTTCCTGACCACAGCAGAGCTCCCATTCTGGACCCCCATCACTGGCTGTTCCTGAATTTTCAGTCATGCCCTTCACTCGAGTCTGGCTGTCAGCAAGACAGTGGCCAAGAAGGACATGAAAAGATGTTCCTCCTCCCTGGCTGTCAGGGAAATGCAAATCAAAACAACAAAGAGATACCGGAGATACCTGACAGACTGGCTATTATCCAAAAGCCTGGAAGCAACAAATGTTGGCGAGGATGTGGAGAAAGGGAACACTTTGACATTGTTGGTGGGAGTGCAAATTGGCGCAAACCCTATGGAAAAAAGCATGGAGATTCCTCAGAATGTTGAAGATGGAAATCCCATATGATCCCGCCATCCCACTTCTATATATTTACACAAAAGATACAAAAACACTCATTTGCAGAGATGTATGCACCTCCATGTTTATTGCAGCCCTATTCACAATAGCTGAGAACTGGAAACTACCTAAGTGCCCAACATCACATGAATGGATAAAGAAGATGCGGTACATACGTACAACGGAATACTACACAGCAATTAGAAGAGATGAAATCCTGTCATTTGAATGGATGGAACTAGAGGGGATTATGCTAAGTGAAATAAGTCAAAAGAAGAAAGACAAATACTAGATGACCTCACTCATAGATGAAACATAAATAAACAAAACAGAAGAACAGATGAAACGAAACCAACCCTTGGACACTTGCAACAAAATTGAGGTTACCAATAGGGAAGGGGCCAGGAGGGTGGAGAGGTGGGGACAAATGGTGGTGGAGCCCACTGGACAATGGTGAAGAACACTTGGTGATTTGGTGGAGGGCAGGGTGTGTTCACATATATATGAGGAATGGGGAACCTTTACATGTGAGTTTATTTTAATGTGTAAAAATAAAAATAATTAATAAAAAAAGAAGGGTATCATGTCCTACATTTCCTCCACAGCAGCTTCCAGCCCACAGCCACCGTGCTACTGCTTCTGACCCTGCCCCAGAGAGGCCAAGGTCTCCAACTGGAGTCACACAGCAAGTCAGGGCCAAGCTGACACTGGAGCACAGGTCTTCCATCTCCCAGACTTGGGGCTCAGGTACAGTGCACCTTGCCTAAGAAACAAAACCACAAGTCCAGTGCTCAGGTTACAAGCCATCTCAGAACTCAGGACAGGCCCTCTCTCCATCAGGAATGCCCTTTCTGGTCTCCTTGGCCACAGGCCACAAGTCCTCAACTGCATGCTCCTCTGACAGCAAGCTCACCACCATCTGGGGTACTCTGTGCAGTCCCAGCGCCCTGGGCCTGGCTCTATCTGGGGCAGTTGGTCCCTACCGTAAGTCAGAGTTTAGGGAAGAGTTCTGGTCCCTCGGAGATTTCTGAACAACAAAGGCAGACTGAGTCTACCATTTTCCAATTCTTCCTCACCTTCCACTTCCCATTAGTGTCCCTGTGGGCCTAGGTGGGGCCCAGGCTACAGCACTGACCAACTGGAGGGTAGTTCCTCATTCTCTCTGAAATCAGACAACTCAGATAAAGCCCTGGCCCCAGAGGCTCTGGCAGTATGGGCCTACCACACTCAGCCCAGGACAGGGTCCCTGCATACCAGGTGAGCTGAGCCTACCAAACATCTCCTCCTTCACACCTGATTCACTGCTCCTTATGATACAGCCTTCAACAGCCTGAACCCAGGCTCTCTAGCACTCCTCCCTATGTCTGTGCCTCTTCATGCCTAGAACATTGTGCTGCTGGGTTTCCTGTATGCCCACCACTAAAGAGTTAGGAAAGGTCCCTAACTCTGAAACTATCTCCCTGACAACTTGATTTTTACTCTGAGGTTGGCCTCAGCCCAGAAGCCAGAGGCTCGAGAGTTTTCCCCAAACCCTAGCCAGCGGCATGCACCCCACTGTTCCCCAAATGCCTAGTTCCAAGTCCCCATCCCTCCATCATCATCCTCACCCTGCCCTCATTAGCACAGCTGGCTGTCCCTGAGTCCCAGGCTTGGTGAGTTACAGCCCATCCATCTCTCCCAATGTCCTCGCCACCGCCACCACGGGCCCATATTACAGCGTGCACATCTGTCAGCCTGTGGCCACCTCCGCCACCAGTTTCCAGGGAGACAGACTCCGTTTATGATATTATCAAAAAGTCCAGCCCCTCCCAAGCCCTCCTCCCGCCCTCCTTTATGGGAATGGAGATTTGGGCTGTATATATCACCACATGTCTTCCCTGCAGACTCTAAAGGGGTCTGAATACATTGCTGCTGCTGAAGCTGCCACAACCACAGACACGCAGGCACAGCATGTTAATGGGCATGTTGACTTCATTCTGGCTGCCCTGCAATCCTCCCTGCCATGCCCAAGGCTGCTGGAGGGTCCCAACCCACCTCTCGCTCATGAACCCCTGCTGCCCTGCAAGTGCCAAGACAGAATCTTCTCACAGTAGAGGCGATGGGAGATTGGGTCACTGGTGGAAAGGAGATAAGGGTGCTGACCCTAACTGAGTCCCCAACTTGGAGTCTCCAGTACAACAGCCCATGTACATACCAGCCAAGGCCACACAGCTCATGGGTGGAGGGGCCAGGATTCAAAGCCAGGCAGGCTGGCCCCAGAGCCCAGCTCTTAAGGGGGGTGTTCCAAGCAGCCCTCTAGCCTGGCCAGGAGAGACATTCCAACCACCAAGGGAAGACTCACCCCTCTGGGAGCCCATCCAGCAAAAATGGCCCTGGACACCGAGGTAACACTAGAGAAACCCTGGGCCTTTCATTGTTGATGTGTGTCCTACCTTCCTCAAGTCCCAGTCTTCATCAGAGGGGTCATGAGCATCAGACTTTAAGATGCAGTCAACCACCAGGTGCCAGGCAAGTGCTATATGGTGGTGGTATTAGTGTCCCTGCTGTCACCACAGTGGTATCTAATCCCATCTCTGCAGATGCTCGGACTCCACAGCTCGCTGGAGGAACACATACCTCCTTCAAAGACCCCAGGACACTAAAAGTGCCTCCTCACTTTCTCTCCAATCTGTTACCACTGAATTTGGCTGTGGCTCTTGAAATAATTTACCACAAACTTGGTGACTTAACACAAGAGAAATTCTCTAACAGTTCTGGAAGCCAGAACTCTGAAACTGGTTTCACTGGGCCAAAATCAGGGTGTCAGTGGGGCTGGTTCCCTCCAGAAGAGCCAAAGGAGATTGTTCCTGGCCTCTCCCCACTTCTGGAGGCAGTCAGCAATCCTTGACTTATGGTCACATCACTCCAGTCCCTGCAGCTATGGTCACAAAGTCTTTTCCTCTCTTAGTCAACACCCCTTCTGTCTCTGTCTTCTAAGGACACTTGTGGTGACATCTGGAGCCCACCCAGATAACGCAGAATAATCTCCCTATCTCAAACTCCTTACTTCAATTATAGCTGCGAAGACTTTCTCCACGTAAGGCAGTTTCCATGGATTTCAGGGGACTAGGTCATGGGCATCTTCAGGAGCCATTATTAGTCTACCATAATCATCAACTACTTACTCAACACCCTCCTGAACAACTGACAGGCACGTCAGAGTTTCATGATCACAGCTGATGCTTCATTCTGCTGCAAGCTAGCTTCTGCTGGCTGCTCACTTCAGAGGGTAGAAACCCCAACCACCCAACTGCCTGGACCAAAACCTGTGGGTCAGCTCTCAGCTCCTCCTTCTCCAAGCACTAAGGCTTGTTGGTTTCACCTTCTGTATCTATCCAGAATCTGACACTTGTTAGCATCCCATAGTCGCCCCCCACCGCCACCCCAGCCAAGCAACCAACCCTCAATCCAGGATACACACCCCATCTCCCACAGTGTTCTCAACACAGCAGCCAAAACTCAAGTCACAGATGTCACACTGTCAAACCCTGCAGTGACTGTCTCACTCAGAGGAAAAGTTAAAGTCTTCACAATGGTCAGTAAATTCAGGCCCCATTTGCTATCCGACATTGAGTCCCACCCCCTCCAGCCTCCTCTCTGTTCCTCACACAGGCCAGGCATGCTCCCACCAGGGGCCCTTGCTCCGCAGCTAGAATGCTATCTCCACACCCTCCTTCACCTTTACCAAAAGTCACCTTCTCAGTGGGTACCCTCACCCCTGGCATTTCCTTTCCTCCTCCCCTTATTTTTTTCCTCTTTGATATTATCACTAACAATACATATCCTACTGATGATCTTGTTTAATTTTATTTCCTCTACTAGGATGTAATCTCCCTGTTGACAACCCCTGGTCCAAAATTAGTGCCTGTTCATCACTTATTATTAGGGAAACACCAAGCCTCATCAAGTTCTATGGGGTTTAATTCTTCTGCTGTGGAGCATAAAGGCAGTTGTGGGATTGATGGAAATTTGCATCTTCCAGAAAGAATAGCCAAGCCTCTCCAGGCTGGGATGGGAGGCTGAAACTTATGGCTCCTGAGCATCAGATTCCAGCTTCTCCTTTCTGCCTCCATCCAAGGTAAGCGCACAGAACCCCAGCCAGACAAGATTCTGGGCAAAGGCTTCCCTCCTACCCAGGCTTCAGGTCTAAGGGAGCTGCCTGCAAGCGGAGACCTGGCTGGGCTCTGAATGCCAGAAAGGATCAGGATATGCAGAGAGAGAAAGAGGGTCTATAAATAAATATACATTTCTATAAGACATGTTTAACTAAAGTGAATTAAAATTAATTTGCTTTAAGAAGTGCCCTAGAGGATTTCAGAAGTAGGGCAGAAATCCCTGAATCCAAGGGCTCCATAAAGGGCAACCCCTTCCCAGCACATGGTGCCCTCGGAAGGAGGGGACCTCATTTTCACAGAACTGTGCACACCACAGGGGTAGTCACATGGGATGGCAGGATGTCTAGCCCCACTTTGCAGGGGGACACGAAAGTCCAGAGGTGCTGTGACTTGCCCAAGGTCACACAGTGTGGCCAAGCAGGGTCTGCAGGAAGTCGCCAATCCTTCCTGCCAGCCCCAGAAGTCTCATTCATGCTGCAGGGTAAGGACTCTTGCTCTGTGACAATCTGGCTTCTCTGAGGCCCAGCACAGGGAAGACAGAGGGAAGCAGCCCAGGGCTTTGGGACAGGAGGCAGACAGGGAAAGGACCCGAAATTGCAAACGTTCCAGAATTGTAAGCGGTTTTGGAGGAAAATGAGGAGCGGGTTCAGCTGTAGCAATTTGCTCTGGGGGAAAATTATGTTCCTGTGCTCTATCATACAGAGCAGAAGGAACATTTGGTGGGTTGAATACTTGTTAATTTATTTCTCTGTTTGTTAATGGGCCTGACGCACTTGCATGTTTGTGCACGCGCATGCGTGTGCACGGCGAACACACACACACGCCAGATGTCAGCAGGAGATGGCACCAGTCTCCCAAGTTTTCCTGCCACCTTCCTGTCATCACGAGGTTCTGGCCCCTTCCTCTTGAGGCCCGAGGTCTAGAGGAAAGTCAATGGGGTTCAGGGAAGGAGCTGAGTCCTTTGGTTTCCTCATCTGAAAACTGGACTTGGCAATGAGATGCCCCAACATATTAGGGAAACATCTTTGGTCTTGGAACAGGTATGACCATAAGCGAGAAGTCCTTTTGAGAGCATCTGCAGATGCACAAAATGTTCCGACAGACACAGACTGATATTGACAGACACGGACCGACACTGGCCAGAGGACTCAGGGCGCCTCCCATATAGCTTATCCAAACGAGGTTTCTCACAAGTCCACCTGCCCCAGATTCCCACCAACCTATCCTGTGACTCAGGCCAGACTGGCCCCCTCACCCCTGTTCTCAGCCTTTCTGCCAATCTTCTACCCCGCCAACCCCTAACCAGGACTCCACCTCTCTCCGGCAGACCTGTACCCACTCCCCATGAAGCTCCCTACATTCCTGGCCACCAACTCTAATCCAGTCTCTGCACCCAGAGGCTAGAAGAGAATTTGAAAAATGCGCCTCAGATCCTGGCCCTCTCCTGCTCAGCGCTCCAGAGCTTCCCACTGGCCTCATTGCTCAGTTAAAATCTGCTCCTCCAGCACCGGCATCGGAGTCCCACCTCCATGCTCTCGCTCTCTCATTCCCCACCCAGCCATGCAGACTCCCCCTGGTCTTCAGACACACCTGGCTCCTCCCTCCTTCAGGCCTCGCCCATGTGCAGCTGGCTTGGCTACATTTCTTCTCGGACCTGCGGCCCAGACTTTGGTGTCACCTCTGCAGAAAGGCCTGCCTGCACCCCTCTTCCTCCAGAGTGGCTCATCCTATCTTGGCCACCCTCTACTTCATGCCTTAGCATCATTATCCCCCAGATTCTGACCTAATCTGAATTACTGTAGTTTGGCTCACAGTCACTCTCACAAGCATGGAAAACTCCCAAGGGCAAAAACAGTGCATTGACCTCCTAGAAGCGTATACCCGCATCTAGAACAATACCTGGCACTTAGTAGGTGTTTCATAAACACTTGATGAGTGATTGAGTAGATTAATAAATGAATGAGTGAACTAATTAATCATTTAAAGATTCAGATCAGCTCTAAGCCAGAGGGGTGGTGAGTATAGGGCCAGGGGTCCCTGTCCCCCCGGTCTCCTGCCACAGCTGAAGGGCCTCAGCCCCTGCAGAGGGAACAGGTGGGGACTAGAGTCACACAGCAGCACCAATGAACCAGGTCTTTTTCTCTCAACAACTTCCTGACAGTTACAGGGAAGAGACCCAGGTCTGAACGCCAGCCCAGCCACTCTGTGTAATCACATGGCCGCTTTCAGTGCCCTCGTCCACATCATGGGGTTAAGAATGGCCCCACCTCCTAGACATGCGAGTTGCGAGCTCACTCTCAAAAGTAAGAGACAGTGATGCTGATAGAAGGAACCCTATCCTTCACTGAAGAGGAAGCTGGTAGGAGTTGCTGAGGGTCCCGTGGAAGGAGTTGGAAGGCCGTTTCTGCAGGCCCAGAGGCCTAAGAAGTCAGGTCGCCCTGGCAGATCCTGCTCAGGCCAGTGAAGGATGGCGCTGCTGGGAGCCAAGGTGCCTTCTCTTGCGCCCAGTGCACATTAAGAATGATTCTTCTTGCAAGCAAACAATTTGTTACAATATCCACCTCACACTTTCCCCAGCTGGAAGCCTCCCATATATCTTGGATTAATCCCAGAAATCACTCCATTCATTTAGGACCTGCCTGAGTGTGCCTCCTCTTTTATAAGAGAAATTTTTCATTGTTTTGAGGAGCTCATAGGTTTTAATTTGGGGCTGAGATTTTAAAGCCTCCCTCAGTGGCTCAACAGCATGAGTAGGCCTGTGTCTAGAAAGACACAGGTCTAATGTGTCCATTAGACCCTGGATAGGAGGGACAGGCACAGGGCACACCCAGTCTAGGGTGCAAGGAACTACAGACCCCAGCGCTGTGTGGCAATGGGTCACACCCTCAACCTCTCTGAGCCTCCCCAAGAGATGCAAAGCCAAAGTAAACTGAGTATTTGGTGTCCTTCCACTGAGCCTGCCCAGGAAAGTCTAGGTCTTCAGCTCTAAAAACCACAACATGGGGTCACTGAAAAGGTAAGATGTTTGTAGTTCAGATTTGACCAGGTACAAACAAGTCATTAGCCTCTCTGAGCCTAGTTGCTAGTTCCTTAGGACAAGGCATAGTGCCTCCCACCAATGTGGGCCATTGTGCAGATTAAACAAGATCAAGTCTGGCTGAGGGCCTGGGTGCCTGCAGGGTGAGTCTCCTGGCCTCCCAACCCATCACCACTTCCCCTCTCGTGGTCTCTAACCACCTTGGTTTTTCATTCTGGCTACAGCAGCACTCAGGGTAATCCCTACCTCCAGCAGAGCATTTCCACAGGTCTAGCCTGCCAACAACTTCCTCTCAGGCCTTTCACAAGGACTTCAGGCTCCTCTTCTCCCAGAGGCCTGGGGTCAGGGAAGTCATGTCCAGGGATGGACCCTATACTGAACCCCCACCTCTCCATGCACCCTCCATTCCAGGCTGCACTTTTGCCATCCTCCTGCCCTACGTCAGGAGACAGATGTCCAACTCATAGTCCCAACCCCTACTAGGACCGGGACCTCCCTGGGCTCTGACCACACTCTTCTCCACACTCCTGTACCCTCCGCACTGCTGCCTACACTGGAGCAGCTCACAGCCTCCCCGGGCTCACTCCTCTCCCCTGGGCTTTGCTCATGCCACTTCCAACTCAATTTCTCAAATCTTCCTGAACACTAAACTTCATCCTCCTCCAGGAAGCCCACTCTGACCTCTCCAGCTCTATCTCCTTCCCTTTACCAAGACTCACAGCATTTCCCCTCCATCCTTCTGAGTTCACATTGTTACCCAAAGGCATGACCCATGCATCTACTCATTTTGTAGCCACCAAGCCCAGGCAGAGCCTACTGGGTACTCAGGAAGGATAGTTTATTAAATGATCCAGGGGGAAGGACATGGAGGACTCTCAGTAATGGCATACACACCTCTGAGATAGGTTCCATACGCCCATCATGCAGATAGGGAAACAGATTAATCCACATGGCAGGGCTGGAAGTGAGACAGTTCCACCAAATGGTGCTCTTAAGACAGTCTACAAATCCAAGTTCCACAGACACGACCTGCCAGCCTTGCAGCCACACACATGACCCCCTCTGACCCGCACCACCTCAGCTCCACTATTACCTGTGCCACCCAGCAGGAAACAGGTCTGGAGAGGAGAGGCCACTTTTTTACCGTCATGCAGACAGTAAGCAGCAGGGCTGGAACTTGAATCCAAAGTTTCCTGGCTCCCAGCCTGGTCAAAATGCCTGATCAGGACACACGCCCCCTCCACAGGATATACAGGACACACTGCCCTCTCCTGGACAGCTGGACAGCCCTGTCCCTGTCCCCAGCCTGCACATCACCCTCTCCCAATTCTCGGCCCCACCCTAGATTCCGGAGAGCACCAGCCTGGCCTGGTGGGTTGACCTTCCGGCAGCCCCAGATCTCAGCTCTCAGGGTTCTGAGGATTTACACAGACAGCCTCCCTGAGATGGCTCCCAGAAAGTAGGCCAGTCAGAGGGGAGGGGGACTGGCGGTGTGGACTGCGAACACTCCTATCACCTTCCACACCACCAGGACAAGGGAGCCACCAGAGGTACAGTCTCCTCCAGTGACCTTGGCCGGTCCTGGGGCGGGCCCTGTGGGGCCTGGGTTAAAGGTGGACTGCCCATGGAGAGGGCCTGGGCCAATGTCCCCTCCAGCTACTCCCTGCTCAGTGACCTGGAAGGCCTCCAGGGGCCTGGAAAGAGAAGCCCCTTTTAGCAAGGTCCACCTCTATGTGAAAGGGTCACCTCACTTCACAGAATTTCTGCTCCCTCATCTATGAGTGGGCTCACATAACAGCTGCTCTGCATTTGAGGCGTTCAGGGTCTGGACAGCAACTCTCCCAAGACACCCAGCAGACATTCAGCCCCAAGTAGGACAGAGCTGGTCTCCCAGGGAGCCAGTGGGAGCCTAGGCAGATGTCAGGCTGAGTGGCAGGTGAACACATCCATTACCAAAGAGCAGCAAACCCACACTGGAGGCATCAGCTAGAGAGCTAGGTCAGAGCAGTAGGCACGGCAGGGATCTCAGAAGCCAAGAGGTCACTGTCCCCCAGTCAGACTGAGCACTGCCCAGCTACAACCACCATTACAGAGTGTGATCATGCTGTCTCCTCCCACTCTGTCCTCAGTGGAACAGTGGTGGGCTGGCTGGGGAAGACAAGGGACCCCAGTGGAGAGCACGAGTGGAGGCATTTCAGGGTTACAGGGGGGTACCAGACCTCCTCTGTAACATCCCCATCCCCCCCAGGTCAACCCCTCACTGCAGAGCAGAGGAAGTGCAGGCTCACACCGCAGTCCTCAAGGCCTGGGTGGCCCGCTAGTCCCCCACTCCCTCCTTCAGTAGCTAGGGCTCCACTCTCCACTCTGCTCTCTCCAACCCCTTCTCAAGCCCTTTTATTATTCAGAAGAGCCTCTTGATTGAAAAGGCCTCTAAGGCATCTCACAAATAAGAATCCTTTAATTGGGAAGTTGTTAACTTCTCAAAGAGGAATTTTAATTTTGCTTCCCCACCATCTCCTCCCCGTACAACCTGGGAACTAAACACAAAGGCTAACAAAGCCAAGCACCCCGGCACCCCTTTCCCACTGGGAAGCCCCAGGCAGAGTGGGAGGGGAAGCTGTTGCCCCTTCCTTCTGGCACAGACCCTCACTGGGATTCAAGAAGGCCAAGCAGGCCTGCTCTGTACCCCCTCCTCACCATACCACAGCCCCGACAGAGCCAAGGGTGGCAAATGACTAGAAGATGACAGGATGATAGCCTTACCCAGAAGGGGCAGGGACTACTCTCCTGGGTCCCTAACGCTCCATGAGTCCCTAACACTCCACGCATAGCTTCCCAGAATCCCCTGCTGTCCTCTATTCTATGGTTGTTAGCTGATGTCTTAAATTTTATTTATTGAGCATTTGCTATGTAACAGACATGGCTCTAAATCCTTTCCTACACCAACCTGCTAATCCACGCAAGGAATAGACTTTACTATTTCCAATCTGCTGACAGAGACTGAGCCCAGAGAGCTTACAAACACTGCCAAAATCCACACCATTAGCAAGAGACAATGCCGGGTCTAGACCCCTGGCAGTCTGGCTACAGGGAGGACACAGCCTCTAGTGACACCCCCATCCTCCTGCCCCACCTGTGAGCCATGCTCTCCTTCAGGGCCAGCCGCGACTGTCTCATCTGTGTCCCTGGGCACAGCACACAGCCCAGCAGACAGCCACACTTAAGAAATGTCTGCAGAATAAACAAGTCTGATAGCCAGAAGGGAAAGCAAGTGTCCCAACTCCCCCAACTAGGATCTGTGGAGCCCGGGGATCCCCTCCAAAAGCCTGATGGCCACGCCTGCCTTCCAGAGTGGACAAGGGCAGGGCTGTCACTGGCACAGACCAGGTCCCATGTTCCAGGCCCCGTTCACCCCAGGCTGTACCAGACCCCCCAGAAACCCTGGGACTGGCCCAGGCATCTCTTCCTGGCAGCTCAGGCCAGTCTGACTTGACTGCCTGCACACCTCGGGCTGGGGATGTACACCACCTGCAGACTCCCTGTCCATTGCGGGACAGCTCAGCGCTGTGGACATCCCAGGTCCACTCACGCATTATGAGGAGTTGAACAGTGTCCCTGCCCCTAGAGGTGTATGCTGATTTCTAAACCCCAGTATGTCAGCATGTGTGTGAGTGTAGGTGTAATTAGTTAGTTAGGATGCGGTCGTCCTGGAGTATGACAGGTCCGTACTCCAGCTCAGCTGCTGTCCTTGTAAGAAAAGGGAATGTGGGCATGCAGGTGTCCAGGGACGAAAACAGACAAAGAGACACAAGGCAAGACGGTCATCTACCAGGCAAGGAGCAAGGCCTGGGACACATCCTCCCTCACACCCTCACGAGGAGCCATCCCTGCCAATGCCTAGAATTCAGATTTCGAGCCTCTAGAACTGTGAGATGGGAAGCTTCTGGTTAAGGCTCCCCAGTTCATGACACTTGGTTACAGCAGTGCTAGAAACAAATACACTGGCAGCCCTACCTTTAGTGCTGACTCTGGACAAGCCCAGTCGCTCTCTGAACCCCCACTCGCTCACACCTCCAGCACATGGCACACAGTAGGTGCTCTATAAATGCTTACCAGAAGAATGAGTAGGTCAGCATCATCCATTTCCACCTGACTGTGATGAGGACGCATGAGAAGAGGGACAGGGTGCTCTCAGGACACACTGAAGCCCTGGACACCTGTGGTCATGGCTGGGTCAACAGACATAAGGTGGCTGGCTGATATGGCCGCAGACACTGCCTGAACATCAGGTGAGTTGCTCCAGGCAGGCAGAGGTGGAGGGAGGCAAGTTCACATCTGTCAAGTCAGTCATCTCCTGAGTCCACACTACGTGTCATCCCCGGCCCCCCAGTGGGCCCAGGGAGCAGGAAAGCAGACTTCCCAGGTGCCAACTGCAGCCCCGGCTTCCTGTGGAGCTTCTGCCAGTCCTTGAAGGCTTTAGGGATGCAGGTTTGGCTCAGTCAGCACAAAGAAGACCTTTCTCCAAGGCCTGGGCTGCCCTGGAGAGAGTGAGGCCCCCATCCCTGTGAGTGTACAAGTCAAGGTAAGCAGCTACGCTCTCAGGAGCACCTGCGTTCTCCCACCATGCGTCTGGAGTGGGCCAGCAGATCCAAACCAGGTGATCATCAGACATGTCTGTGGGGCTTGTTATCCATCCAGATTCCTGGGTTCCCCCGGTGACTCTGGGTCAGGAGCTCCCAATGGACCCCTGAGAAGCCTCTTTAATAGCATCCTAGGTATTTCCACCCACTTGGGAGAAGCAGATGAGACAGTGAGCTGGCAGCAGTTTCTCTGGAGCAGGAAATCCAAAGAACTTGTCTGCATGGTGAGGTAACTGACCTACCCATCAGCAAGAAGCCCCCCTGGGCTGAATTCTCCTGCGTCTGTGGCTGAGTCCTCCTCTACATGGCGTTGTCTAGGCACAGAGGCGAAAATCCCCCAGGTGCCAACAGCCCCACCCATACATGCCCAGCCCAACCTATACCCTCAGCTGCAGCCTTACATGCCCCATGGTCAGTGCCACCTCTCCCTGTCGACAGTGGCGCCCCAAACATACCACCTCCAAACACACACTTGGCCCCTTCTTAGCTCAGTCCAAGGCTCCAGCATCACTCTGTCCTCAGGTTGGGACCTCTGCCAGCCTTCCCTGCAGCTCCCCCACCAGTCTCCTGCCGGCACCCACTCCTCCCTGCCAGGCCCACCAGCCACCTCTCCCTAGACTTATGCACTCCCCACCCCACAAGTACAGTGAGAGGGAGCCTCCAGTCACACTACTCAGCCCAGAGGCCTGGCCCCTCAGTGATCTAGACCACCCAAAGACCTGTTCCCTCTCCTCTGCTCAAAGGGGCTTTGTCCTGCCCCCTGCAGACAGCAGCCCCTGTATGCTAACTCCTCATCCAGCCTCATTCTTCTCCATGGGACTGATCACTCCCAAATCTTATATTACGAATTTTCTTATCTGGATTTTTTTCAGTCTATTCTATTGGAATTTAAGCTCTGTGAATGCAAAGGCTTGGCCTAATCTATTCACCCATAGGCACTGGGCATGTCGAACAGAGTCTGAGTGTGTGTAACACGTGCTGACGCATGTGCCACTAAGTGGGCATCGAATGAACCACAAATGAGCCATTTGCATGAATGACTTCAGTAGGCATCTGTGAAACACCTGGTGTTAGAGAGAAAACCAGGCTAGATCTGCCCCAAGAGTCCCCATGGTTGGTTGGGGGAAGCAGACCTATGTGAGTAGTGCTGGAGAGAACAGAGGTGCAGAAGGGAAGGGCGTTGGGAAAGTGGCTAGAAGTCAGAGAAACTCCTGAACTAGAAGCCCCAGCCCCAGGCCCCTCCCTCCCAAGGTGCCTCCCTCTGGGGCCTTAGGTAGGGATGAAGGGAGGTCCATCAGTAAGTGTTCCTACTGCAAGGAGGCCTGGCCAGGGTTCACTACAGAGGGGGGTTTGATTTAAATGCCATTGATGGGGCCAATGAGAGAAAGACCAAGGACTGTCAGTGACTTCTGGGACCCAAGATTCACCTGCCCTTCCTCCAGCCCCCCACCCCGCCCACCAGCCTCTGACCACAGGAGCGTTGGAGGTGCAGACAGGGGAGGCAGGAAGCAGTGAGGGAAAACCTGTACTGCCTCCAAGAAGTCAGAGCTTTGCTGAGTCAAGTCTCCACTCCTCGGCTTGTTCTCCAACTCTCTCCATGACCAGCCCTGCCCACTCCTGGCACAGCACTCCCCAAACTCTTGCAACCCTTTATCTCTACTCCTTTGCTTAGGCTTTTCCACCATTGCCGAAGCCTTTTCTGCCTGTTATAACCCTACCATACAACACCCTGTTCATCCAGGCATTGTTTCTAACAGCAAACCATTGGGAACAATCAAAACACACAACTGAGAATTGGTTAAACATGCTATGGCTCACACGGGTTGGAACATTATGCTGCCATTAAAAATCGCATTACAAAGGAGACTTTAATGATGAGGAAATGATCTTGGTATAGCATTAAGTGCAAAAGGCAGGTTAAAAAACAGTAAGTACAGTTTGATCCTAATTATGTCATAAGTATATATCTTGTAAAAGACTGACGGGCAAAACACCCAAGTGTTCATGTTTTCTATAGAGAACATGTTGGGGGAGTCTAATCAGAAACACAGAACATTTTTAAAGAATCCCACAGCCTTCAAGACACAGCCCAGCCGCCCCCTCCTGCGAGCCCCTCCCCACCGAGAGAACAGCCTCCACGCTGCATTAGTGCCCGCTTCTCGCTGGCCTCTGAGCATCCTGGTGCCACTGTGATGGTCAGCTGGGCAGCAAGAGGCTGCTGCAGCCTTGGGGTGATGTGGGGCAAGGCCTGGGCACTGGCCTCCTTCACACCCCGGCCCCCAGCAGCCCAAGGCCCTGGCACCTCACAAAGCACCCTGACCATATCCTCTCTACTCATTTCCCAGAAGCAAATACAGGCCAAACTGGAGGGGCTCGTCAGCTGCCCATCCCACCCAGGCTCTCTGATTAGCAGGAATATTTTGATGGAGATAACTGGACTTCAGAACAAGGCCTAGTGCCCAGGGAGGACATCCAGTCAGTTCCCTGCCATACCTGCCAGCTTCCTGGTCAGAAGGACAGTGTCAGCGGAGCCTCAATCAGACCACAATGGTCACCCAGGAAAAGGGGCTCAAGGGCTGCCACCGGCTGAGTCGCTGCATCTTCCTCTGAAAGTCAGGGGTAACATCCACTCCAGGCCACCGCCCAAACCACCTCCTGCATTCCTTCTGTTTAGCAAAGTCCCTCTGCACCCTCTGTGGGTCACCGTGGCCTTTCAAGAACAGGAGATTATCTAGATAAAAAGTAAAGGTCACTTGCCCAAGGTCGCAAGCAATTCACAGATCAAACTGGTCCCCAACTCCTTGTCTCCCACCTACCTCTTCAGGACTTGCTGTAGTTGCTCCTCTTTCTCTCATAGGCAGCACCCAGGGGAGGGCCTGTCACCTCCCACTTCTGGGTATATTGCTCCTCATGATACAGCCTAAGAGACCATCCTATCTACTTCCACGGAGCTAAAGTCACCTGGCTGCCAGGACTTGTCACATGCACACACCTGGGGCTGAGCCTCGGCCTGCCCTGAGGTGTCGGGCGCTGCGTGCTGACTCTGGCGTGGAGCCCCATTAAGCACCATATATCAGGCCAGTGCCATCCTCTTGACAGTTTCTTGGATCCTGATTGCCCTGTCCACATGCTTCCCCTCCCTCCTGACCTGGAGTCATACACACATTTGGTCAGCAATGTGACAGAACCAAGGACAGGGCCCTGCTGCTCATCACTAGAGACTTCTCACACCACATAGGACCCCATTAGTCAGTGTGTCCAAAAAGCCAGTCACTCAGAAGACCGCCCTGGCTGAGCTGGCGGCAGGAGCCCGCCATGGCAAGGGATGATGGGAGGTGACTCTGCCACATCATATATCCTAGACTTGACATCATGTGGGGAAAGAGAGAGGGTACCCCCAGAAAGACCAGACTGCCCCACATTGGCCTCCCTACAGCCTCTCCCATCAGAGAACCCACATCCACCCCTGTGGCCCCAACACCCCCTCTTCCCAGCAGCCCAGCATGGCTTATTACCTGAGGTAGGCCAGATGTTGGGAAGCACAAGCGGTCTAAGGGTCAGCCCTGATTGACTCAGTTTCCCTCATTGCCTGAGGGCACCAGAGCCTCAGGTCCTGTGGGTACAGGAGGCTGTGAAGAAAAGAGAAGGTAGCAGTCAGTCAGAGCAGAGGGAGGCAATCCTGGGCAGTGGGGGGCCATGCACATAACTGGTGTGATCCCACATGCTGGGACACAACTACCTTCCGTCTCACACACACAAACTTCCTTCATAGACACCCACTCTCGTGCTTTCATACTCATGTGCTCTCATTTGCTTTCATTCACTCACACTCACACACACACACACATTCACAAGCCACAGCTGGGTTGGGGGGCTCTGGGAATGGAGGGTTCAGGCCCATCCCCTGCAGTGAGAAAGTTTTAATAGGCTCCCCACCCACTGGCTCTGTGGCCTGAGAAAAGGCAAGCCTCTGAGCTTCCCTTTTCCCATCCATAAACTGGGGAGAGCGCCCCTGCCAGGACTGCTGGGAGGGTGAGACATGGTGCAATACAGAGCAGGTATCCAGGCAACAAGGGCTGGCCTTCTTTCCCCGGGCCCAGCCACAGGAGGCAGGCCAGGCAGTACCCAGAACACCAGGGGCTTCTCTGGGTCTGGGCCTGGCCTTAGACTCCCAGTCAAGGATCCCCCTGCCTCCTCACCATCAACCTCCCTTCCGCAGCCTTGGCCCAGTTATTCCCTCAGTAAGCACTCTCCAAGGGCAGCCCAGGACCCACACTCCACAAGGGGAAAGATGAGAGGGAGTCCCGTCTCCTTGGCAAGGCCCCAGGACAGGCCTCAGCTGCAAGTCAGAGGGTGCAGGCCAGCCCCCAGGTCTCCACTCACTGGCTGTGTCACCAGGGCAAAACTTCTTCCTCGAGCCTGGGTCTCCTCCGCCCATTCTGAGCTACTGCTACGAGGTTCTAGCCCATCGGCACTTCTCAAGGTGTGGGACGCATGCTATGGGGGTGCCCAGGCAATTCTAGGCGACTCACAGATACACGTTTTTATTTTCATAGGTAGGAGTTTAATTTTCTATAGATATAAAAAAAAAAGACAGGCAATCACTGCTATGATTTCACGGGTTGTGGCTTGGGGGGCACCAGTAATCCACCTGCAAACGTGAGTCAACACGAAGACAAGGATTAAGAAAACACAACTGCGGGAGGTGCCCAGAGGCGGTTTCAACGTGATGGAGAAAGAGAAATGTGGAAAGTTGGCATCCAATCTGGGCACGGCTCCCAGCAGGCCTCACACGGTTACCAGCTCCCTGCTTCCCTCTGTCCGCACACAGCCCGTCCAGCACAGGCCTAGGTCCCCAGGGCACTTGCAGGCCTTCAGGGAGGGTGCATGGGACACACGGGGCTCAGGGATGGTGACTATAATGTGGACAGATGATGGCAAAGTCCCCATCTGAGGGTCGAAGATGCTGTGGGGCTCCTAGTCACGGGGTAGGTAGTCCCTTTGTTTTGTGGATTATAAACTGCCCCACCAAGGAAGAAGCAGAGGAATAGGCACTGAGCAGATTCTAGGGCCCACCCTGACCTTTCCATCCTGACCACAAAGTCATAAGCCGCACAGAACCAGTAAGAGGGGTGCTGCCTAGCCCCACAGTTCACCAGTCCCAAACCTCCTGTTGCCAGTGTCCCAGTGCCTCCCAATGACTTGATCCCAGAGGACCTAGAGGACAAAGTGGTGCCAGTCTGGGACAAGAGGTTAGCCAGAGCCAGGGCATTTCCTCAGGACTGTGTCCTCCAAGTCCAGCCCAGACAGACAGGTGTGCTCACGGGTTGCCCACACCAGCTTGCAGTAGACTAGCACAAGCCAGCCAGGCACAGGCCGGCCTGGCAGCCCTGTCCCTGGCAGGCGTCCAAACCACCTGGCTGGCGGCCCCCAGTCCAGTTCCACCTGAGCTGGCAGGGCCCACCGTCCCACAGCGCCACTGCAAGCCCCCAGCACTGTGCTCCAAGACAATGAAGGGGCCTCCCGTTCCCTTCTCCCCAAACCTTCCTGGAGCTTCCATCCACCTTGGTGGCATCACAAGGAGTTGCTATGGAAATGGGACACAGGCAGAGCATGACAATGATTTGGGCAGGAGAGGAGATGCAGTGGGAGCCAGGAGCTCTCCTGGACATGGGTTGTGGCTTGTGGGGCACCAGTAATCCACCTGCAGCTATATCTCGGGAAAAACATGAAATTATAGCTTCAGCCTCACAGCCAAGCAGGGTAGAGGGCCCCGTGCAGAGGTGGGTTACTTCCTATCTGCTGCCCTGGCTCCTCGCCCCACAGGGAGCTCTAGGAATCAGATGCCTGTGTGTTTAACAGAATGAACACATGTCCCAGGGACTGTGAGACATTATGGAGAAGGTGATTCCAGATGCTGCCTAAGTGGGCTCAAGACTGTGGGGCTGGTACCTGCTAGGTGCTCAGAGAACACTGTGATCAAAGAGGATCAAACCCAGTACCAGCATGTGCATGTACAGCTGTGTATGATGCAGGCATGTGTCTGTTGTGGGCAACACAGTCACAGAATCACAGAGCTTACAGACTCGTATGCATTGCACAGATGGGGAAACTGAGGTCTAATGAAGCTACCCAGACTACATTAGAATGGGTCACCCAGAAAGTCAGCCAAACATTCAAGCCCAGAACCCAGCTCTCCTCCTTCTCCCCAGGCCTGAAGAGCTCTCCACTCAACTCTGCCAGCTTTTCATCATTCATTTCACTTGTGGTAAGTGCCTACCACGTGATTGGTGAGATTTCTGCCCACTAGCTGCTCAGAGAGGAGAGACAGGCCATCACGGTCAGAGGAGGGTTCTGGAAGAAAAGTCCAGGGGGCCACAGGAGCCCAGGAAAGATTACCTAAAAACCTAAGTACATGCTTCTGAGCCAGGCATCAGATATCTCCAGGTTGTCACCCAACTGCTCCTTCAGTCCAAGGGCTCCTACAGCTCCCACCAGAGGCCCAGGGTGGGGTCTCACTAAGCACCCCTGGGGCCCTCAACTGCAGCAGGTAACTGCACTTAGACCCTCAAAGAGAGAGACAATGAGGAAAGTGCCTTGCTCTCAGGAGCTCAAAGAACGCTGTCGCCTCCTACCAGGCTAAGCACCTCCCGTTACTGACTGGTTCCCTCCACCTCTGGAGATTCATCATACACAGACCAGGGTGGGGCAGAGAACAAGCCACCATCACCTGACATCATGGTACCCTCTCAGAAATCAAGTGCCCATCTTTGTCAGTGGCACGCAATTCTCCTATAGCATTGGGAGCGGGGGGGTTAGAGGGCAAGGAGGGACACCTTACAAAAACTACCAGCTCTGTTGTACCCCACATCGGCCATGCCTCCTAGCAGCTGGTACAGCCTCCCGGGACCCCATTTGTATAGCTGAAAACTGAGGCCCTGAGGGGTGGCCAAGCAGACCCCAGCTGCTAAGCACTGAGAAGGTAGGACTGCAAAAGACCAGTGAAGACAGAAGGAAGGGCCAAGGTTCAGGACTGCGGAGTGGGGGAAGGAGCTGTCCGGAAGGCTTCCTGGTAGAGGAGGGATTTAATGGGCTCAGAGCCTGGCCTCAGGCTCTCGGCAGGAAATGAATTTCTCTAAGGGAGAGAAACTGGGCCAGGGCCTGCTCTGACAACCCATGTGACTCAGGCTAGGCTGGCAGGTGGAGGTGAGGGGGGTGCATTGCCACAGCAGCTGTCTGACTCCCTAATTACCGCTGCCTAAGGGGAAACCAGCAGGGGACAGGAAAACAGTATAGACACAGAAAAGGGGACAGAGCACAGGAGAGACAGAGAGACAGGAGGCCCCAAAGCCCCACAAAAAGAGGGAGAGAGAGAGAGGAAGACGGATGGGCAAACAGGTCAGCCCTCCCACCCCCAGAGCCAGGGCTGCAGCTTCCAGAAGGAGAAGACACACCCTAGGGAGGAGTCCCTAGCTTCACAAAGATTTCCAGCAATAAAATTCTTATTTGAATGAAATCTTATGCAGAGGGGAAAGCCTTTCTATCTATACCAGCCTTTCTATCATCCAGAAGTCATAAAGTGAAAATTTGATAAATCCAACTACATATAATCATAAAACATCTGCACAGCAAAGACACTATAAACAAAGTTAAATGGCAAGTGAGACATGGGGAGAAAATATCACTCATATGCAAAGAGCCCCCACAAATCAATAAGAAAAAAGACAAAAGGAGAGAAAATTTGGCAGTGAATTAGAAATCCGCAAAGGAAGCACTAAATCGGCCAATAAACATATGAAAAGATGTTCTACATCACTAGCAATCAGGGAAATGCAAATGAAAGCAACACACAACCATTTTTTGCCCATCAGATTGGGAAAAATTTAAGTGATTGATAACGAGCAATACTGGCAAGGACGCGGCTGGAGGGAGGGGAAGTGGCTCAGCCTTCCAAAGGGTAATTTGGCAATGTTGAGAAGCGTTTAAACCCGTACCCCCAAAGACCCAGCAATTCTGCTTCCAGGAGCCTCCCCTACAGAAATGATAGCGCAGCGTGCCCGTACAAATATTCACAGGTGCTCACAGCAGCATTGCTGGTGAGAGTGAAAAAGAAATTGAAAATGGCCTAAATGTTTATCAGTAAGAAGATGTTGAAATTAAATGCAGCCCATCCATACTATGGGACACACTGCAGCCATTGTACAGAAGGAGGCACATCTATGCAGAACAATATGGAAAAATCCAGGGGTATAACGCTCTCTCAGAATGAGCTACTTCTATAAATAACAATGTGTTGATATATGCCCCCTAAGACTAGAGAACAATACTCCAGATGTCACAGTGATCACCTCCAAGAGGGACCAAGGTGGTTTTTTCAGTCCCTGTTACCCACAAATATGTAGTTGGATTTTCTTTTGTAATCAGAAAAGCAAAATCAAGAGAATTAATGAGAGTTTGTTTTTTCTTTAAATCCTGCCCAGACCCTAATATAATAAAGCAGATATAAGCAATAGCTGCTGTGGTTGAAAGGGAAGGGACCTAGTCAGCCCCAGCCCCACCTCCTTTAGCCCCCAGTTTGAGAAGCTCAGCTAACAATGTGGAGCCCATACCTCTGCCCTCCAAACCAAGGCTGTGGGGTCGGGAAGCCACCACGGTCACACAGGCAATCCACGCTACAGCCAGGGCCTCTGCTCCTCGGCAAGGCTCTGGGTCTCCGAACCTCGGGGATGGAGGGAGGTTCCCTAGGTGTCCAGGAAACACTGGGATGGTCACAATCTGGCAAAGCCAGGGAGCCCAGAAGATGAGCGTCTTTGCAGCAAAGTCCAGGAGAAGAGGTTTTTTTAAAGTTCAGCTCCAGTGCTCTCCAGGAGCCCATGCTAGGTATGGGTGGGCCATCCAGGAGGAGGAGGGGGAGCAGGGAAACTGGGGTGTGCTCCTCCCTGTGCAAAGAGAAGTGGTTGGTCTGTGGGTGCAAGCAGAGGGGTGCTGTGTGCAGGCACGCGGGCTCACAGAGAGGAAGGACTCACAGGGAAGGACTGTGGGAGCGAAGTGTGGAAGGCGTGTGTAGCTGTGTCTGTATCTCGTCAGTGGGAGTGTGTGTGCATGCTGTCCCTCCCAGGGTAACAGTAAAGAGGTAGTGTGTGTGTGTGTGTGTGTGTGTGCGCGCGCGCGCGCGCACTGAGGGAGAGATCAGGGGTGGGGGTGAACGCACATGTGTACATATATGCATACATGTCCGCACATGTGTGTTGTTCCTCCTGGGGAAGACAGTAAAGAGGCAATGTGTGTGGGTGTCTTGAGGGAGAGGAAACTGTGTGTGTACATGTGTGATTGTATCTATGTGTACACGTGTGTGTCAGGGTGCATGGCCAGTCGGCCCAAGAGCTCAGGAGCAGGTGGCAAAGCCCAGAGACCATGCCAGTGTGGAAATGCCTCCTCCAACTGAGTAAATCAACAAAATCAGAGAAAACTGCCCAGAAGGAGCTTGAGGTTTCTCCCAGTTCCAGAAGTTTCCCCTCCATTAAACATTTGTTGGCAGAGCTAATGTGCCCCTGCCTCTAGGAGGCTGGCTGAGATCACCTGAGGTGGGACAAGAGGGACAGCAAACCCCTCCTGCTGGATGATTAAGGACAGACTCTGCCTGGGCCCAGGCCCCAAACAACCAGCTTTCGGAGGGTCTCTGGGGTCCGCCCCTCCACATGGGCTCGGCTTGCAGCAGTAAGGGAACATTTCAACAAGCAAATCCCACGTGACACCTCCTTCTATGCACCCCCTGCTCCCTGACACTCCTTGCCATGCAACCGGACCCCCAGGACCACCCCACTGGTCCTCAGCCTCATGTCTGGCCCTGTACCCCCAGTGTCACGCTCCCGCCAGCCTGGGCCTCCTGTATTCCTCAAAAGACAGACCTCCAGGTCCAGGCCTTCACCTTGCTCCCCGCTCCATCCCTGGTCAGTTCTTAATGTCCCTTCCCATCTTCCCATCCAGGCTGGGTAGGAGCTCCTCTGGTATCCCCACCCTGCGTCACCTCTGTCCTGCCCTGCCCTCTCAAGCTGCGAGTGCGCACAGGTGTGACTTCCCCAGGGGCAAGGGGTGGGTTCTGCTCTCTCCTACACCCCAGAACCAGGCCCCAGCCTGAATCAGAGGATGCCAAGGACTACATGTGTGGAAAGAATGAGTGGCTCACCACATCGCTCAGCGCCCAGTCAGGCCCACGGTGGAACTTTCATAGGCAAAAGGGTGTAGCTTGGAAATCGAGACACCTGACTTCCCATCCTAGGTCAGCATGACAGGTGACCCTAACCATGCCACCTAGGAAATTGTCGAATCAGGAGGTCTAACCAGGGTGCCCAAAGACAGGAGATTTAGGAGGTCTGTGATCACAGAAACTACATAAAACCCGGTGTGATATTATGCACAGTGGGGGAGGCAGGAAAGCACCTGCTCCAGCAGATCCCAGATTCAGAACCACCCAGCAGGACCAGAACAAGGCCAGCACCACAAAGGAGAGGAGGGATGTGAGGGAACTATGAGGGGCATCCCAGGAACGCGTCCTCAAGACCCAAGCCAAGACCCCAGCGGGAGTCACGGGGAGTAGATTCTTGTTCTGAGCAAGATGGAGGCAACCTTGCTAGCTGGTAAACTCCCCATCATGAAGGGGTGGGAGCGCAGGCTGGAGAGGGTGGAATGAGTGAACAGCAAGACTGAGCCTCATTCTCAGACTCTCTGTGCCTCAGTTTCCCCATCTTACACCCCAGGGCTAGACACTCACTCCTGAGTCCATTCTGAGCACGCAAAGGGATGTCCAGGGCCATGTAGGATGTGGCTGACGTGGCCCGGCTCCTGGCTAAAGGGCTGAGTACGCAGTCCTGCATTCAGGAACCTGGTGGTTCCAGAGTCCCTCTTCCCTCAGTCTCCTGCTCTGGACACCTGGGTAGGAGACAGGCTGCCCTGGCTGTTCCACACGGCAGAGCCCAGATCCTTCTTAGGCATCATAGTAACCACTCCTACATGACAATGACCCCAGAGAGGACAGAAGTGAGAGGTTTCATTAAGCACTTGGACTAATTCCAAGGGAACCAGGGGCCTGGAAGAAGCACTGAGCAGGGCTGGCAGCCAGGCCAAGGTCTTGTAAGTTCAGTGCACACACCCACAACCTCTCTCTGACCCCTCTCAAGCTGAGAAATCCAGGCACAGAGACAGCCCTCCGCCTTGGGTCACACAGGGAGTTGGTAGCAGATCTGGGCCAGGATCCTAGGCCTCTTGTCCCTGGTGGGGCACAAATGTGTTTCATCAGGTCACTCAACACACACCCCTGGGCCCCCGAGTCCTGCCAGAAAGAGGCAGCAGTATTGGGGCTCCAACAGACTAATTCAAATGCAGGCTTACAGTGTCCCCCAAGATACAGCCACCTGAGCATCAGGTTCCTCCTCTCTAAAACAGAGGTACAAACAATGTCTTCCAACCTTGTGAAGATTTTAAGTTCCATGCACAATCAACTCAAAGCAGAAGAAGGGACCTCTCCATGCCCCATCTCTGGGACTCCACTTCCGTATCCCAAAGCAAGAGGGTTGCCCTGGTGATTGCCCAGAGCTTCTGTGTCTTATGGGAATACTGCCGGGGTGCCCAGTCCATGCCTGTGACCAGAAAGATAGGTACAGTGGCAGAGACCAAGGGCTGGCCTGGGGGAGCTCCCTGATAGTTGGCAGATGAGAAGCACGACCATGGGCATGACCACTGTCTACTTAAAAGAGTTGTGTGGGAAAGGGCCTGTGGTAGGACTCCCAAACTGGTAGCCTCCATATTGCCACAGCTGCCACCTCTCCCTATTCCCCCACACCCAGCCTGCGTCATTGCTTCCTGTCCCCTTAAGCCCTACATGTGTGCCCCTGCTCCAGGAGCCACAAGAGGCTTGACCATGGAAAACCCAGTGTGAGTGAACAGTGTGATCAAAGAACGCTTCCTGGAGGAGACAGAATAAAAAGGGTCAAGCTCATGAGTACCCAGATGAGGAATCCAGGCCCTGAGCAGCCATTGGACATTTCAGATGTGCCTCCTTCCCTGGGCAGCATGCGTGACCACACCCCAGGCTGCCATCAGAGCTGAGTCCCAGCTGAAGACTTGAGGGGGATGGGGAACCAGGGCATGGAGCCCCCTCCACCCCTCCTCTGCAGCCATGGACTGTGACTCCATCCCAGAGAAATCAGTCCTGGCTGGTGATGCCCAGCAGCCGCTGAGGCCTCATTGCAAACAGCTTTGCCGCTGGTGAGTGCCGTCTGGCCAGGGAGGGCTCCCCGACAGATTAAGAGCAATGCTGGCCTGGACTCATTCATATTCTGGTCTAGCTGCCGGCTTCAATATGGCTGAGAGACGCGAGGGCAGAGGCGGCCCTCCGAGAATGCCCGCCGATGATTCCTCTCCGATTCCAATTTATTTTCTATCATTAATGCTTTTGAAAAGCCCCACACGCTCTGCAAACATGGAAGGAGCACAGGGCTTGGGAGGGGAGGAGAGGGCTGGGACAAAGGAGGGCTCCACAGAGGTGGGGCAGGCAGCTGGCAGGGTGGAGGTGGGGGCCTGAGAACTAGGCTCAAATCCCCACTCCAACTCCACCTGCCTGCATGCCCTGCCTGTCAGTGGGGAATGCTCCCCTGCTCTACTGCTCTGCCCACCTCAGGGGGTGGTTTCCAAAATCCACTGAGAGGTCAAAGGTCAACGTTCACACTGTGGCGGGCTGTACACCTCAATAGAATGAGAGTAAAGCAAACCGGGCTGTCTATGGCAGCAAGGCCTATGAACTTGGGGCCTGCCTCCCCAGCTATACTGGGGGATCCCTACCCTCAGGTCCAGGGAAGCATCTCACCACAGCACAGAGATTAACTCCAGGATTGGGACCCCCACAGCCCCATGTCACCTCATCTGTCACAAACTCACACTACCATTCTCCCTTCACCCCACAGGCTATGGGGGCCCAGCCTTCCAGACTCTCTCCATCCCTCCACCCCTACCCCCACTATGGAGTCAGAGGAACCCTCTCCATTTGTCCCCAGCTCAGACCCTTCCAGAAATGCCAGTTTTCCGTGGGGTCAGATCTAAATGCTCCACCGCTATGAAAATCTCCAACAGTTCAGGTCCTTTGGGGATGGCCTCCCCTTGGGGACAGCCTCCCCTCCTCCTCGGTCTGAACCCAGCCTCCACTCCAGAGATAATACCTCTTGACTTTGCACATGCTATTTCTTGTCTGGAATTTCCTCCTCCTTGACCTCGGTTGACCTGTCAAACTCTTACCCCTCCTCAAGATGCAGCCCAAGTTCTCCTCTATGCAGCTTTCTCTGACGGCCCTGCCCTGCCCATGTACCCAAATCTACCTGTTCTGACTCAGGAACACAGCCGTTCTGTTGGCCGCAGCCCCCCTCCAATCCATGCGCCTGGCAGCAAGGCTGCCCGTGGTCCCCAATGCATTCCCTGGGCTTGACAAGGGCTGCGTCCCTTGCCTGAGCCAGTCAGCTCATCCAACTGAGCACCAACTACGTTTCCATTCTGTACTGGGTGCTGGGACACTTGCCTCCCAGTGGATATATCCAGGGAATGTCTGGATAAATGACTGGACATAGGTCCACTTGGTAGATGGGGAAACTAAGATTCAGAGAGGCAAAATGAACTTGGGGCCTGTGACTGTGCAAAGGTATGCCTGCCTTCTTGCCTATGTCTGTTTCTACTCCATTTCTCTCTCGGCATGCAGCAGTGAGGACAATGCAAAAGGAAAGGTTAGAATCAGAAAGAAAAAAAAAAAAAGAAGAAGAAAATGTGGTGAATTTTCCCCTTTTCCATAATGTAAAGAAAATTGCTTTTGCCAACTATCGCAGCTTAAAAGCAATTAGAGTTTTTGGAAGGGACTCTGGGCATGAGCAGAAGCGACAGAGCAAGCGCCCAGCACAGAATTTTTCCAGCATTCGTTTGTATCACGCAAAAGGTGTTAAAAGCAGCAATTTCCAGCAGCAGAGATGCTGGAGATAAAATATTTACAGCCTCTGCGGGAGGGGCCTGGGGAGGGTCAGGGACCCCCATTCCCCACTCCTACTCCATGTTCCCAAGAGCCAAAGGTGGGAGACAAGGAGGAGAGAAGCTACCCCCCAATCTGCACCCTGGGGAGCCCGGGGCAACAAGAGGAGAAGCTTGCTCCCCCACCATCCATAGCCCAGTCATGGGATCCCTCCAACCCAGACCTGGCCACCACCCTCCCCGATCAAATCCAGAGAACAAGTCCTGCACAGTCGGACTCCCCTCCAGCTCCCTAGGAGGCCTGATTGTCCTCTGTGGAGTCCAACAACTCAGTTCTACCTCCAGGCCTTTGCTGATAAGGGATGGACACCACTCCCCTGAGAGCATGGGAGACAGGTTTAAGGACAGAAGCCAAAGTGGAAGAGGGATTGGAGGCCACACAGCTCTAAGCTGGAAGCTGGACCTCTCACAAGGTCTGTCCTGATGAACCACCCTCCTCACCTGGCCCCATCACCCAACCTTTGGCTTCCTCCCTTCAAACACAGCAGCCACCAATGGCCCCTTCCTGAGTTCAACTTCCTTGTTTCTAGTTGTGGGCACACAAAAGTACAGCCTACTTTAGAAGCAGACACTCTGAGGTTGAAATGTCAGCTCCTCCATTCACGAACTGTGCAATCTCTGAGCCTCAGTTTCTTCATCTGTCCAATGGGAATAGTAATGCATATCTCACGGGGCTGCCATCAGATTAAATGAGGCAATATATGTAAAGAACGTGGCAAAGGACTATCCTTTAGGTGTTCAAAAAACTTACCGCAGGTGCGCCCTGATGGCTCAGGCACTAAAGCTGTGACTGTGGTGTGGACCATGTGGAGCCCAGGGACTCAGGTTCAACCTGGAGATGGGAGTGATTCCTCCTCCCCTCCCTCCCATCCTTTCTTTCTCCTTCCTTCCTTAAAAAATGCTTCTTCCTCCTCTTCCCTTCTTCTGTTCTTTAAAAAACAAAACCACACCGCAGCCCTACTTTGTGCTGGAACCTCAAGCCCCGGGATGGCCTGCCTACATGACGCAGGCTCCCACTCCAGCACACAGGCACTCCACATAAGCACAGAAGGCAGCAATACCTGGGAGCAAAGGGTGTGGGAGACTCTGAGAGCTTTGCACACATGGAGGCCAGAGAGTCTCTCGCTTTGCTTGGCTTAGGAAGGATTCCTTCAAGAACAGTGTTAAGCCCCAGCCAGACCCCTCAGCACCTGCCAAGCCAGGAGAAGGAAGTGACTGGAGTCTCGGCTCCTCTCCAGCCTGTGGCCGAGGCCCAGTTCTCTGCCAATCTCCTGGCCCCACTGGACAAAGGCAAACATAGCACTTAGTGCTACAGCAGGCAAAGCTGCTGGATCTGCCCTCAAATCCCAGTCCCACCACTGATCAACTGGAAGACCTTGTAGTTTTCTCCTCTGTAAAATGGAGTCCATTTTACAAGCGTCTGCCCTGCAGTGCAGTAGTGGGCACCAGTGAGGGTAACCATCTTCTAGTGGCTCCCTGGGATCCAGCATGTAGTAAGTATGAGAAGGCAGGTTGGTTCTGCCCCCATAGCCCCAGACTCCAGGCACAGTGCTCTCCCCACCCTTGAAGCACTAGGGGAGCAGAGGAAATGGGTGAGCAGCTGGGACTTGCCCTCTTTGCTGGGAGCCTCCCAGTCCACTGCCCCAGCAGGGAGGGCTGAGGACCAGCAACCAAGCTGCCTGCCCTGCCTCCCTCTCAGAGCCATTCCTGCCCCATTTTAACAGGAGGGTGGGGCCTGCCTGAGGTCCCACAGCCCCCATCAGCTACTCCTTCAAGGTTGAGTTTTCTTCTCCTTCCCAAAGAGCAAAAAATTCACAGGCTGGTATAGGGCCTGAGGGGTACAGGGCTGTGGACAGGACCAAAGGTATTTTGGTGTGTCTGTCTCTTCCTTTTCCTCTGGTCACCCCTCTCTCAGGGACTCTCCTGCTCATCCCCCATTCCTGTCCTCAAGAAATAACCCAACATTACGCCTGGCACTAATCAGGGCTCTCCTTGCTGTGGGGTCAGAGAAGGGGGCATAGGAAGACTATCCAACTCTGGGCGGCTGTCTCAGGACACCAATCCCCCTGCTGGTAAGTAACTAGACCCACATGCACACTCAAATACACACACACACACACACACACACACACACACACACACTCTCTCTCTCTCTCTCTCTCTCTCTCTCTCTCTCTCTCTCTCTCTCTTTCTCTCTCGGAGGGGAGTATGGAGCCCTAATAGGGGACGCAGCACTCCCCTGAACCCCAACTGAGCCCACCTCCTCCCTTTTTTTCTGGGAGCACCAGTCTGTCCTAAATCACAGGTCCATGTGGCCCAAGAGGAGGGGATCCTGGGACTGGGGAGCCAGACCCCTGCCTTATTGCCAAGGCTCTGCCATGCTTCACTGCGAGAAGGGTAGAAGAAGCCCCCGGGTGAGGCTGGGCCCTGGCAGGAGGAGGAAGGATGCGCCCTAGTATGGTCAAAGGTGGCCAGAGTCCTTCCGGTTTTCTGCACATGCCCAGAGGCTCCCTGCACTGTGCCTCACTTCCCATCTCTGTTCCGAGCTACAGAGTCTCAAGCCCTGTCCGGATCTCAGGCTCAGGCACATCACCTGACACACAACCCAGATCCCTCAGAGCCCCTAGCTCCTAGACTCCCTCCAGTCAGTTGTCCCCTTCCCTTCCCCACTGCCCCGAAGGTGGCTGGTAGGGGCAGCCCTGCCTCTGCACCAGCACCAGCTCCCCTGGCCCTGCCTGGCCTGAGCCTGATTACATTCTCCTAAATTAAACAATAAACAAGAAGTTGTAGGTTTTCCTGACGCTGCAGTTCCTGATTAATTCCCGGAAGCAAACAAAAGGAAGAGAGACAATTAACCTAAAAGGGATCACTTCCTGTTTCCAGGCAGAACCACCAGCCTGACCAGAGGGACCTCCCAGAAGGGGACCCCACTCCAGTCACCTGCACAAGTCCAGACCACCTATCCCCTGTCCTTCTCCCCTCCAGTCTCTGCCAGTCCTCAGCAACCCCTGTAGCTGACTTCCTCCCTCCCCTCTTGCCTCCCCTCTCTTTTTCAGCTTTGTGACTTTGGGAGATGGACCATCTCTTAGGTGGGTCCGCGATCACCCAGCACTTTCATCACTCAAGAATAAAATTCAAAGAAATGAAACCACTTGAAGTTAGAAATTCTCTCTTATTTTTTAGAGATAGATGGTAAAATATTTAGGGATAAAATGTCATAAGGTCTATAATTTATTTTAAAATAGTTCAGAAAATGTAAGGTAAAGCAAAGTGTGGCAGAAGTCAACAACCATTAAATCTAGGAGAAGAAGGGTATGTGGGGGTTTCCTATATTATTCTCTCTACCTTTCTGTATGTTTGAAAATTCCTAACAAAAGTTTTTTAAAAGGAAAAAAGCATTGATCACGTGAGCCAGAATCCCCACAGCAAGGTCCCATGGTTTGGGCGGGCCTGAAAGGCAGCTGGTCTCTTAAGTAGGTTAAATATCCCCCCTGCCACCTCCTTTATGTGGTTTCCCTAGAAATCGTTTTTCACAAATTCTCCTGAGCCCTAGTTCCACATTCAGAAGCCAGACAGCACTTTGTGGAGGCAACTGTTATCTTCTGACCACCTTTTTCATGTCCCTTCTCCCCCTGCAGGGCAGTCCTGGGCTGGGGGGCCTGATGCTGGCTCCATCACCATGTGGTCACTATCCTCTGAAACTCAGAATGCCCCCACCCATTAAGCAAAAATGACAAGCCCATCTCCCTTAAAGGCAGGGTGTTACCCCATAAAGAGACTGAAATCTTCATGAAACAGATGGGGAAACTGAGACTCAGGGTCAAGACAAGCTGGAAGGTGGGGACAGAGGGAGGTGAGAGTCAAAGCTCTTCTCCCTTCTCCCCTGGACCCCCACCCTACCAGAGAGAGGGGGCCTGCCCTCTTTTCCTCTGGCTCCTGCTTATAGATCTCCTTGGTCAGGAACAAATGACCATGACTGCAATCTCCCAGCCAGGCCCAGCTGACCCATGCCAATGCTGGCCAGGCCCGCCTCCACCGATCAATAATGGAAGAGTTATCAGGACTCCAAATAATCAATGGCTAATTGCTGAATGCCATGCAATTCATCGGGGAGAGTTATGTGTGGCCAGTGTCTGGGCGCCCCCGCCCGGCCTACTGGAGCCTGCGTGGGCGGGGAGAGCCACGTCTGCGGTGAGCACCTCAGCAGAGAAGCCACCCATTACTTGAGCATCTCAAGCAGGTGTCCTGGACCTAGTCCGCAGCTTGGAAGAAGAACTGGCAGTGACCAGAGGCCCTAAGGGTTGTACCACAAGCCCCTGATCAGTCCATCTGTCCCTAGCACACCAAGATGGACAAGCCTGGTCCCTGCCACCCCGATGTTCCCAGGCCGTGAAAAGTGACAAACTGCCACACATCTCCACAAAGTAGGCCTTTCTCAGAATAGGTACAAAGTAAATGCTCACTGACTGTAAACGCGGAGACACTACTCTCGGAGTTCTAAGGGAGCCATGGTAATATCCTGCTGGGTTGGCCAGGAGGGATCTCTTAACATGGCCTTTGGGCTGAGTGCTGAAAATGATGAGACCTACATGAGCTTAGAGGAGGAAGGACTCTTGGGGGAAGGGAAAACACTGCCAAACCCTGGAGGAGTAGGGGTCACGGCCTGGGTGGAGGAAAGAGTGAGTGGAGTCTGGCTGGAGCTTGAGGCTCACAGACACGGAGGGAGGTGGCTGGGCAGGAGGCTAGGACTGTGCGAGGCACTGAGGAGCCCGGATGCTGGCCTGGAGAGAACAGGAAATCCTTGAAGGGTGCTGAGTGGGAGCGGGATGGCCAGCATGTGTTTGGAAGGATGGTAGAGAGCTGTGTTGTCCATGGGGACCAGCAGGAAGCACAGCCCAGGAGGGTGGGGCTGATCTTAATCATCTGTCTCCATAGAACCCAGCACAGCCAGACCCAGAAGCAGGGTCCAACAAGGGAACGGCTGAGTAATGATGGGATCATCAGATGTGGGGCTGGGACTCCTGGAGTCACAGCTGTGGAATATCATGGTTGTATGAAAGTAAATATTTGTAGTAGAGTCTCAAAGACAGCGGGAGAGGCAGACAAGGAGATCATTATCTCCAATTTACAAAGAGGGAAAAAACTGTGGCTCAGAGGGACAGTAAGTGACCTGGCCAAGGTCACATAGCTGGTCAGTGACAATTTAGTGCTTGCCCCACCCTGCCCAGAGACTGAACTCTGTTGGACTTGTAGGGCCCAGGGCTGCCTGGGAAGTGAGGTGCACTCCTCCTCCTTCCCAGCCTCTCCGCCCACCCACAAAGGCTGTCGATTTAGCCTCACTACTACTGTCCCCCACACGGACCCCAGCTGGGATTGGTTGCTTGTCACCACGACAGCCTATCCCTGCACCTATGACAAGAAGGGAGTGTCTCTGAAAACACTATGCTGTGTCTACATAGGTCTTGTGGAAGACAGACCAACTTTTCCCCCACCTCCACCACAGAAGCTTGGGAGGCAGACCCAGGGGAAGAATCCAGAGAGAGAGTTGAGTCCAGTTCCACTGTGTGACCTCCAGCGAATTGCTTCCCAGTTTCCTCATCTGTGAAACATGCTGGTGCTCTCTGCTGATTTTATAGAAACACCTTAAGGACTAAACAGGATTAAAATTAAAATTTGTGGGAAATTTGCCCTGGAAAATTCTCTACTTCATTCTGAACAGAGACCCTCCAATGGGACTCACTGCCTCTCCCAGCAGAGAGAAAAAGTGATGAGATTCTAGTGTATCAGACTAGTGTGTGCTTTGCCTTATTATGTCAACGAAAATCATTCTGCTCAAGAAACAGATGAGGAAACTGAGGCTCAAAACACCGAAGATTTGCCTGAGCTCACCCAGCTCCGAAATGGCTGTTAGGATTCAAACCCAGTACCATCTAACATCCGAGTCAGGCCCTGTTGATGGGACCAGGCTGATTCAAGGGGATTTATCTACACCCCAAAGTCTCAGAGCCACAGAATCAATCCTCAGGGTGAAGCCACATGTCATACACGTGCCCTGCTAAGGCCTGAGACCCTGACATCAGAGGTGCCGTGCCATCCCACGGTCTCCAGACCAGCATGGCCATCACAGCCGGATGGTGCAAGGATGACTGGCACAGCTGGTCATGAGCTAATTGGACCAGTTCTGGGCATGGAGCCGCCTGTTCAGTTGCCCTGGCAGATGGGGGCTAGAACTGGGCCACCTGCCAAGGCCCAACCTCCATGTCCAAGCCAACCTGGACACCAGGGTTCCACTCTGGCCTCCTCCTCCCCTCATCCTGGTGGCTGGCAGTGCCACCTAGATCCAGGAGGTCAGGGTGGCAGCCGCCATCCCTCCTCCAGCGGCTGGCGCCTCCCTTGATGTGGCCATATGGCCCCATATGCTCCCTGACAGCTGGCTGCTGAAGCAACTGCCTGAGGATGTCCTCTGCAGAGGCCCCGAGGCCCAGCACCCATACCCACCACGCCTAGCAGGAAAACCCCAGTGGACAGTGCTGCGCCCAACTCACTCTGTGACTTTGTATGAGTCCCTGCCCCTCTCTCAGCCTCAATAGCAAAGCTGACTACTCCTCTATCCCTTCCTTTTGTATCCCTCTTCCAAGGTCACAAACTTCCACCCAAATTCTCTCACTCCACAAACACACACATTTTACAGACATAGAAACTGAGACCCAAGGAGTCTCAGGGACTTGCTCCAATGTACATAGTGAAAGGGTGAGTACAAAAGACTGCATCTTATGACTCCAGGACCCCCACTACCTCTATAGGTCCAGGTAGTGGGAAGGGTGATACCCGAGGCCCTGCCCAACTCTCACTGCCAATGTTGTTTCCCACCCAGGCCAAATCGCTATACCTCCAATTGGGTTGGAACCATACCTGGTCCCTTGCTCATCCTGGTGAAGGCAGGCGAGGCCCTGTCCCTGCTGGTATCCCCAGCTCCAGCTTGGATTCTCACAGCAGCCTCAGGACCACCTCCCTGATTCTCCAGGCCAACCTCTCCCACGACCACCAGAGGGAACGGCTTCCATTGCAAATTGAAGCTCATCCCTCCAGCACTTCAACCCTGCAAGCCTGAGTATGAAATCAGCCTGCACTCCTCCATGGGGCACTCAAGATCCTCCTCATCTGTGTCAACCTGCTCCAAGCCTGCTGTGCCCTGTGTGAACTACTCCATCACAAACACGTTCCACCCATGCCTGGTGCTTCCCACCTCTGTGCCTTTGCTGTCGCTGCGCCATCTGCCTCACTCCTTCACATTTCCCATTCATTCATATATTCAACACAGTTACAGAATATCTAACAAGTGCCAGAAATGTCTGCGAGGTCAAGACACTTGTCCTTCCAGTCCATCTGAAATGACCTCTTGCCAACCCCCTGCCCACCTCACCATACTTTTATTGCTGCCTGGTCCACTCTGCCTCATACCCAGGGTGTGTGTCATTATCTGTTTCCCCTTTCCAAGTCCACCCAGGGAGGGGTCCATCAGTAGCCCCAGTATTCAGTCCAAACCTCAAAGCAGGAGATGGCCCTAAAATGTGGAATGAACTCCTTCCAGATAGCAAGGAGCAAGAACAAGGTAGTCTTCTTAGGAGCAGTTATCTGGGCCCTGTAAGCTCACAAGAGGTTCAGAAATAAGCCAGAGTGGTTCTCAGACTCCCCCAAAGGAAGCTTGAGTGGTCAGGAGTAACTTTCCTGCCTTATGTCACCCCAAGGCTCAGTCTACCCAACAACTTAATTCTGAGTGTGTTAGAAAGTCGCATGTTTCTAATTTAAAATACAAGCATGGCAGGGTCTCAGCTTGAGGATCTCACTGAGTGCTTCCCCCTTGCAGTCAGGAGTTTAAGGGGAATGGCTGTCTTCCTAAAGGGAGCAGCCAGTGGGAGCACCTGCTCTCTCCTTCCTCAGGGGGTAGAGCCCCAAATGTCAACATGGAGGGGGCAGAAGTCCAGAGGGAAGGGGAGGAGAGAGAGAGAGAACCAGGAGGAGAGGTGGAGAGAGGCTACCCAAGAGTGAAGTCTCAGAGACTGAGGAAGCCCCCACAGCAGTCCAGCCCCAGCCCCAGCCCAGCCCTGGAGGCCTCCAAAGGCCAGAGTCTGGGCTGTCATCAAGACTGAGGGAGTCGCTGTCTGGGTTGACAGCTACTCTGACCTTTTATGCCTCAAAAGAGCCACCTGGGAGGAAATGGCCCCAGCAGCCACCAGACCACCCAACCCAAAATGTACATCTAGAACTCTGTGGAGAACCCAATCCCTTGTAGGTCTCTGGCACACAAAGGGGCTCCAGAATGGAGAGCTGAGAGATCAGGGGCTCAAACATGAGGTTGGTGCCAGGGCCTAGCCTAGAGTACCAGGCTAAGAGGAACCTTTAGACCCCAGTACTGAGGATTACAAGAACCAAGTTTACAAACTGTCAAGCAGAACACAGGCAGAATAGCCCCAAATGCAGAAAGGCAAGGCTAGGGAGGCAGGGGTCCATCAATGCCAGAGGTAAAGTCAGGGGAATCAGCCACCTTTATGAAATCCTCTAGGCTGGGCGTGTCTTTGCCCACCTCCCTGCAGTGTGGGTCACGGGCAGCAGAAGAGATGTCCTGGGAAAGCCTTCAGCGGCTGGCCACCAGAGCTCCTTGCAAGGTTAATAAGGAGGGCCACCCACCATGCCAAAGACCAGGGTTCAAGGATACCTTCACAATGGAAAGGGGATGCCCTGAGCCTAGAGTTCTCTTAGCTCCATCCCAGCCTCAAGATTCTCCCCGGTGAAATGCTGAGCAAATGTGTCATGGACCTGCATCCTCGCAAGGAGACTGAGAGACTCAAAGGAATGATGGAAGCCTGGAAGCTGGTCCAACGAGAATCTTAGCATACCCCAGAGACCCAGGTTGGTTGGGAAGGATCTAGCACGTCAGCCCTCCACTAGCATCTAGACTGAGAATAGGAGTTCCACGACGCAGTTCAGTGCCTGGAAAGAGGGCAGAGGGGCAGCTCCATCCTAAGGGAAGTCTACTCTGGAAGGAAGTATTCAGGAGCATTCAGAGAAGACTTCCTAGAGGAAGGAGAACCTCCTCAGAAGGAGAATTTGGTCAAAGGATTTTGGCCTGCAGGGACCTCTGACCCAGGCAAGGGTCTGTCACTCCAGGGGACACATTCTGGATCACCCATCTCATCTTCTGCTAAACCATCAGGATTGATATGGTGTGGAGGAGGGCGAATTGGGGGGGCTCCCCCCCACCCCCCCACCCCCCACTCTGGTAGAAAGTTCCCTGAGGCAGTCAGCACAGGTCAGGAGTGTGGGAGGGCACTCAAGTAAGGGGCAGGAGGCACAGTCCAGGCACAACCCCATCTCACAGAGCAAGGCAGGCAGAAGCTGTTTCAAGTAGGGATGAGGGGCACCAGACCCTAGAGATGCCCATTCTCAGCCTCTTGGGATCTCCCCAGGACACACACATACACACCTGGACAGGTCTCCCCGACTCCAGCACCTCAACCCCTGTGTCTGCAACCAGGTTACAAAGACGACCTCGCCCACCCGCTCCCCACCGCCGCCGAGCCTAGAAGCTGTCCCCTCCAGGACCGGCCTGACCCTGGCGCATGACACCGGAGTCCAGCGCCCAGGGAGGCTCCAGTGCGGCGCTGTGAGGCTGGACGAGTATCCCAGAGGGCCCGCGGCTGTGCTGATGGGGTGGTGGAGACGCACCTCTCGGCCCTCAGGGCTGCACAGCCCACGCCCCCGCCCCATTCCTCCCTCGCGTTCTCTCTGGAAAGAAAGGCCGGAGTTCCACCATTAAGGCGCCTCCATCCTCTCCCCGCCCCGGCCCGCCCCACCGCCGACAAAGTTGCTTCTAGTCGCCGGGGTTCTGGCGGAAGCCTGGGGTTAGGCGGGGCCGCGCAGCGGGCGGGAGCGCAGTCCTGACTCGGGTGCCGAGCGCGCCCCGCTCCAGCTCCGCGCGTGCACGCCCCCCACGAACGCGCACCCAACACCCCACCCCCACCCGCTGCCCCCCGAGGCTCCCGCCCAATCAGAGGCCGCGCACGCGGCGCTGCCGGCGGGCAGGCACCCCGGCTTCTCGGCCTGTGCCCCCGCGGCCCCGGCCCCGACGCAGCGTCCCTTCCTGGCCAGACTCACCGTCCCGGGCTGACCGTCCGCGCGCGCCTCTGCTCCGGGGCCGCATTGCCCGGCTCGGCTTCACTCTGGCTCCGGCTCTGGCTCGGATTCCCGCTCCGCAGGGCTCGGCTCCGAGATGGCAGCGGCAAAGAGCGAGGCGGGGAGGGCGTGTGCGTGCGTGTGTGTGTGGATGTGTGTGTGGATGTGCGCGCGCGCCGTGTGCGTGTGCGCGGGAGGGCCCCGCGCGCCCCGCTCCTGCCTCCTGTTCCCCACGCTGCGATGCCAGTAGAATCCCTAACGCGCGCTCCCACCCGCCCGGGCGCTCACACTCGCGCACACACGCGCACACTCGGGCGCGCACACACCCCCGCCGCCACACACCCGGCTCCGCACTCACCACTCGCCCTCTTGGGGCGCTCACAAAGACACCCCTTCCCGGTCTGACCGGAGTCTCCGGAGCGCGGCCCCCTACTAGGCGGACCCCTCAGATTCCCCACCGCTCGCAGAGGAAGCCCCTCGGGTGTCTCCGCTCTTCCACCTCCATGCCCGGCTGGGCCGCGGCGGCGCTCGCAGCCTGAACCCCAGCCTGGGAGCCCGACACCGGCTTCCGGCGCTCGCACCCAGAGGTGCAGCTCCCTGCTCCTGGCCTGCGCCGCCGCCCGCAGCCGCGTGCTCTGTCCCTCCAGTCTTTTTCCCTGTTTTATCACAGCCTCTCTTCTACCTCTCCTTTCTCCTACCTGCCCGCATCCCTGTCCTCTGTCTCTCCGTCTGTCCTACCACCGCCCTCTCCCGCGCGCCCTCCACCTCTCCGCCCCGGCTGCCTCTCACATTCTCTGCGTTACATCGAGTGCCACCCGCCGCTTGCCGGGCCCAGGGTTCGAGCATGCAGTGAGCGGCGAGCAGACCCGCCGCATCCGGGTCACGCCGCCCCCTCCGCTCTTCGCTGGGTCCGCGGTTCCTCGCTCCTGCCCGGCGGGCGGCGACGTCCCGCGCTAGGCTCAGCGATCGCTGACAGCTCCCATCGCGCCTGGGTTTAAAGGGATAGCGCACCGGGCTCGACCTGCCCCGCCCCAGGCACTGAAGAAGGCAGCCTCGTCGCACGGGACAATCTGGGGAGGTAGTGCAGCTGGGGTCTTTCGGGCGGCGCCCAGTCCCTTGCCGCTGAGCCCGGCCCTCCGGGGCTGGAGTGAGTCAAGGAGAAGGACGGTCGAGAGAAGGACGGACCACGCCATCCAGGGGGCGCTCAGGGCTTGCTGGTGGCCAAGCCTAGGCCCTGGCTGTCTGGGCCTGGGGAGGAGGGATCAGAGGAGCAGCTGTTGGAATCTGTGCCCAGGGTAAAGACACCTGTCTGCTGGGAGGACAGGGCTCACAAGGTGCCCTCCTACTCCTGTTGTGTGACCTAGGACAACTACCTGCCTCTCTGTGTGCCTCAGTCTACACTTCCTTTTAAAGACATTGACTCCCGTCATCTCTGAAGCCATGCCCAATTCTGATACGCTGTTAGATACCATAAGAGAGGGAGAGTACCATGGTATGACCTCAGCCCCCAGAATCCCACCTCCTTCTTGCCCCTGAGAGTTTGCTGCCCCTACCTCACCCTCACCAGACCTTGTCTGCCTCCTTATTCTGTGAACTTCCTTTTCCAACCTCATCAGGAGAACCAGGGAACAAGGCAAAGGTAAGGCAGTACAGGGATTTACCAGGGGAAGCACTCTACAGTTTGCAGAGATCTTTCACATCCAAGACTTCCGTGGGCCCTCATGACACTCCTAGGCTCCTAGGCAGGCCTGGCACACAAGAATGTCATCTTCAGAGCCCCACACTTACCTTCACTCCCCCAGGATTCCTGGAGAAATGTATGTTGCCCAATTGTACATTAAGCATCTGTTATATGTCCCCTCCTATGCACGGTCCAGGGGACATACAGGTGATTTAGAAACATTCCTGCCCTTAATAAATGAGAGAGCAAGAGGTCTTTGGGGTGAGGGAATAAAGCTCATGGAGGAGGTGACATTGAAGCCAGGTATTGAGGGATGAGTAGGAGTTGACCAGGCTGAAACCGCATCCCATGCCAAGAGAAGAGCATGTGCAAAGACCTGGTAAAACAAAGAGGGGACATGGGAAAGTGGGAGGCAGGAAAAGGGTGGGTGTATTGGGGAAAGGAACTTATAGGTGCCTTGAACAGAGACGTTTCAACTTTATTCAGGGCTATGACTGAGTTGCCACTTGGCAACTCTAGGCAGAAGCTCCCCCCACCTTTCAGCCATCACAGAGGCATGGCAAAGGGCTCCCCAAATTGCAGCTTTCGAAAGAACCTCCTTTCCTCCTTTCTCCTCTAAGCCCATTTCCAACCTCTGTGCCCAGCTCTGCAGCCAGATGCAGCACAGCCTCCCCCTGCTGACCAGAGCTGGAAGTAGAAGCCCAGGCTTCCTAGGGGCTGTCCTGTGTTCCCAGGAAGGGCCAGACTTCTGAACTGCATCCAATGCCCTGCAAAGATGCCAGACTTTGGTATCAGGCAGATCTAGTTCCAAGTTCAATCTTCCTCTGTACGACAAGGTGGTTGGTGAAGAAGTCATAAGAAATAATGCAAGGGTATGTCCATCACATAGGAGACACTTAGCAAATGTACTTTTTCTTCCCCACACCTGAGCTTGGCTTTATAGCCCAGCCCAAAAGCTACTGTCTCCCTTTTCCCTCTTTTCCTGCCTTCCTACCACACCTCCTGGGGGTCGCAAGGGAGATGAGCTCAACACACCTCCTGAGGCATCTCCCAGGGCTTCCAGGTGGGCCCAGTGAAACCAAACAGAAACAAACAGCCTTTCCCCAGAGTCTCTGATATCCAAGCAGAGCATCAATGCCAATCCACATCCATTTCTCCCACTTGCTTTTCCTGTTCTAGAAGTCATACAGTCTCTGTGTCACGCTGCTTGTGAATTGATGCCCCCAGCTTTGCTGTGTAACCTCAGATAAGTAGCATATCCTCTCTGAGCCTCAACTTCCTCCCTAAGTATGGGAGCAAACTGATATGCCCACAGGAGCATAAGCAAATCTAAGTCATTCATTTCCCTTCAGCAGTTCCAGTCCTAGGCCCATATCTGGGAGAACAGACACAGAGAGGCAGCCAACTATGGGGGTCTCTTTGATACCTTATGTCCTGCACTTGTGCTAGTGACCTGAAATTGTTGCTACCTCTGCCTCCCAGCAGGCTCTGCAGAGAGGCAAGGCATGAATAATGAATGGACCCACTTGGAGGAATCACTCCCCATGGCCAGAGCAGCAGCCGCTGGGGCTGGGGACCGGAGGCCAGGACCAGGCTAGCATGGGCAGACCAGGAAAGAGATCCTTTGTCACAAGTCAGGGGCTGGTTGCTTCCTGCCACAAGGGCTGGTGCCCCTGCAGATGTCTATCCAGGCCTCTCTGCTATTTCCATCCACTGGCCTATTCCACAGGCCAGTAGGGGAGACCTTGGCAGTGTCTCAGACCCAATCACCAAGCCAGGTCCTTCCCAGGGCTGGCATGGCCCACATCGAGTCCCAAGAGGCAGTGGGTATTTCCTGCCCAGCTTTTCACTGCCCCCTGACTTCCTGGGTCAGATCGAAAAATAAATAGGATCACCTAGTGTTCAAAGAAATGCCCCACCAAGCCAGCTTGTCTCCTTGCTGTCTTTCATGGATCTCCCCACGTCCAAGTCTTTGCCCACCTTCCACCTTTTGGCTTCCACAAAACCCATCTACCTCTCAAGTCCCTCCATCCATTTGAGCCTTCCCTGCCTGCCCTGCCTGCCCTCTACCCACTCCAGTCCTATACGTCTTCTTTACTCTTTACTGCACACAACACTCTTATGTGCCAGTTTGTTTTTGTTTATCCTCACACTAATCCTAGTGTTACCACTCCCATTTCAGAGAAGAGAAAATCCAGGCTCCGTGTACTTTTTCAAGGTTTGACCTGATAAGATCTATTCTATTAAACCGATTTAATCTATTCCATGAGAGGTGCTATTCCAGTTGTAGAGAATATACATTGAGAACTTAGAGTCTAGATTTAAAAAAAAAAAAAAAAAAAAAAAAACAGGCAGAATCAAGCATCATGCAAAGATGTAAAATCACAACTGAGACACATGCTATGAAGAGCGCTGGGCTATGATGTCAGGGCTGGTCTGTCTTGGAAGTCAGGAGAGATTTCCTGCAGGGTGTGACATTGCACCTCGCGCCAGAAGGCCCAATAGACATTCACTCAGAGAAGGAGGCAGCTCCAAAGAGAGAAAATAGCACAGGTTAGAGCCCTTGCTGAGAGGAAGGAGAGGAAGGCCCACATGGCCGGAGTGTGGGGAGAAGGAACTGGAGATGGGGATGAGGGTGGCCTGGGGAGGACAGCAGGTTCTCGAAGGCCAATGGAGTTGGGTGTTTAGCCAGAGGCTTTGAGCAGGCCCTGCACCCTTCTACTCCACCAAATGCCTACTAACCTGGCACTCAGCTCCCTGAACCCAAAGACCACCTGAACCGCTTCTCCTGGTAGTCAGGCCCTGACACAGAAGGGGCATGCTTGGGACTCAGGCTTGGCAGCAGAGATGGCAGTGTGGGCCTCCACTCAGACTCTACCTGGACGACCCTGGACCACCCTCCCTCTCCCCCGCAGTAGTAAAGATAAACCCAACTCTCTCTGCCATCTCTGGTTGGTGCTGGGCCACAGCCTGCAACAGGGGATGAAAAGATACAACAGTCAAAATGTCCACACCAGGGTCAGATTTCAAGGCCTAGAACCCTAAAAGGAGGGAGTGGATATGTTAGGACCTGCTGCTGGCCTAATGCCTTCCCATCTCTCCCCCACTCCTGAGCTTGCCTTCCTTCTCCAGCCCTTCCCAAAGGACCACTCCAGGAGGCTTTCTTCCCCATCCCCAGCCACCCCTGCTTCTCCCCATCAGATAGATACCAGGAATCCCCGTTAACCTGTAAGAGCTGAGTTCGATCCTTGGGTCTTGGACTTTCCCATCTATAAAAGGGTATAATTCTTGACCCCTCTTGTCTCCCAGGGTAGGAAGGAGAATGAAGAAAACTAGAATTCTTGGTAGAAACTCCAGCTACTCTGTTAGGAATGCTGCTCCCCCATCAACATCCCCTGAGTCAGCACCACTGGGGAAAACAGGCACACCAGCTGACCTTGTAAAACTTCTCCCTGGAAAACCTTAGCTGACCCCTCCCACTTCACACAGTAGGACTGCCTGAGTGCCCTGGGCGGAGATGGACTTAGGAACCCTGTTTCAAGATGAGAAACGAAGCTCCAGAGAGAAAGGACTGACCCTTCACAACAATCTGCCTTCCTGCCTTGTTTCGCCCAGACTCTGGGCATGGGGGAGTCCAGGGATGTGGGAATCTCTAGGGTGCCACCTCCTCCTGCCCCAGAAACTTCCAGGAAGGTCCAGTAGGCAGCTGGAGTCAGGGCCACTTCAGAACTGACTCCGTCCTTGTATAGCGGGAGGCTTTTCTTCACCTCTGAGTTACATTATCTGCTTCTGAACCTGCCTTATCTTTTTAAGGGCCTGTCCTAAGGATGCTGGGTTGGCCTGGCAGGAGCTGTCCCCAGGTCAGTAGGGGGTCAGGCTAGCTTGTTGAGAGGGCCAAGGTCATTCCCCAGTTCTGTCACTTCAGCTTTTTCTGTCTGTAATGGGAGGAAGTGCTTTGCTGTCCACAGTCTATCACATGTGCATTCTCAGGGAGGTTGGCCAGCCTAAGGAAATAGGAACAAGAGTTACCCTCATTTTGCAGGCAGAGACTGCGGTACAGGGTTATGTGGGGAGGGAACTTGGGGACCTACAGTCCAGCAGTCACACAACGGGTGTTGCTGGAGAGCAGGGGCAGTAGATGTAGGGGATGGGGCAGAGGTGACCCTGCCTAGAACTGAGAGGGGGAAGCTGCAGTGGAGGCAGGAAGTTTGGGGACCTGGGCTTGTGCACAGTCCAGGCAACCATTCAGGTCCCCCTCACAGTTCAGGCTGGTGGGCCCCTTCCTCGGGCCACTCACAGGCTGTGGGCACACAGGCCTGCGGGCAGCCGCATCCACAGAGAAAGGCCGAGATTCCAAGTTGTGGAGTGGGCTCTTTGCCAGGGTGGGGACTGGAGGTTGGCAGGGTCAGAGTCAAGCCCATGGGCCCTGACCCCGAGCCTTAGAGCTGTGGAGGGGGCTGCCGTATTCACCTGCTTGGATCAAACTCTCCCAAAAAACTATAGAATGGCTGCCTTGTAGGGTCCACAGGAACTCACTGGGCAGGCAGGGACTTTGGGAGGGAAACTGGCCTGGAAGAGGGGGCACAGCTGGATCTGAGTCACCTCTGAATCCTCCAGGCCAGACCACTGCAGAGAGGCAGAATGCGCTGGCCACAGGGAAGGGTTTGAATGCTAGAATAAAAGAGAAAAGGGAGGGCGGGAAGAGGGAAAGGAGCTGTATGAACACAAACAGAAAAATAAGAAAACCTCCACAATATGAAGAAGATAACAGGATAGTGTTTGGGGTGCAGGGGTGCTGTGTCAGGGCAGGAGATCAGGGTGGGTCACCCAGGTCCTTGAATTCGAGGATGATTGGACATGGAAGGATTTAAAGGGGAGGCATGTGATCAGATCTGAATTTGTGAACAACCCCTCCCTCCCACTCCTGGAGCAGGATGGGGTGGACTGGGTGAAACTGGAGGTGGGATCCTGGAGAGGAGGCTGATGGAGTCCTCTGGACAAAGCTATGGAGGTGGGGTGGAGGGGTCCAAAGTTAGATATTTAAGAATTCAAACGGTGGAACTTGCTGAGTGTCAGAGTTTGAGGGCAAGGAACAGAGATATCCCCAAGGTCTTTCAACAGAGTAACTTCTCTGTTCTGTGCACTGACCTCAGCCTCAGCCTCATGACCTTGTTCCAAGGAACCAGCTCACCACCCCGCCTCATTTGTCTGCGGTGTGCAGGGGCACAGCCCAGACCCCCTCTCAGCCGTTGAGGCTGTCAAGCTGCAGCGGAGCCCCTGTCATCCATTGAAGAGAGGCTCCTTGCCCAGAGTCTTGTCTCCCATGGACAGCTGCGTCTGGCAACTGGTCAAAGCAAGGCGGTCCATCTTGCTCCCACTCAGGAAACCCAACAAAACAGCTGAAGTCCAGAGCTCCCTAAGGGCCACTCTGACATGCCCTGCGGCCACTGCAAGCCCACCTCTCTCTCTTCCCTCCACTGCCCCAGGGGTGTTGATCCCAGCAAAGCTTGTGCATGCTCCTGTGCCTCCACACCTCCGCTTTACCCAGAAGGAAACAGGCTCAGAGATATGAGTGACTTGCCTGTGGTCACGCAGCTGTGAAGCGGCAGGTCAAGGCCTGGCTGGCTCAGGCAGGGGGTGCAGAGCGGTGTGCTCAGTCCAAGGGAAGGCTACTCCAGCCCATAGACGGTGCTGGAACCAAGGGAAACTTGTTCCATCTGCTCTCTTTCCCTATTCCACAAATGGGAAAGAGATCAGAGAGGCAAAGAGGCTGACCCAGGCTCACAATTCAGTTCTTGAAAGCTGCAGGGTTCACTAGGGTTCTGCCTCCAGCCCAGCACAGGAGTTTCCTCTGAACCAAGTGAAGTCCTCTTCCCGCCTGCCTGCCTCCCTTATTAAACCCAGGGCAGTTGGTCTCAAGCTGAGCACCTGGTTGGGTGGCCCCTGACCTGATCCCCAAGGCTGGAATGAGGTTCCTTTGGTCCCCCCGAGCCTGTCACAGGGACCATGGCAGCAGCTTGAGCTGCCTGACCCTGACGTGAAGCTGGGATGGACTGGACTGGGCGGGCACGCTGGCGTCTGACTGGCAGGCTGGCGTCTAACTGGCAAAGTAGAACAAACAGACGGGAAAGAAATCAATTTGAGTGTTTGATTAATTTTAATTTTTAATTTACATGGAGAGTAAAGCACCCCATTTGACACTGCAAGCTGCTGGCATTCGCCATCCCTGCCACCACTGCAGCTTGGTGGCCCAGCAGCTCTCCGTCCTTCTGTCAGGCTAACTAGCCAGTCCTTCACTTCACAGACCACCTTCTGCGGAATTGGGAGGATAGGCCCCCTGGAGGGACCTCCAACCCCTGGGCCCATAAGAAGTGTCTAGTAAGCCCCCTCTATGCAAAATAGGAGGGGCCAAAGTAGTGCTCCCCCTGGGAAGGGCCCAGTCAGGCAGTGTGAATTCCAAAATCAGGGTTACTAAATGGACTCTCAGGAATGGAGACAGATCCGTTTGGAGAGCAAGGGAGAGTGGGTGGACCTCAGCTCACAGGTGCTAAGTAGTTACCAGACCATCCACAGTCAAGGGCAGCGCTCTACCTAGACAAGACCGTTCCTCAAACTGGGGCATCCTTGCTCTTGTATTCTGCAGCTTTGAGGGTCAAAGTTCAATGGTCTCTTTCTTTTTCTATAATGTAATCACTAATGAGGTGGGAAAGTTGGTCTGAAGTGGAAGAGTCCAAGTCCATCTTACTCATTAGCTCCTGGCCTTCTCCTCTCCCCCTATCAAGCCTCATGTCCAGAGAGAGCACCCTATGGGTTGAGAGTGAGGCAGACCTACTTAGATTCCTGGCTCTGCTACTTATTAGCTGTGTGACCGTGGGCAAGTCATACAGCCTTGGCGAGCATGTCCTTCAAGGGCCCTTCTGACTATGCATCTCTCCTGTTCCCCTTCACACCTCTCTTGGTTTCTACAGAACCCAGCAGTCTACAGCCTTCTCTAGGAAGTCCTCCCTGATGAAGGCTTCTTTTCTCCCCACAGCTACTATTCCCAGCTGCTGGTCCTGCTCTTACCATGAACCCTCTCTGAACTCTCCCTAGCCCTCAGTAGCTCAACTGTGTGGCCTGCACACTCTGCATGGGGTAGTATGATAGAGAAAGCCTGTCTGAACTTTAAAGCAAATACCCTCATTCAAATCCAAGCTCACCTCCATGCTGCCTGCTTAGGCCCATCCCTTGAGCACCTTGGAGCTGATGGATTCAAAACTGAGCTCATTACCCCTCCCCTTGCCTTACCTTACTTTTGCCTCATTTTCTTCTCTATCTCAGTAAACACCCCAATCGACCAGTTGCTCAAGTCAGAGAGTGACTTCTGAGGCTGCTCCCCAGGATGCCCCATATCCCATCTGCCCCTGGTGAGCCAGCAGAGGGGAGGAGAGAACTGCCTGGGATTTATTCCACTAGATGGAGGCCTGGGAGACCTCTTGGAGACCCGCCAGTCCTACCTTCCATTTTTCAAATGAGAGCACTGGAGTCTAGAGAGGGATAGACACCTGCCCTGGCCCAATGGCAAGCTGCCCATAGCAGACCCCAGGCTGAGATGCCAGGTCTCCTCTGTGGTGCCTGTGACAGTAGCAGAAGGGGAACCCAAGTCCCTGAAGTCCTAGTCACTTCCCCTCACATCCCAGACCCAAGGAGGCTGCAGGCTGGAGTAAGGCACGAGTTGATGTCAAGTTCTCAGGCAGAGGAATAACCAACCCATTAGTGAGAGCTCAGAAAAAACAGACATCCTTCATGCAACCCCACAGCTCAGCCCCAGGGTACCCTGCTGAGATAGAGCCACAGGATCAAGTGAAAGGGGGCCTTTAGCCATGATTGGAGACAGTGATATTCTCTGTTGTCCCCCAGCAGTCTCTCTCAGCTTGAAATTCCCACTGTGCCTGGCTGAGGTGCAAATGGATGCATTCCAGATTATCAGAGGACTGATACTAGGGAGGGAGAGAGGGTCTGAAGGGAAGTCCTGGAGGGGGACCAGATGGGCAGGCCTGCTATTGAGCACCTTTTGCATGCTGAGCTCTGTGCTGATACACAGTTTTCCTCCCTGCAGCTCCAATACCCCACCACCCACACATCATCCAACCCCTCTAGGTCTCCGTTTCCTTCCCTGTGAAATAAAGCTAGTCTAATAGCTACCCCTAGAGCAGGTGTCTGGTGCCATCCCCAAAACTGATCCATTGAGCCCTTATTTGACCGCTTGGCAGCCAGGTGGTCCAGTTCAACTGAGAACAATGATTCCAACAGTTTTACCTGGCAGGGGGTAGTGGCAGTGAAGCCAAGCAACTCTCCAAAGTCTGGAGGGAACTGTGCCCCAGCGGCAGACTTCAAGAAATGTCCCACCAGAGTAGGCAGGCTCACCCTGGGTCCTGTACCAGACCATCCCGTGGGCTCCACCCCCAGCCCCAGCCCCAAGCACTCAGCTGGGAGCAGGTTTTGGCAATGGGCTTGCTGGAGCTCTGCACACTGAGCAGTCTCTGGAGGCATGGGTGTCACATGGTAGGGGGTTCTCCATATACCCCAGTGCAGGCGGGTACTTCTCACAGGCCATCTCAGCTGGAAGAGAAAGAAGCCAGTTGACACAGCCGTCCAGATGCCAGCCCACTTCCCCGCCGTGGGCTCAGCCTCTAGGGCAGAACCAGACCAAGCTGGACAAAGTGCCACAGTCACAGAACAACTGCTGAGCCAGAGAGAGCCACACCCTGTCCCCAGGTCTCCAGACTGCCTGCAGCACAGCTTGGACCCCTCTTTTACAGGTGAGGAAATAGGCCCAGAGAAGTCGAATGACTCGACACAGAAGCAAGTGGGGGGAAAGCAGGAACCCGTGTCTGAGTGCAGCACTTGTGTTCTCCCAACCAGCCTTCAGTCGTCCTTCTCACCCTCCTCCATGATGCCTTGCCAGTCCCCCAGCTAGGGTGTTGGCGGCAGATAAGCTGGGTGGACCCTGTGTCTGGGCTCTGCAGCCTCAGCCCAGGGGCCAACAGGGTGGAGGAGGCAGCCCACCTGCAGCAAAGCAAGGTCTACACAAAACGAAAATTTTTAAATAATAAGAGCAATAGTAATAGCTACCTCTTGAGGCTGTTAAGTGATTAAACAAGAAAATATGTGTAAAGTGTTTCCTGCATTGCAGAATAAAACATAGATGCTAATTAAATGTAAATTATAAACGAAATCATCTGTATGATAAGGCCTAGAGCTTGCCCAGTTCATGTATGTGAAATATAGGCTGTTAGTAAAATAAATGTTTTAACCCTTGCTCCTGGAATGGACAATGATATATGCTCCTCTGTGGGACAAAGTTGTTGGCTGGAATTCCAAAGCATTGAAAGGGAGTGATGCCACAAGAAATGGGCCACCAGAGTCCAGACCACACTTACCTTTTAAAGGTCTCTCTTTCTAAGCTTTGGGTCTGAATGGGTCAACTGTATTGGACCAAGTCAGGAAGTCAGGGATCTGGCATCGAGAGGTTAATAACGATTAGTCTACAGTCATTGCTGCAAGTTGCAGAGCTGAGGTCAGAGCTTGCGTCTTTCTGGATCTGAAGTACATGCTAGAAATCACTAGAAATACTGAACAGGGGCTCTGACACCTGGCTTCAACCTCTCCTCAGAACTCCACAGGCCCTGCCCCAGAGTACTGGGACCTCCCAGTTCCCAAACAAATGCTCCTTGCAGACTCCCCAGCAATTCACAAATGCAGAAAATGTCTGCTGCTTCCCAGTCTTTGACCCTGGAGGCAATCCTAGGGCCCCGTGGAAAGAAGCTGGCCATGCCTCAGAGTTGAGGCAGAAATGCTTAGAATTAAAAAATGAAAGCATTTTATAGCACTTACCACATGCCATGCATTGCTTCATGTGCTTTTTATATTCTGTTTAATTCTCACAGCACCGTATGGAAAGAAGTGACTTATTCCCAATTTGCCAATGAGGAAACTGAAGCCCGGGGAGATGAAGGTAAGCACCCAAGATTGAGCAGCCTGGGAGCGGCAGCACCAACATTCAACTTCAGGCTGTGAGGTTGCAGAGGCTATCACTGTAACCACCCTGCCTGTCAAAGCAGCCACGACCTCCCCTCAGCCCAGAGACTTACAGTATTCCTGTTTGCACATAATTTTTACAGTGAAGAAAGTGAGACACCTGTGTTTTTGCAGACTCAGCACAGAGAAGCAAGATGGGCTGCCCCTGCTTTCGCCTCTGTGCTACAAGACACAATCAGGCCACATGGAAACATGAGGCCACTGACCCGCTGAATGGCTTAGCCAAGTCATTTTCACAGGGCCCTCTGCTCCGGTCCCAGCCCTATAATGATTCCCCAGGACAAGCCCACTCTGAAAAGTCCACCTCTACCTACCTTTACCTTTCCAGAGTTAGAGGCACTCTCCAGGGTCCTGAAATGCCTCCCCTGGCTATAGGCAGGGAGTCTGGAGACCTTGAAGTAGATTTGATAGGTAGATCAACATTTCAGACATGGACTGTTACCCAAAGCACACATTGGGAGCTGTTTCTTAGATTCTCCACCACCGCCAAGGAGAACCGTTTTGTGACGTTAATGAATCAGCGCACCTCTCCCTCCTCCCGGTGGGTGGCTCATCCCATCTGAATGTTCATGTATAGGATGTGCCTCCATGACAGGCTGGTCTGTAGCCTTGGACCTGGATTAAGTGCAGCAGGAGGTGTTTTGCGCAGGTGCTCTGTAATTGTCATCAGCAGTCACATCACCACTGTTAGAGTCATCTCCCTTGGCCATGCCTCCGTCCCAGCAACCCAGTGTGTGCCCCCAGCATGCCCCAGAAGGCAGTTGTCACCAATGCTATGTTTGAAAGAAGGATGGAGGGCAGTATTTCAGGGAAGGAGAAAAGCCTCCTTTCACAAGCTGCTCAGAGCCTCTCTGTCCTAAAGCTCCCCCTTGGAAGACGTGGAATATCCTTACTCTACCTGTGCTTTCAAGCTAAAAGGTAAGGATATGAGAGGGTCTTCACATCCCATTCCCACCATTCACAAGTCCCGATGCAGCAACCTACAAGGTGACTCCAGGACCAATTGAAATGAGGTCGTCTGTTTCCTCCACACCCTGTTGAAGAAAGGGACTTGGCTCCTGGGGAAAGGGCTGTGTATGCCCTATAAGGGAGGGCGGGGAGGGAAGGAGCTACCCCCTCCTTCTGTTGCTCCCTACCCACATGGTCTCCCAGTGGCTGCAGCTTGGAAGGGTCAGGCCTCAAGATCACTCTATTTCCACATCCAGCCCCCAGTCAGCCACAGGACCCTGTTCTTCAAACTCCATTGCAAAGTAACTATATGGATCCCACAGCTGGGTCTGGGAACGCTCAGTTCCTCCTTTGAGCAAATACTTATTAAGAATCTACTGTGTATCTGGCATAAGCCAGCCAAGTGTTGATTCCCTTTGATCCTGTGACAACCCATGGAAGTATTTTGCAGGTGAGGAAACTGCGGCTCAGAGAGGTTAAGCTATTATCCCAAGGTTACACAGCTGAGTTCCTGCCATTTTTCCAATTGGATGAGAGCTGCTTTCCCAGTGCTGCTCCAGATAGCTCTACCCACACAGCTAGGCACAGCGCAAACCTTTGCCCAAGTACAAATGAGCCTCATTGAGGGATCAGGAGGAGAGGAATGTCTAGTCTACTCTGGAGACACTGTCTAGCTAGCTCTCTCAATCTTAGAAAGACACACCTCATGGGCAATGGGCAAGGAGGAAGAAAAACAGTCACATATGAGGAGCACTCCCTTCTACTCCCTGCTGAGCTAGCAGTCAGGGGTCCAAAGTGTAACTGGGTCTGAGGGGTGGAGGACAGAAAGGGGTGTGCACTGAAGGGCTCAGGAGACAGCTGTGTCCCCTTGAGACCCTTCTCTAGAATACAGCTCTTGCACTTCTCTGAGCCACTAGGAATGACCCCTTCTGAAATGCCAGCATTTTTTGAAAGGGTCAGGAGTCTCAGTCAAACTGAGAAGGGGCCAAGGCAGCTCAGGCCCTGCCTGAAAACTCCAGTCACCCCATGCGGTCACTCAGTTGCACAGTTGTCAGTGCTTCTGATCTTTCAAGAGAAACCAAATTCTGACTTCCCTCAGAAATTGATCATTTTTAAAATATTGGCCACTAATTCTACCTTTTAAAGTACCATATGCATACTTTGCCTTCTCCCATTGGTCAAAGTCCAGTAAATACCAGCACAGTGTAGGCCCAGCACTCCTTAGTTCACAAAGCCACTTTCCATTCCCCTCATCTGAGCCTCTTTTACAGGTGTGGAAACTGAAGCTCAAGGGGGTAGAGTCCCCAGTGAGGCTGAGCCCTGACCCCAGCCAGGCCTCCTCATGCTGTCCCGAGTCAGTGAACTGACCCCTCCTTGCAGCAGGGGACACAGGCAGGCCCTTCAGTGGGGGAGCACACAGAGGACACCAAGCTGCTCTGAGAGCAAGTGCCAGGAGCCTGGAAGAGAGGGACTCTCATTTAATTGACTCTCCATCCTCATTGGGCCCTTTTGATTGGCATTTTTGCAAGAGCAGGGCCCCAGGGCACAGAAAAAGTAAAACTGGAGACAGGTGGGCTGCCAGTGGCCCTGGTAGGAACAGATAATGGATTAGATTGGATATCCTCCATTTGGAGGTGATGCTGGCACTGCTGTGTGCTAGCCTAGCCTCAACAATATTTTTTATTAAGAAGTTGCTACATTGGATGGGATGGGGACTGGATGAAGACAGAGTTCAAGGTCCTGGATCCATGGAAAGCTAGAGCCCAAGACCCAAGATACTAAGTTTCTCCAGGGGACACTACAGGAAGGTGAGAAAATCTACAAGTCCAAGACAAGGAGGCACCAATATCCTTTCTCATATTTACACATATGCACACATGTGCCCAAGACATGTGCATGGAAGCCTCAGAACATGTACACATGTGTATGTGTGCAGATATATGTTCATACACTCTCACACGCATCTCCAAGTCTTTGCTCAAAGAATGCTCCCACCAAAGACGCCCTCCTGGTCTCTCAGAATCCTCTCATGCTTTTCTTGGATCCTCTCCATCCTCAGTCACTGGAGTGAGAGAGGCATATGTGGACCATGACTCAGACCTAGGGGAAATACAGAAACCTAATAATCTGCCTGAGCTTTGGATATGTGTGTGAGAGAGAGAGAGAGAAAGACCCTAGAGAATGGGATGTCCAGAGACCAGGACAGTGTGGAGGGGCTACAGAGTGACAGGGTCCCAATGCAGCCACTGAAGGAGTGCTGAGGCTGCTTGGCAGGGATCTGAGGGGTTCCAGCTGTGCAAAGAAAAGGGCGCCAAGGTTTGCCCTGAAAACCCCTCCTTCAGCGCCCCCTCCTGATAGTCTTCCAGGACTGCCCCAGCCAGTGTTCACTCCTCCCAGAGTCCTGACAGCCCTCATGGTCAGTAGACCTGCTGGACACTGAGCTCAAGAAATCCCAAATCCGTCTTCCTAGAGCACCTAACCTATTGAATGGGCTCCAGACCCAAGATGGGACTTTTTCAAACCCGAGCCCTTGGACAGTGAGGAGGTAGCCTCCAGCACCTAGCAACGGAGAAACCCGACCAAGTGTGATTGGTCAGCTCCAGCTCACAGGAGGGAGGGCATGACCTGATTGGCTGGTGATGCTTTTAAAAGGAGTAGCCAGCGCAATGGAAGAAGTGAAGGGAGATGCTGAGGCTTAGCTGTTCCCTGAAAGCCAGAGTCATTGGAGGTTTAAAGGAGGACAATCTGCAGCTCAGAATTCCTCCTCCTGCCCAGACAGGCCAGAGCCTGCACTCCTGGTGGAGATACGCAGCTCCTCCTGACTCCCAGCAATTCCCCACCTGGGTTCCCGTCCCAGGAAGATGCACCCAAACTTTCAGTGTGCTCCAAGCACTATTTGCAATAAAGCACCAATGTCTGGCGCTCAGAGTTAAGCCTGGATTAACCAGGACTAATCTATGAGAGTTCCCCAGAGGGTCCCAGTATCTGTGTCCCTAAGACAACTTCCTGGAAGGTAGGCCAAGAGCTTCTAAGATGGAGGGTTTTTAGGATGACACAGCCCAGTTCCATTACATAGATGAGGAAACTGAGGCCCACTCTGGTGTGTCTCCATGCCTCTGAGTACACACCTAGAATGTCTTTCCCTTCATCTACCAGGCAACCCTCATGCATCCTCCAGTGTTCAACCTTGTCGAGGAAACAGTCTCACATACCCTCTCTGTCCACCCAGGGTTCTTGGGGCTTCCTGAATGCCAGTTATGACAGCCCGGTCACACTGGACTCTTCCTGTCTATTTACATGCATGACTCCTGATAAGGCAGCAATCCTTTAAGAGCAAGATGGATCTGCTCCCTCTCAGGTTTCCACCACCCAGGAAGGGTCCAGAGCACAGCTGGAGACTGAAAAGAATGTCTCTGCAATAAAGGGACCAAAGACTTAGGTATTTTAATCTCACCATTTGCCTCCGGCTTGCTTCCCATCTTCCAAGTGTGCAGCTCTGTGCTTGGAAGGAAAGAGAGAGGAGGGCTGAGGTCCAAGCCTGCCTCCAAGAGTCTGGCTCCAAGACGACAGGAGATGAGTTCAGTCAGGGGTTCTGGCACTCAGGGTTCGTGCCAGCAGCAGTGGCACTGGGCAGGGCTAAGACAGGCTTCTGTCATGGCCTGGCTATCCATGCAACAGATCGAAGGAAGGTGCAGTCCACTTCTCCAGGTCTTCCCAGCTGTGAGCCAGCTACCCTTAATGTCTCTGAACGCCGACAGGAGGCGCTGTGCATGCTTTTATATCCCAACTCCACAGACTATAATGTGAATGGCACCCTCATGGAGCTGAGTAACATGCTGGTCCAAGGCAAGGGTGACAGGTCCCAGCAGGAGTCCTAGGTCTTATCTTGGCAGTGAAGGTGGTGGGTGGGGATTGACTAAAGACTGCCAGCTCAGATGCCCTTGCTCAGGAGAGTCTGGACACTCCTAGCCCCTGCTGCCTGCCCCTCACTTCCATGCCAATGACCATCTAGGTGGGCAGGTGTGTGGACAGCATGTCAGATGGTGGTTAACCACAAGACACCCATTTACTACAGGTCTGTATCAACCTTTCTAAATACTGGATGAAGAGATGGCTAATGTAGCCAAAACAGGGCTAAGGGCTACTCCACGAAACAGCAGGGCCACTCTGCAAATGTACAAATGCCATCTGTGTGCCAGACACAAGAGAGCATTTCCAGTCCTCACAAAATGCCTGGGAAAGACATGTGACTCATCCTTCCCACCATTTTTTTTTTTTTTTAAGTTACAGTCAGGAGTGAAGGAAAGCAGGCAGGCAGGAAGAGAGAGGAGGAAGAAGCACTTTATTCAGTTGTTCATCTTGGTTGTTGCCCCAGACCCAGAACTGGGAAACTTGGGTGTGTATGTGGACTACACCACAGTGAACTAAGCCACTAGGCCACCAGGGCAAGCCAGCTTTTCTCCTTTTGCATATGAGACAATCAAGACTCAGAGGTTCACGATGTGCCCAAGCCACACTGTCACACCAGAGCTGTGACTGGAGGGACCTGCCTCACACCACAGGTATGCACCTGCCCGCTCTGCCCGCCCTGCAGGAAGCCTCTGTCCTCAGGGTCAAGGAGAGTGAGCAGTCTGAAGTAGCCTTGGCCAACACAGTGGTAGGAAAGGACTGCACAGTAAGGGCCCTCCCCAAGGCTGCAAGCTATCCTTTCCTGCAGCAGCCAGAGCTGTCTTCTTTATGCTACATATCACCCTCACTGTGCGCATGTGCCACAGGAAGTAGCCATCTGTCTGGTCCCAAACAGGCAAGCCTCAAATCTCACTTATTCCCACAGGGGCTGCGAGGGGCCCCAGGAGTCCTGTTCCCCTCCACCACTTAATCTGTGTGAACTTGGGTAAACTACTTAACCTCCCTGTGCCTACGAGTCTTTATCTATACAGTGAGCTGGTGGCTTCCTCCGGGTTCCTCCGGGTTCCTGGTGCGAGGTAGGTTCCAGATTAGTGTTAATATAAATAATACATTTTTCAGCAAAAACTTAGTGAGCGTCCAAGACTGCCTCCTTCCACAAAGATACACTGACCCTCTGACCGGCAGTGACTGAGACAGAGAGTGGATGGGAGGCACTGAGACCCCTTCCCCACTCTTTCTCTTCCTGCCTTTCTTACTGCACCTTTTCAAAGCTGCCCTTGGGCTCCCTGTCCTGTGATGGCCCTAATTGTGAGGGCCCTGGGCTCTGCTCAGCCTCTTCTCTCCCCACTGCCTGCTCACAGTGGCCCCACCCTCTCCTACCTCCACACAAATGGCACCATGTTTCTGCTCCAAATGCCTGCTCGACACTCCACCTGGAAGCCCACCATGTCCGTTAACAAATAACTCTCCCCAGTCACCAGATCTGGGTGCCCACTTAGAACCTGCACCCAGCCCCCAAAACCAGGAGCCCAGGAGCCCCCTTTTTACCTCACTCCCCACCAACCCTTCATCTAACCCCTCACAAAGTACTGTCAACTGGTTTACATGTGAATGCACCCATTTCTCTCCCACCCCACCAGCTGACCCTCCAGTCTATCTGGAGTAAGTGCTTTTGGTTCCTCCCCAGATCCCTTAGGCAGGTCAGTGCATTTGTGCATAACCACAGCTGCCCTTCCCTGAGCGTCTCTGCCTAGTGAGACCAAACTTGCCTGGGGTGCCTCCCAGCAACACCAGGAGGCCCCAGAACAAAAGCCCACCACGCCTCCCTCCAGAGAACTCTGGTGTTCTTCAAGCTCCAGAGCTCCCAAGAGGTCAGATGAGCCCATGCCCTGAGTCGCCTCTTCCCATCCTCTCCTACCTCCCTCCCTGTGGGCAGCGCTTAAAAGAACTCATTGAATAATCTCCAGCACTCACCCCATTTCCCACTATGTTCCTCAGGAACATGTCCCATGGCCCATCAGAGATGGCCAGTCAGAGAGACATAGCTCAGCCCCTAGAGGAAACTGGGGCAGGTGGGGGCTGGGCAGGTGGGGGTGCTGGGATCCCAGAGAAGGCAGTATTGGCAGGAGCCTAACTATCCCACCCCACCCACACTCCACTGTGGCTGCCCCCAAGGGGCCGTAGGTGCCCACGTGGCCTCCCAGCACTGTGATTGAGTTTCATTCTAGAAGGAGAATGGGCAGCAAGTGACCCCTCCTCCCATTTTCTTTTTACTTCCCTTCTGCTTTTTCAAAGACTGAGCCCCAGTTAATCAGATAAATTCCATGCCAGTTGCACCAACAATTTTTCTAGGGTTCAGTCTCCCCAGAGCAACTCCTAATTAGTCCAGACTGAGACATTGAAGCAAAGGGGAAAGAGGAGGGAGAGAAAAAGATACCTTTAATTAAAAAATTAATTTTTCCAACAGATCCACTGATGGCTGCCCAGCAATAGGACTCCTCCCCCACAGCCACCCCCTCCCCCTCACTGCCACACTAACCCCTTCATCCCTCTTTTTCTCTTTAAACCTCCCGGAGTGGGTGGGCTTGGGGAGAAAACCCTCCCCTGAACACAGCCTCCTTCCCTTCCAAACAAGGCCCCCACCATTCTGGTCTCCTGTAAAGAGAAAGACAATTGGATTGAGGGATTCTAGGGAACTGCATATCCAGAGTACAGGCTTTAGAGTCAGATGGACACAGTTCAAACTCTGTCACCTAGGATGTGTGACTTGGCCAAGCTCCCTGATACTTCCCTACTTAAGAGAGGTCCTCAGGCTAGCAGCCTTGACCTCACCTCTTAGAAATGAGAACCAGATCTTGAACCCCACCCAGGATCACCTGAATCCAAATCTGTGCTTTTAAAAGATCCACAGAGATCCACAGGAATATGAACTTACAAGAAGCTCTGCCCTAGTGGATCTGAGACTCGGCCACCTCCTCCGGAAATTGGGAGAGTAACCACCGTGGCCTTGCAGTTTAGTTTGTAGGAATTATGAAGTTATACACGAAAACAGTCTGGTCAGCCTCAGAACAGTCACAACTTATTTTCCTGACCGTTCAGTTGGCTGGTGTTAAACTGCACACCTGGGAGCATTTCAGGACGATGACTGGTGGAACAGAGCCTTCCCTTTCTCTCTGGCACTTGGTTTCCTGTATGGGGTGGGGGGGGCGGGGGGACCGGCCAGGAGTTTCCAGAAGGAACCAAACAGTGTGTACTCCTGGCCTAGTGGAGATACAGTCACTGGCTCTCTGAAGCACTCTCTGGGAGCCTGGGGGCTGCGAGGGGATGGAGGAATAGGGGCTGGAGGGTAGGGCTGGGGTGAGGAGGCCAGCGCTCCGAGAGCCACAGCTAAAGCTCCAGTTTCTACTTTGTCATTCCTTTCCTTTGTCATTCCATTCCTTTGTCATGTCTTTCCTAAAGATGCCATCTGAAGTGTGGACAGAGCTTTATGCCATTAGATCACCTCTAATAGAGCTCAACCAACATACCACTGAAAGAAAGATGAAGCAAATGGTAACAAGGACCTTTGAAACATTTAAGAACTTGTCATGACAAGAAGAAATATTTATTATGTAATGTGGGATATGAGACATTTACGAATCTACCTAGGTTTTAAAACTGTATATATAAACATGCAGGGAGGAACATCCGGCCAGAGAATATTGTCATCCTAGTTTCCAAGGCTCCTACAAGCGCTTGTCCCCAGGAGAAGAGAGCTGAGCAGGAAAAGAAGGTGAGGGACGGACAAGTGAGGGAAGCAGCCCACAGAGCCCAGTGCAGGATATCTCCAGCACCTGCAGAGAAGCACAGATACCAGAAGGAGGGAAGAGGAGGAGGCGGACTTGGCCCACAAGCCAAGGTTTCAAGGCGGAGCTCCCTCTAGGCCCTGAGATGCAGATGTGCTCCCAGGACTTGTCAGGCTTGGCTTTTGAAGTTTGGCCTCTGAGCGGGGCTGAGCCTGTGGCATCAAGATGCAGTTACATATGCCCAGAACAGGCAGGAATTGACACCATGTCGTTACCTCCGAGGTTTTTGGCACTGGCTGTTCAATGTTTAGGGAGAAAGTTGCTGTTTTTAATAGCAATGTTGAAGTCCCAATCGCTAAAGTAAGTAGATTTTCAGTTAGAATGGGTCTTCAAATTTATGCTTTGTGGTCCTACCACTAACCCCCAGCACTTTTCTGCAAGTGACAGAGACAATGTAAACAGAGAAACAATTAAATAAGCCATAGTCTAGGAAAGCCAGATTACCCAGGAAAGCCTTGTGCTGGCTTGGGGACTACAGATGCAGTACTTACAAAGTCATCAAGGGCTAATAGCCCTCAGCAGGGTATTTTTTAAAACAAATAAGACCAAAATTTTCGACAATAATAAAAACAATGAAGACTTTGTTTTGCACTTGGGACTTCAGGAGACCGAGGGAGTAACTGCAAAACCAACAGTTGTAAGGATGAGAGGACAGAGGAAAATTCCCTCTCAAAATGAGCTTGCAAGACAAAACTTCAAAACACATTTTAAAAAACAGTGATGCTAAAGCAAAATCAGGAGTTAGAAGAACTTATGAAGACAAAATAAACAATAGAGTAATCTTAAAATGATTTAACATCTGCTTAGAAATCTTAAAAATTAAAGGAAAAATAGCATTACAAAAAAGAACAAGAAAGTATGAGGCAGAAATAAGCTTACATGGAATAAGAACAGATAATATGAACAAAAGCTAAGTGGAAATCTTAGAAATGAAAACACATAATCATTGAGGAAAAAACTCCCCATAACTGGATAAATTTTAGACTAACATGGCCAAAGAGAAACTTAGTGAATCGGAAGCTGTTACTAAGGAATTTGCATAGATCACCACATAGAAGGGTAAAGATATAAAAGACTGGTTAAGAAGAACAGACAGCAAATTGAGAAGTTCCAGCAAAAACCTAATAGGAGTTCTAGGAGAAGAGAATTGAAGGATGGAAGAAAATCAAGTGAAAAATACAAAATCAGCTAATTTCCTAGCATTAAAAAAAGGTAAGTTCTAAGGTGAAAGTAAATATTGAATGCCTGGCATCATAAGTACAGCTGAATCACACTTGCATAAACAGGTACAGCTGCAGAACACCGTAACCATAAAAGTCTAATGGTTACCAGAGAGAAAAGACCTTTCACCTACCAAAGAATTGTCAGCAAAATGTGCAGACCTCTTACCAAGAAGAGCCCATAAAACCAGGGAGTAAGTACTTTGAAGTAAGGAGAATTTTGCAAATAGAGGGGAAAATCCCATTTGCAGCTAATTACCCACTCAAGATTAAAAGCAAAATAAAACTTTTTCACACACATAAAAACTAAGAGAGTTTATATCCAAGCTCTTTCACTGAAAGAAGCCTTAAGTATGTACTTCAGAAAAAAAAAAAAAAAAAAAAATGAACCTAAAGGATAAAGTGAGATGTAAAAATAAGAATGAGTGCAAAGATCGATTCTTAAAAAGTAAGCTGGGGTGCACCCTGATGGGCAAGTAGATAAAGTAGTCCACCAGAAGTAGTCCACACACGTCCCAAGGACCTGAGTTTGAGACCCAGGGTTGGGAACCAAGATGAACAACTAAATAAAATCAATAAATGTGTCTTCCTTCTCTCTCTTCCTGCCTGCCTGCCTACTCACCTTCATTCCTGCCTGCACCTTTCTTTAAAGAAAAAGAAAGAAAAATGTAAACTGGACCATAAAATAATAGTAACTCTAACTATAATTGTGCCTTTTAAAGGCATAAGATTTTAGACGATTTAAAAAAATTCTTTACTTGTCCAGAAAGATGATAGAAAAAGCAAGTAACATGTAAACTCTGTTAGATGATGCTACAAGCAAATGTGTATATTAAAATGGAGGCGCAGCCGTGCCCTGGTGGACCAGTGAATAAGGTCGCTCGGCCATCACAAACCGCATACATCCAAGGGCCCAGGTCCGTGTCCTGGGACTGGGGGACACAATGAAGATGAGCGACTAAATCAAATATTCTTGTTTTTAATGTTGGAGCAACCACCGAAGCTTATAAATACAAGTTACAGCGTCTGAGATGCAGGTAAAACAATGTTCAGAGGTGAATATATAGACTTAAATGAATTTATTAACATATAGAAAATATTGAAAATAAACACTTGAATTATTTTACTAAAAGGAAGGAAAAGAATAAACCTAAAGAAAGTAGAAAGAAGAAAACAAGAGAGATTTTAAAAATTTTAATAGAAAGTAAATAGCAGAGAGTTTCAACAGTCAAATTGTTTCATCCATCCACTCTGCAGAGTTACATATTCACACGCTTTAAAACTTTCCTTCTAGGTGCACCTGTGTGGCTCAGGTGACGGACAGCTAAGGTGAAGACCATGTAAAACCCAAGGACATGTATTCGAGACCCAAGTCCAGGGGTTAAAAAACAAACAAAAACTTTCTAACTTTGTCTGTCTTATGAAGTTATAACTTATTTGAATAATGCCATTTTAATCTGATTTTTTTTTTCAGGTTTGGTGATGGAATTATAATGCAGGCCTGAATGTTTTGGCCAGAGGGAGGGGTAAAGATCTTCACCAAATATTTTTGGGATTTCTACCTATCACTTTATCGCCTCGACACTGTCAAGTGGGGAGGGTGGGGCCCTCACTGAAAGTCACAGAGGCAGAGACTCGTCTGCCGTGCACTGGTTCATGGCACAGCTAACATAGAACCCCTGTCTCTGCCCCCGCCAGTTTTTCCCACGTCTCCACAGTTGACCCAAGTTGCAGGGGCATTTTCAAATACCTTTCACTGAAGTCTCCTTCCTGGGGCCAGTTCAGACCATTCTTGCACAGGTGATGCCAGAGATAAGAACCTAAAGCCCCTGGGGGTCCCGCCAAGCAGCCCAAGACCCCTTCCCTCTCCTTGGGGAGAAAAATGGATCTTAGAACCAGGTAGCACCACATGCTTGCTGGGTCTCCATCACCAGGCATTTGAGGCTCACCTTCACAGCCAGACAAAGGGAATGACTATCTTGCAAAACAGATGGACAGGAAAAAAATAAAAATAAAAAAAAAAAATAACCCTTGTGAAGAAAATAATCATTCTGGGGGTCTGCTTTAAAGGATGCCCTTCCTTTCTTCAGTTAATATCTCCACCTACCTGGGGAAAAGGTAAATCACTGACAATCTTGCACTACAATGACTTGGACCCATACCTGTGGTTAAAAACTCTAGACTGCTAAGTTCCCTCATCTGTGAAATGTTTTTTCCCAGAAAACTTCCAGAGGACCATAGACTTCCAGCCAGTGAGAAGAGCACAACTAGACCCAGCCTACAACAGGGTGGAGGGGGACTCGGGTTCCCTGTCAGCCTCCCCAGGTGGGCTGCCCCCCACTGCGCTGAGTAGAGATGGCATCTGAGTGCCCACGAGCTCGGACCTAATGTGTCCAACTGAAGGCCGCTTTGCCAAGAGTCGCACGTCACTGGCCAGAGTTATATCTTTTCTCCGGAGGAGAAAGGTCTTTACCATTCTCGCCTAGGGCTTCTGTGGGGTGGCACACTGTGGGCCATCCTTCCCACCTTATTCGTTCACCCTTTCACCATTTGGAATCAAATGCTCTGCAATCTGCTTTGAAAATAAGTAAGTCACAAAGTTGTCTGGACTGAAAGGAACCTCAGAGCACCAACCCCATTTTTGTTCTGAGAAAGAAACTGGGTCGGAGACCACACAATGAGGACAAAGCATTCCAAATCTGAAGACTTGGGGTCAGTATCAGCCACCTGCAGCTGACAGCCCAGGAGGCTGTGGTGATGGGGACCGAATCTCTGCCCCGAGGGGATGCCCACGGTGCAAAGAGAGAGGAAGAGATGGGAGAACAGAGCTCAGGGACAGAAGCGGCAGGGATTTGCTCAGCCCAATTGTAGCTTGATCAATCACAAGCGGGGCACAGGCTGCAGGAGAGGCTTGGTGCAAAGAGAGAGGAAGAGATGGGAGAACAGAGCTCAGGGACAGAAGCGGCAGGGATTTGCTCAGCCCAATTGTAGCTTGATCAATCACAAGCGGGGCACAGGCTGCAGGAGAGGCTGCTGGAACCACAACTCCCCCGGGCCCCATCACTCAGTGATATGGTAATAAAGTGGCCAGGGCTGGAAAAATGCTATGAGGCTCCAGAGAGCTCAGTCTCATCCCACTGGATTATAGCTCTGTTACCGACACTCCTGGGACTTGCTCTGTCGCCTTCCACCCAGCTCCGGAGATGAAATCTGCTGAGGGCACAGGGGGTGGCAGTGCTGGTGGGAGGTGGGGGGGTGGCCTGACCCCACCCAAAGACTTGGGAGAGGGGAGAGGCAGGTGAAGAGAAAGTCTGAGGATATGCCTGTTCTGGATGTCTGGGAGCAACCTTCCCCTGAATGCCAGTGTCCCCTGAGGCCTCCTACTCGGCTGTGCTTGGGGGAGTAGAGCTGAGTCCTCATCTACCGAAAGGTTAGGGGACAGCAGAGATTCTGCAGTTCAGCTCTGATACAGAGACAGAAAAAGACCCTGGAGTTTCAGCAGGGAAGTACCAGTTCCTGGGAGAGGGGAGGCCTCGCCAAGGCTGGAAGGGTGGGGAAGCCATTCCTGGGCCATGCCTGAGGCTCCTGCACGCGCCACCAGCCTCCTGGCCATCCTCCTACACATACATGGGGAGCGTGCTAGACAGAAGGTGCCCCTCCGTCATTGTTTCCAGAGCTCCCAGGAGAAAATCAGAATTCCATCCTCTCAGAATCGTATTCAGTCATAAGCAGACATGGACTCTGGTGTGCGCTGCAACATAGTGAAATGTGAAATCATTGTGCTGAGAGAAACAGATCAGACGCAAAAAGACAAATACTGCCTGATTCCACTCAGATGCGGTGCCTAGAACGGACAACTTCATAGAGGAGAATGGGGCCCTCCTGAAGCTCAGGTGGCTGGGGCACAGGTTGTGAAAGCCACGGACCCAGGTTCAAGACCCAGAGCTGGAAATGAAAAACAAATAAATTAAAGAGAGCTAATGTCTTTAAGGAGGAGGAGAAGGAGACAAAGAGATGGTTAAACAGTATCGTGAGTGCACTTAATGCCGCTGTACACTTAAAAATGGCTAAAATGGTAAACTGCACGTTATATATTCATGCGTCAGACAGACATTCTAAGAAATGTGTCATTAGGTGATTTTGTTGTTGTATAAATGTTATAAAATATAAAGACACATAGCTAGACTGTATAACCTACTACATACCTAGGCGAGAGGGTAAAGCCTAGTGCGGTCTGTCATGGACCAAAATGTCATTAAATGATGAATGACAGTATTTTACTACAATAAAAAAGTCTTCAATACTGCCAGGTGAGGCCCCCCTCCCTGGTCAGTACCTAGAAGGAGGAGAAAGTCAGAGGCCGTGCTGCACAGTCATCGCCGAGGGGCCGTGCTGCACAGCAGACATCTCGCCCCTGACTCTCCGTCATGCCACTGCAAGCTGCTCACTGCTCCCCGGAGGCACTGTGTCCTGTGAGGTCTCTGCACCCTGGCACATGCTGTTCCTTTGGCCAGGAATTCCAGCTCCCCTTTTCATCCTGGCTAATGCTGGCTGATTCTCCGAGGCGATGCGCCTCCCTCTGCTGATGGTCTACCATCATAGTGAATCCGCCCCACCGTGCTCCCTACATCAGCAGACCCCAACCACCCTTCTCTGGTGCCCACATCTCCTGAGATGCCTGCACTGAGGTGCCGATGTGCTCAGCGTGTGGGTGCCGAAGAGGATGACACACCCTCTTGAAGTGGGGCTGGACAGGACAGATCAAGACATCACAGAGTTCAGTGCAACTTCCTGTGGACATCTGTAATCAAAGCGACGACGACAGGTCACATAGCTATTCTGAGGAGAATTGGGGCTACTTCCCCAGCCTTTTCAATTTGAGTATAAGCTATGACTCAAAAGCAGTGGAGGTATTGCTCTAACATCAGGGACAAGCTTAATATTAACTTCCCCAGAGAATGCAGTGATATTTTGGTCCCCCAGCAACTGAGGGGAATATAAAAGAAGAGACAAGGACTTAGAGAAAATCAAAAGAGCAGCTAAAAGATGTAGCTACCCCATCTCTCTAGGGGGATTTTTAAGTGGCTCTAACAAGAATTTAAAACATAGATATTAGCTTAGGAACTTTATGATCTATAAAAATGATATTCACCAATCAAGATCTGGTTTCTTGTTCCATTATAGAGGATGATTAATATACATAAATAAAATCACATTCAATATGAATCGAGGTACATGCAGGTCTACAGACATGTGCTTATGCATAAATACAGAGAATGAGAGACCTACATATGACCAAAATGCGTGGGCTCTTGAGTCCTTGAAAGATTATGATGAGATTGTATAGCTGCACATCTATACTTCAGTCAACACAGTCTTGTGTCTGTTTACATCACTGTTTCCTCATCTAGACTGTGGGCTCCTTGAAGGCAAGTTTCTTTGATTGTGCTCCCAGTCTAATAGAGTTTGGTACATAAAAAAATAAATAAATGAAGATCTGCTTTGTAAATAAATGGGTTCCTCTGTGGTTCTCCAGCACTCAACCTAGGGCATGGTTCAGAGTCAAAACTTAAAACTTGTTGAAAGAAAGGAAGGACGGCCCAAACCACCAATAAACCATACGCAACTGCCAAGTGACCATCCCTCCTTATGGAAGGCAAATGCTTTGAGCAGCAGAAATTGCTGCGCACAGGAGAGCTGTGGCTCGTGGATCTGCCTGCTGGGAGAGACAGTGGGAGGATGAGGAGGCACAGAGCTGCCTCCATAGCTGTGAGGTCAGGCGCCTGGGTTCTGGGGCCTTGGAGGCTGAGGTGGGGGTGCGCCGACCTCTCCATGGGGCACACAGGTGTGGTAGTGATAGCTCAAAACGTGCAGTTTGGGGTAAGAAGCGCCAAGTGATGATTCGAGAGGACCATTTGTGGTAGCAGTGGTCATAATAGCAAAAATAATTGGAACAATCCAAATGGCCTTCGGAAGGAAAACAGACACACAGGGCAAGTATCAGTGCACAGAATGGTGGACTGCAATGAAATGGAAGAAACCACAGCTACACACAATAGTATAGATGAATCTTAACAACATAATGTTGTATGAAAACGTAAATCTCAGCAGAGCACATGTAACATGAAGCCAGGCCGGCTGTGGGGACGATAAGTTCCTCCAAACTCAGAAGGTAACTGGAGTCCAAAAACAAGGCAGGCACCTCTTTGGGCTATAACAGTAATGTATTCAAGCAACCCCTATAGATAAGGTTTCAGCAGAGGCAAGTGCCACAGCCAAGCGCAAAATAAGGGGTTGGTGCGCACTGGTGGGTAGGTCAACCTCTCCAAAGGAGCAAACCACAAGCCCCTGGGTTCAAGTCCCGGGTCCAGTGGGAAGCAACCAGTGTGAATAGCTAAATAAAATAAAATTTAAAAGATGCTTCTTCCTCTGTCTTCCAGTCAGCCTTTATTCCTACCCGCATCTTTCCTTTAATAAACAAAAAACTAAAGGGTTAGTGTGCCCTGATGGTCTAGTAGTTTGGTTTACTGGACGCAGTCCACATACACTCCGAGGTCTCCGGTTCAAGACCCAGGGTCCTGGAATACAACCAAGATAAATAACTAAATAAAACACATAAACTACTTCTTCCTCCTCCCTCTTCCTGTCTGATTAGTTGCTTACCTTCACTCCTACCAGTGCCTTTTCTTTAAAAAAAAAACAAAAAAACTGAAGGGTTTTCTTACCACGTGTTCATCTTATCATTTAACTAAGTAAAAAATTAATGCAGCATGCCCTAGTGGCTTCATGATTTTGTTCACCGAGTGTAGCCCACATGCATCCCAAAGTCCAAAGTTCAAGACCTGCAGCTGAAGGAAAAAAACAAGATGAACAACTAAATAAAATAAATAATACGCTTCTTCCTCCCTCTTCCCGCCTGCCTGCCTCTGCTCACCTTTACTCCTGCCCATACGTTTCCTTTTAAAAAATTATCGTAGGAACACTGTTACCAATATCCTGGAGATATGCCCCAGGCATCTTTGTTCTCCTAATGATATCTGGGGATTACAGGGATGAGTGGGCCCAAGGTGCTAGGAAATGCTTCAGGCTGTATGCCTGGAAGAAGGCAGTCAACAGTCACAGAATTAGATGGCACTGTCCAAGATGGAGACAGTCTGAATCATACATCCCTTTCTATGAAGTTTATAACAACCAAAATAAAAAACATATTGTCTAGCCATTCACAGATACAAGTCTGTGATGACCTTACCCAAGCCCAGTAAGACTCCCGGTGTTGCCTTCTTTTTTATATGCCTTCTTGAAATTTAGAGTAAACGTGGAAGAACTTTGGCCAATGAAATGTTGCCAAAGTGCTCAGTGTCACCCTGGGGCAGAAACAGCTAAGAAATGGTTTGTAGTTCTTATTTTCCTCCCTTGCCAAAACAAAGCCCAGAAGTTAGTACTAAAGAGCAGAGTCAGAGAAGGGTGGCAGTGTTAGGTAGGAGTTAAATACAGATTGAATGCCGGGGGCAAAGGAGAACAAGATAGTAGCTCATAAAATGTCCCCAATAGGAAGTTCTTCAGTCGATTTAGAAGAAGCCACTACCAGGCTAATCAGAAAACTTCTCCCACCTCAGAACAACCCTGGGCAGGGATAAGGATTGAGAGCAAGCAGCTGGACTCTTTTAAAAACTCAGGTCTCAAAAGCCACCCCCTCTCCCAACCCCTACCGCCGTGTGGCTTCCTCCTGGGATGACCCATCCTTACCCTAGCTCTTAAGAATGCCTTTACACTTTCCTGCAATAAACCTCACTTCTTTTCTCCTGGTTGTACTGCTTCCTTGTTCTCAGAGTGTGTATGTATGTGGAGGGAGGGCAACGAAATCTTCTGCCAGACCCCTCAAGGACCGCATAGCAGAGGCACCTTTCCAAAGCCTTCACGGTGACAGCCCCACAGGCGCGAGTCCCATGGCTGCACTGAGCAGTGCCTCTGCAGTTCTGCCCTGGTCATGTGGCATGAGCTAGAAATAAACCTTTGTTGGATTAACCACTGAAAGTAGTGGTTCACTTGTTACTGTGGCATAACCTAGTTTACCCTGACAGAGTAATAAAATTATATTTTACAAGGCAAGGGAATACACACAAAATGGAGCCTAGTGGTTACCTCTGGGGGAAGCAGGGAATGTGCCAAGGGAGAAGCAGATTTGTGACGGCTCTAAATCTTCAGCTGAGTTCTGCATTCATGGTGTTTTGTAAATAAAAAGATATCATTGCAAATAAACGAATGACTTAATTAAATTGTCATGGGTCAACAACGGGGGTGTGTCATAAGCAGGGATGGTGTTTGATCCAGTTCTGAGGAGCTGAGGTCCATTAAAAAAGGAAAAGAAACGGGAGAGCAGTTCAGACAGGAGGTGGAAACCCAGTCACGGTACCAACCAAGGGGGCGCTTGCATCACCTTACAGGTGATGAACACCCACCGAAGAGTATAAGGGAGGACAATGAGTTCAGAGGTCCAGGGCCTGCCATTCCATTCCCCTCTCCCAAAACTATGGCTGAAGCCAGCTGGTGGGGAGGTGGGAGACAAAAGGATCCCAGAGCCCTTGCTCCTGGCAGCTTGCCAAGCCTGCCCAAAGCCTCGTTTTAATACATTTGTATAGGAAATTATTTCCTCCCAGCTGCCTCCTTCTGCCCACCCCCAACCCCACCACCCTACCCTCAGAACAATTGCAGCTCTATGGTCCCACAGGCCCCCAGATCAAGCCCAAGTCCCCTTGATAGTGTCACATTTACCTGCAAGAATTTGCTTTCCCTGTGCCCTGGGCATCATAAATCGTCCCTAAATTTTAGTTCCTCAAGCTTGATGCTAACATCTTTGTATTCAATGGGGTATGGTGAGATTGACAGGTTGTAAGTGCACTCTAGTTACCTAGAGGAACCTGGTGGATGCAGCGGGGACACCCAGTCAACATGTGAGTGTCTGGACTGGGAGTGAGGCATCAGAGACCCAGGAGCCTGGAAGAGAAGCCCTGGGGCAGAGCCAACCTCACCGCCCCTGGGGAGAGCAGGAGCAGTCCTGCCTCCCCATCCACAGTCCCACAGCCCGCAGCCAACAATGGACCGCAGGAGGGAATGGGAGAGAGAGAGCCAGATCACGGGGAATGACTGCAGCCCTTCTAGAGGAGACTGGGCCCCAAGGGTGGGAGGGCTGTTGATGATCTTAGGACTTTCAAAGCTATTTACATATATTCATTTGACACCGAAAATTCAACTAATAAAAGAAGAAAGCATACTAAAGTCAGAACAGAACATCTTGGTTACATGTTCTTTTTTTTTTTTTTTAAGAGAAGAAAGGGAGAAGAGGAAGGAGCATATTTAAATAAGGAAGGAAGGGAGAGAAGGAGAGAGGGAGAGAGGGAGGAGGAAAAAGCACTTTTTACTTATTTTTTAATTCCTCCCCACACCCCACCCCCATCACAAACGCAGGTCCTTGGACTTCATATGGTCTACACTCCAGACACTGGCTTAGCACCTGAGCCACCAGGGTGTACCAGGTCATGTGTTCTTATATGTGTGAACTTCAGGGAGTTGATAACCCTAGAAGTTATGGCCGAGGTGGGTATGTGGATGCAGGTTTATAAACATAAAGGAGTCTACATATTTCAGTGACTTCTCAAAAGGGCCTGGAACCCAGCAATAATCATCAACATTTGCACAACACTGTACTTCAGGGTCTGTGTTGTGTGTGTATGTGTGTGCGCGCATGTGTGTATTCAATTACTCCTCACAACTGGACCATGAGAGACCTATTGTCTATCCTCTGTTACAGGGGTACTGGGGGGTAGGGACTGAGTTCTGGCCAGCAATGCAAGTTGCTAAGTTAGTACCCAGTTTGAGAGACTGGAGTCTACAAAGTGTCGGCCACTAACGTCGGCCCCGTCTGTCTCAATTAAACTTGTCCAAATGGACAAAGCGGGCCCCAGGGCACAGTAGGGCTCACCCCACCTCTTGCTGATAGACAACAGATGTGTGGACCCCTGTTCCCGCACCCTTTCCTCAGCCATCGCTTCAGGAGCAGTAGGAGACCCTGGTCCCTCACTGTGGTCCATGCCCATGGCAGGAAGGATGGTTGTATGCCAGGAACATCTCAGAAGCAGGTGAGAAGGAGAGAAGCCTTTCCACCTACCACTTGGCCAACGCCCACAGGGACAGGGACAGAGCTTCCTCCACGACCACACCTGCTGTCTCCCTGGCCTCCTGCACCTGCCCTCACTCTGCCTGGGGCTGAGGAAAATCACTCAGCAGGCAACCTCAGGTCTCAGTTTCCCTGTCTCTGTTCCTTGTAGCCCTGTCGCAGTGGGGACTGGTTCCTGTCCACCCCACCTGAGTCCTCCCTCCACCTGCTCCTAGAAGCATATGAGCTCCTAGCCAGGTTGGATCACGTCCTCCAGGGAACTGGGCCAGAGGTGAGGAAGGAGAGGAGGCAGGAAGGAGGCTGGGGTGGGGGCTGCCTCAGGTGGGGTGAGATCCTGCCTGGGAGACATGTGGGTAGAGGCTCAGTGGGCCACTGGTCATGCCACTGGTCATCCCCTCTAGGACTCTTTGGGGCACAGGTGTCACTTAAAGGACTTCATGATAGCATGTACAATGGACTCCAGCCTGATGGGCCTCAGGGCCTGCTCTAGACCTTAATTCTTGGGAATTATTTCAAGCTGAAATCAGTTAAAGCACTGCAGGCTCAAGAGAAACTTTCACCAGGCCTTCAACTCCCTAGAAGGATGTAAACTAGGGGCCTTACCAGAATTAGGATTATTACCAGAAATAATGGTCCATCTATATGGCAGGGCAAAATCTGATCACCAAATAGCTGTTCTTCTTTTCATCATCTAAATTATCCTCCACTCCTCTACCCCTTGACACCCCAGACCCCCTATCCCATTCTTTAGCTCAGAATGACATGTAGACCTCACCTTACCTTTCTGTCCTTAGATCCCTCATGTCTACGGGCTTCCCATACACAGGAGTTTAAATTTAGGTTTTTCTCCTATTAATCTGTCAGAAGTCAGTCTGATTATTCGACCAGACCAAGAAGAAAAGTGTCCCCTGCCTGGCACCTTCCTCACCCCACCTCAGACAGAAGCCGTCACAGTGCCCAGTCTCAGGCTGGCAAGGGGAACTTCCCAGTTATCCTAACAGTGTTGGGGTGGGGCGGGAGGAGCAAGGCTAGGTGTCCCCACACGCTCACCCTCAGACTCGGGCTCTCAAGTTAGAGCTCTGTGGCCCCTCCCAGTCTTCCCAGGCCAGGGCTGGACTCTCACGAGTCCCTAGCCCACCTCTGGGCTCCAGCAGTTAGCGCAGACACACGCCAGGTTGCACAGGCACCCCTCCCGGGCTGGATTTCCCGGGTTCCAGCTGCCAGCCAGGAGCAGGCTATTTTTAGCAGGCTCTCTGCAGCAGCAAGCTGGCTCAGAAGTGCCAGCATGGTCGGTCCCACACTGTTCTCAGCTTTTCGCTCTTGCAGGGAGTGATTCTCGCACCCAGCACGCTCCGATTACCAGGGTGACCTGAGCAGCTGCATAGTCTGCTCTGCTGAGCCCACAGGCAGGTGACGGGAGCGGGCTGGGCAAGTCTCCCCACCTCCCCACCCCCTAAAGAATTCCTGCCACCTCCTGGCTACTCTGGTATCCATCACCACACAGGAACCTGGGGACAGAGGGTGGGGTGGGCCAGTGAACTTCACTGACTAGATTTGTAGAATGTCCCAAGTGCCTCTGGGGTGTGAGGCATGCCCGACCTGCCTCAGCCCTTTGCAGAAGGACACACCCTAGGGAGGTGGGTCAGGCTTAGGTCACCCCAGAAAAGAGGAGCTCATTGAAAAGAGTCCCCCTCCCCTTGACAGGGGTCAGAAAATCTAATGTTTCCAGGGGTTCAGCTGTGCCAGGAGCAAACTGATGTGCTTTGCATATAAATAGTTCATGCCATCCTTCAGTCCCACAGAGGGACAGATGCACGCTGTTGGTAGGTCTTCTTATTTTCCAGGAGAACTTTAAAATTCAAAATATGTTGTGGAATCTCTCAGGTTTTAAATGTTGGCAACCAGGTCAAATTTTAAAGGAACATGGTGTGATTTAAACAAAGTTGTCCAGGAACCATACCCGATCTTGGGCCAGGAAACAGTGAGCATGCAGAGACCGCTTTTCAGTGCGACTCTGCTGTCTCCCAAAATGTGTCCCTGGGAGGCCCCTCCCCATCAAAGGTGGGCAGGCCTCAGGACCACAGGTCCCACAGGACAGGACACCACACTTTAGGGCCCATCCAGCATTTTCCCAGCGGTGGCCCAGGGAAATAATACCTAGATCCATTTGGAGATGCTTCTTATTTATTTCCAACTCTGGGAATCTCTGGGTTAAATAAAGCAGAACAACTTTCTTTGCCACAGCCTTTACCATGGAGCAATATGACTTGTGAATTTCCAGGAGGTGGCACATGTGTGATGCTTCTCAAGTGTCCACCTGGAACCATTTTCAAGGCTTTCCCATTCACTCAGAAAAGAGCTACTGGTCCATAGAATGTGGTTCTGGACATGTGGGTCCCACATCAACCTCTCTATGCTACGGGCTACAGGCCAATATTCCAAGTGGCGGGAGCACAAGAATGGGGACTCAGAGGGTGGCAAAGGAGAAGCTGACCAGCCACCAAGGGCTAGGAGCAGGACTTGACCTGAGGGCAGTGAGGGCCACTCTAGGAGGGACTCAGGGCACTGACGGCTGAGACAGTGTGGGAGAACAGACTGAAGGAGGGGTCCAGGGGTGCTGGTGCAGAGTGGACAGGTCCCAAGAATACTTTGGAGGTGGAGCCAATGTCAAGACCATGTGGCTGGAAGGCTCTGGGAAGGCAGGTGCGGAGAGCAGTCAGCACAGGTCAGGCGAGGGGCTGAAGGGGCAGAAGAGGCCCAGAGGATGGTCCTCTCCATGTGTCCTGCCCCACTGCCCATCTCATCAGGGATCCAGACTCACACAAACCTCAGGCACCTGGGGTTCCCATGGCAACCACAGGAAAGAGGCGGCCTTGCACCTGGGTGAGTAGGAGAGGCTGGTGGGGGAGGTGCTTGATCAGTGCCCTTGACCAGAGGGCATCTGAAAGTGGCAAAGGGATGGCAGGAGAGAGAGGCAGGGTCTCTTCTGCTCCTGACCCCAAGGCCTCTGTTTCCAGAGCCATGTTAGGAGAGGGTTCCATGCACTTGCTGCTTCTGTGAATCCCAATACTTCTCTGGGTCCAGGTCTATGTCTGCCATCTCTCAGCAGCTCTTGCCACTACCTCTCAGAGGAAGGGCAGGCTGATTCCCATGACTGTCTCTTCTGCTGCCCCCACAGCCACAGGCGAATTTCAGCCCTGACATCAGGCTGCAGTTTGGGGTGTTGTTGGAGACGCTGTGTGTGTGCCCCACGCCACGTAAACAGGTCGCCTATTCCCACAGCCCTGGACAAAAGGGAGCAGCTCAGCCAAACGGGACCTTCTGACACTGCCACCCCACTGCCCACCTCCCTTTGGGCCCATGGCTCTCAACAGGACCTCTGTCTCCCTGCTCATCTCCCTCAGGGACCCTAGTCCCACCCACCCTGAAGCCGGCCCCCAGGAGCAGGCTTGCCTATTTTCTGGTGAAGGCCATCTGCCCAGGACTCTCTCACCAAGTCAGGTTGGTTAGTGTCAGCTCCCCTCCTCCTGCTGAGCCATGGTTCACATCCTTCCATCTATAGCTACTCAGAAGGGGTGTCTCCAGCAACCCCAGGACAGTGTGCAAAAATCCACCTTGTGGCTCACATCAAATCACCCCCCATAAAGTAGCCCCCACCCTTCAGTCAGTGCCAAATTCTCCCTTTGCCTGCCCGAGCCCCTTGTATCTCTGTCTGTCACTGAATGTGACACAGCATCTCACATGAGACTAAGCCCCCAGGAGCAGGGATTGAATTTAAAGCAGCTGTTTTCCCGCATAGGCTCAGCACAGTGCTGGGCACTCAGGTAGCACTGCTGGGGCCCTGGGGTGAGGGGGAAGCAGTGTGTCCTCTGAGTGACAGCATGAGGCTACCCAGTCACTAATGTGCCCTGCTGTCATGGCCCTTGGGCCTGTGTCCAGGCCCTGTGGCCTCCTCTGGGCCTCCCTAGAGTGCACATCAATGTCTGACCCCAGAAGCCAAGTCATGAGCCGTTCACTCGCCTCTAACCTGCTGGAAAGTGACTTAGGTCTGTCCCCATAAGTAACCTGATCTGAGACCTTCCCAGTGATGTGGTCAGCTCATGGCAGAGGCAGAAGTCAAGAGAATGTCTAGAGGAACCCGGATGTTGAATCAGGTCGAGTAGAGACCATACTTAATCAGAAATTATAAGAGGAGCAACCCAAAGAAACTGAGAAACCCCTGCGGAGGGAGGAGAGGGGAGACACTGAAAACAGCAGCAGGATGAGGGCTGCTGTGTGCACATCGTCCGGAAACATGGGGTCCGGGAAGACCCATCCATTTAACAAGCAGAGCAAGGTCTTCCCCAGGGAAGGGACAAGAGCTTCTCTGACATCCAGAGCCAAAGTGGGATTCTTACCACACCCTAAAGGTGAGTCGTGGGGGCTCTGGAACCATTTGGAGGAACCCCCAGAGGCTCTCTGGCCACATGACCCGAGATAGAGGAGGGGCTTGAAGGCAGCAGGAGCCCACAGCCTGGGTGTCACCACCTCTGATGCTGGAACCACGGGCACCTACCTCCCATTGAGAGAGCTGAACCCAGAGCCAGCGAGCCAGGGTGCCCAGATAATGCAGTGCCTCGGAGGTGCAGGAAAACCTGCAGAAGGGAAGGAGGACCTGAGAGTCTGCAGGAAAATCACCCGGAAAAACCCAGAGAAACCACTTGAGCCATGCCCATTAGTCGCCGCAACACGGAGATGGAGCCTGGTGACGGTGGCCAGTGTCGGTCCCTTGCAGCAGCTCTCACTGTGGCATCAGTGCCAGCCAGAGCTAACAGCACCCAGCAGTTGTGTGCAATCCATTCAGGCACCAGGGGAAACTCTTCAGGCTTGTTGGTGTTTCTGCAGGACGGGTCTGGGGCACACAAGTCTGAGATCTGTGAACCCCACCGTGCTGGTGAAGACACCCTCAGATGGCAATGTAGGAGATGAAAATGGGGGCACAGGCTAGAGGGAAAAGTTCTGCTTCCCAGGCTCAGCCTCGGTCCTCCCTCCTCAGACCCCCATGCCTGCCGAGTGTCTGGGCTACTCTGCTGTCAGGTTTGTGATGCTCATTCAGTGCCTCCCAACTCCAGAAACCAGCTCCCCAGAGAGACAGGCAGAGGATGACTCTTGCCCCTGGTGGGCTCTCACTTGGGACAGGAACTCCGGACAGGAAGAGGAGGTTCAGGCACCTGGGAAGGCCCACAATGAAGAGAACACCTTGGTCTCCCATGGAGTGGCTTCAGTTCTTCTGAACACAGTCATGGGCCCTTTGTCCCCACCCAAAGGAAAAGCCCCTGTTAGCTGTGCAGGCCCTAGTCCACACTCCAGCTCAGGGAAAAGTGTTACCTCAGGCCTCTACTTGCCTGCTCCAGAGAATGGGTACATTCCTCAGACTAGCTAAGGGTCCAGGTAGGCCAACAAGGGCAGGACTCATGTTCTCCCCAGTGGGTGCCAGCAAGCTGCCTGCCCTACCCTGCCTGGGGACAAGGACTCCACAGGCCCGTCCCAATGCAGGGTCCTGCTGCTTAACCTCCTGGGCAGGGGGCTGTGGATGCCCGGCTGAGGAAGGGTACATGGAGGCAATGAGATTCTCTTCCCTTTGTTTCCCCTATGTGAGCTCCTAAGGGCCAGGCTCAGAGTGCTTTTCTCTCCCATTGCCAGTCTGGAAGCTGTGGCACCAGGCCTAACACAGATGTGCTCCCTTACTCCCTCCTGAGCCAATGGAGGACAGAGAGGCCCAGGAATCACCACTGCTGCCCATCCCCCCACCAGGCAGCAGTCCCCACCCCTCAGGAGCCACTTCTCCAGAAGGGACCCAGGTGGCAGCGGTGGTCATAAAGCCATCTCAAAAAGGCTCCTGGCAGCCAAGCATAAGTACCCTTGCCACTGTGGGAAGCAGAGCCGGTAAATTACCATCAAGTGCTGCCCCCCATATTTATATCCACCTTGGTGCCTAGAAATGGATATTTATGCATTTTCAATATTCAGGGCAAGCGCTCCATCATCAGCGCGCGCGGCTGAAGCAGAGCACACAGCCACAGAAGCATGCCTCTTCCACCCGGTTTGCAAACCCGGGGCTTCCTAGTGGGGCCTGCCCTGAGCCCTGCCCTCTCTGCCCATTCAGGCCCTTGTATCTCTGGGGAAAGTGGAAGGATGGAAGGGGCCAGGTGCTATCCCCACCACCGAGCCTCAGGGCAGGAGTGACCCCACTTGACAGCTCAGCAGCCAAGACTCAGAGATGTTATGTGGCCCCAGGCAGGGCTGCCCCAGGTGGCATCCCTTCTAAGCCAGTTGCCCCAGGTGAGTCACTTGCCCCTAACCAGAGACAAGGGCAGAGCTGGCTCTTTCTCCAAATTTCCGGGCCTTTCATTGTGTCTCTTTGTTTTACTTCCCTCTCCGGAGTTCTCTGTGTCTCTGGGTCTGACGGGCTCTCTCCTATCAGCCACAGTCTCTCACATCTTCCTCTAGTTTTTCCTAGTGTCGCCCCACGGTTCATCTCTGGCCCCGTGTCTCCCTGCCTCCCCACACAACATCTTCCCACTCTGCTGGCTTAGCGCATCTATGACCTCCCTGTCTTTGTCAGCCCTGGTCTCCCTGACTCAGTCTCTGGCCAAGATCAGGGCAGGGCTGTGGCGCTTTCCGTGTGTCCCAGAGGGACTTTCTTAGGCAGTGGTACCCCGCACACTCCGAACCTGAGAAAGGAGAGCCCTGGTTCTGAGCGGATGCACACAGGCAGGAGGGGGCCGAGGGAGGAGGTTTGGGGATAGATTGCCACCCAGCTGGAGTGAAAGACAGGCCTGAGTCCCCCTCCTCCAGAGTTATGCAGAGGGCTTCTGCAAGGGGTCCCCAGCAGCCCCACTACTTGACCTTAAAGAGCCCATCCAGTTTTGAGATTGGGGGCTGAGCGATGGGGTCTCTGGGTATCCCCTAAGCTGCAGGGTGAAACACTACCCCTGCTCAGACCCTCTTTTTATCTTCAATCTCCCCTCCTATCGTACACCCCCATCCATCCCTCTATCTCTCCTTTCCTTCCATTTTCCCTTCTGTCAGGAATAAGAATGAAGTAAATATGTCCTCCTCTCCTGGCTCCTCACTTCCTCCAGGGAATTAACCTGTCCCAGCTCCTTGGACCTTGTTAGAGTCCAAGGAAAACAGAGCACCTGTGTGCTCATTCCATGCATGTGTACACCAAAGTGTCCCTGAATGCAAAGGTGCACACACAGTGTCCACGGGGCACATGGGCTGTGCGCTGCTGCAGGACATTGCGTGTCCACGTGCGCTCACTGACATGTGTCCATGTGCGAGTTTACTGATGTGTGTGTGTGTGCAGGCCCAGTGCATCCTGAGTCCAGAGATGCATGTCAGGATGTTTGTGTCTGCATTGTCCACGGGCACCTACATACACGCACTCACTGTGCATCTTCACACTAAACCCACCCTGTGCACAAGTCTGCTGAATCCATGTGCTGGTACGTTGTGTGAGGCATGGCCACCAGAAGACATCTGGAGACTTTATGTGCTTCTGGAGGAAGGAAGGCCTACGCACCCTGACCAGTCCCTCCACCAACAACACGCATACTTCTGTAAAATGAGCAGGAGGCTGGGCGTCGGCTGGGCCAGCCGATGATCCTAGCGCTGTGTGACCTTCGGCAAGTTCCTATACCTCTCTGGGCCTGGGTTTCCTTATCTGTAAAATAGGGGACAAGGACTAGACCCCTCCATTACCATACAAGTGTGTTTGGATGTAGACACATATAGTCCTGTGTCACTTAACGATGGGGATACTCTGAGGAATCATCAGGCAGTTCCGTCACTCTCTAGAATGGAGCTGCACAAACCTCAATGGTTTAGACTGTTGGGACCATTGTCTACATGTTGTCCATTATGGACTGAATCATTACTAAGTGACACATGACAGTAAGTCTCTGCGTTCTGAGTGCGTGTGTGCACAGGTGCTGGCAGTGCATGTGTGCGCTCTGGCCACTGGGCACACCGCTCCTTCCTGACTCCCCAGAAGCCAGCAGCCTTGTTCCCAGCAAGAGTCATGGTGCCACATCTCTGGGGTGGTGACGGTGGTGCATTGGCAGTGCGGTGGCAGGAGCCCAAAGGTAGAAAAGCAGAGGAGGCGCTCGCTAATGAGGCCACCTTCCTTGCAGCCCTGGGAGCTGGTACCACTCATTATCGCATCAGTAAGCAGCTCCCCGGGGAGGGCTGTGGCACAGTCTGCTTGCTCCCTCCTGTGGGGCCTCTTTCCCCACCTCTTCCTGGTCCCCAGGTGCTATAGGAGTCATGGGCAGCAAGAACAAGACAGATGGGGGTGGGGGGCAGGGCCTAGTCCCACCAGAAGGCCCAGATGCCCACCTCTATGCCCATCAGCCTGATGCCAGGAAGCCCACAGGACAACGTCCTCTTCCTCTGTCAGGGCATGGTCTCCAAAAGGCCTCTGGGGACCCAAATGTGCTGCCAGGGGAAGGACGGCCTACAGACTCCCCCAGTCCCTCCATAAATGAGTTTGCTTCTGTCAAATGAGCAGGAGGCTGGGACTCAGGTGGGCCAGTTGATAATCCCAGACTGTGTGATCTTGGACAAGGTCCTCTGTGTCTTGGTGTCACTGTAAGATAGGGCATGAGCAGTGAAGTCATTTTTCTCAAAGAATGGTCTTAAGGATCACTGGTGACACACAGCACTATTTTGTATAATACACTGAGTTGGGCATCTGCTATTTTACCTGTGCATTTACTTTATATGTGTGTATTTAACAAGCGCATCAGACCACTAACTTTGAAAATTATTGCTTAAGAGCAGGTTAAAATACACATTTAAATTTCAAAGTCAGCCCATTTAAAGAAAATGTTTAAGTAAGTGAAATTAAAGGGTGACATCTGAGTGTGGCAAAAAGTTCTGGTAGAAGTTGACAAATGACTGCAGTCCTGGCCAAACTTCCTGGAACGAGACACAAACAGGACTGTGGTCCCCACCTTGTCCTCATAATCGCCAAGGCAGACTAACACGTGGAGTGGTAGGGAAGTTACTATGGGGGAAGCAGGGTGGTCCCTTCTGGCCACAAGCCCCCATGAGAACTCAGAGGACACAGAAATAAATGTCCACACATGACCCCTGCAGTGATTCAGAGCAGAGCAGGCCAGGACAAGTAATGCAGAGGTTGCCCAGGTCTGGGAAGAGATGACTCAGTCTGGGCTTGAGATGTTTTCAGGGCTCAGCAGTCACACCTCTATGGTACCTCAGGAGGAGGCTGACTGAGCCCCCCAGGCTGGTGAATAGACTATGCCCTGTTCTGCACATCCCACAGCCCCCAATATCTCCATCCTCCAAAAGGCTGGGTGTGAATCACAGGAATTTACAGCCCAACCTGGAGTGGGATTTATGAGTCTGCCTCCGGTAGGGCCGGCAGGGAGTGGCCGCTTGTCAGCCCCCCATTGCTGCTGATTGATGAGACTGTTTCCTACCAAGAAAAACTCCCCTCTGTGGCAGGCAGCAAGGGAAAGACTCCCGGGCCCAAGGGACAGTCCATTGCCCCATGCCTGTCCCCCATCTGAAACCCCTCTGCCCTCACAGCCCACACCACCCCAGGATTGCACACTGATACCCAACAGCTGGGACACCAAAAGGGCAGCTCCCTGGCCAGAGCTACACTGTCCTAGCCTGTTACTTTTCTTCCCTTTCCAGGGTCAAAGACTGAACATGTCAAATTCCAGAGCCAGAATGGAACTCAGGGAAGCCAAAATACTCACACATACTTCACAGGTGAGAACCAGAGGTCCAGCCAGGGACAGGTCCTGTCCAAAGTCACACGGCACAAAGTGGCATGACCCTGGACTAGTCATTTTAGTGTCTAGTCATATGACCACAGGGATAGTTTTCATCTCTAAATGAAGGCCCCTCTCCAGAGAATATGCTGCCCACCACCCCTACTTGTGTCTAAAAGTCATAACCTCTCTGTGCCTGTTTGCACACTTGAAAAATACTGCTTCAAAATAGCCTTAACTTCCTGGGTTCAAGTGATATAATGCAGGTCAAGTCCCAGGATAGAGCTGGGCTCCTAGCCGGTGCTCCTTAGGTGGGGAAGGCGGTACTTCATCATCCCTCATATCTGGAGAGGACTCGCAGCCTGATTTGACAACTCAGGGCAAGCAGAGCAAGAAAAAGACATGTGTAGGTCACCTTGGGAGGAGTGGAGTCACTTCCTGTCAGAGGAAACCCTGGAAGACCCCCTGGAGGAGGTGTCTCTAGCAGAGGATGCCAAGCTCCACCTCTCTTGTCTGAGGCCACATGGGGTGACCTCAGCTTCTATCCTGGATGACCTGGAGGAAAGGGTGGAAAGTGGGAACTGGGAAGGGTCCCACTCTGGGCATCTGCACAAAAGGCCCGTAGAGGAACAGGCATCAGTCCCTAGAAAGTCTTCCAGTTCTTACCCTGAAGCAGCTGACTCTGGAAAGCTCATCCTGACCCATCCCCTGAAGTACCCAACTCTTGCCACTAGGTGACAGCAGGGAGTCCAACTGCCATGACAACAGACCTCACCGCTGCTGGGGTCCCTCCTCTGACCCCGCCTGCCCTGGGCTGTCCTACAACCTCAACCTGCTCTCCAGGCAATCTGAGCTGGGTGACCAGCCAGTCCAGACACTTGATCCTCCTAGCAGGTTTGCAGAGCAGCCAGCGTTCTCTCCACTTTTCAGATGGGGAAACTGAGACCCGGGATGGAGTGGGGGGTGAGTGTTTGCTGAAGCTCACACAACCAAGTCTCGAACTCTCTACCAGTTCCCCATCCCGTGACATAGGCTATGCGGAAAAGGGCTGGTGTCAGATGGATGTCGACTGGAAATGGTGCCCCACACCCGGTGGTGTGTCACTGGACAAGTCACACCCCCATGACTCAGCTTACCTAGCACACAGGACATGGGTGCACTGACCACACGGAGCCACTGCTTTGTTTTCAGTAGCCATTGTCCTCTTTGAGAGCAGGCACGCTGTCCTACTCACCCAGAGTCTGCCCCCCCACCCCAGCACTTGGTAGAGGGGTCTCCCTCCTCAGGTCCCTTCCACCATCCCAATTTTCACCTTCATTCTGCTCCCTGTGGCAGTCTTGCCTGGTGCCCACACCTTCCCAGCCCTGAGGTGGTGACCCTGCTCCCCCCACTTATCTTTTCTCCCCCAGCTCTTGCAGTCCCTTTCTCTGTCCCTGCCTCTCCCTCGTCCCCAATCTCCCGCTGAGCCCCGTGCTGAACTACACACTGTGTTTACAAGACAGTGATGACAGTTTTTTATTTCTCTTTTGTCTCCCTTCCTCCCCTGAAGGGAAATGTGCTTCCAGTCTCCCAGGAAAAAATGAAGGCTGCAGACAGAGAAAGCAAACAAAGCCCCCGCCCAAGCCTGGGAGCCCCTTGTGCACACAGCTCTCCTTTGCTGGAGCCTCTGAGAATGGTGTTATTGGGGGTAATTGAAAATGTCGATCTTTATTCTAGAGGATAAACAGGGTAGAGGGACACGGAGACCAAGAGGGAGAGCAGGGAGGCAGAAAGACTGGGAGTCAAAGGGAGCTGGAGCAGACAGAGGAGACGCAGCCACATGAACAGGACTCGCACCTCCAGGGAAGACTCCAGGGAGCTCAGAGAGGCATTGTGCCCCCACCAGGACCTGAAGGGGTGTGCCCCTCTGCTCCCCAACCTGGCTGAGAAGCAGGGGCCATGTCAGAGCGACCATTCCAATGCTCCTGGCCGTGGGCGGCCCCTGGCGCTGGCAGCGGGAGAGGGTCTGGCTAGTCTCCATGGCTCACAATCAAGCACACCCCGTCCAGACCTAGCACCCCAGACTGGAGGGCTGAGAGCCGGACCCCAGGACTAGGAATGCACCCCCACTCCTTCCTGCCCCCAGCCTGCACCTTGCCTATTGGGGAGGGGGCATATTTACAGTTTAGCGTGGGTGTGAGCGAGGGTGGGAATAGGTGCACGAGGTGAGGAAGCACCTGGGGAAAGAAGGGGTGTGGTGGAGAAAGGCGTGTGCAGCATAGGTGTAGTGTCTTCCGGTGAGTGTGCTGTAAGGCACATGTTTCAGTGTCTGCAATGGGGTGTGTCCCACGTGCGCATGCACATATGAGCACATGCTGTCCCTTCCACACACACGTCCCTTTCTCTGTACTTGTACTGTGCACAACCCCAACCTACGTGCCTGTATGTGACGTGTCAGTGTGTCCCTGCAGGAAGGGTCCCTCTTTTACTCTCAGACCAGGGTCACTTTGCCCCAGCTCCTGGGAGCCAGAGTGACAATTGGACCTCAGCGTCTCTTTAGCAACCACAGAATGACAGAGATCAGCCTCCCCCAAGCCAGTGTCCAGCAGAGTCGTGACTGCCCTTTACCACCCAACCGGCGGAAAGGTGACCCAACGTGGAGTTCAGGCTTCTCCCTGTCCCCCAGGCAGAGGGGGAAGCTTAGTGGGTGCCTTGCCTTGAATGCAGCTCTGCTTATGGCTGGAGACAGCTGCCCCTCATCCTCCCAACAAGACATCCTCAGTATCCTGGAGGGTGGGATGGGCCTTGTCCATACTCTCAGCATTCCTGTTTCAGCCAGAGCCTGCAAATGTTTGTTGAATGAATGATGGTGTGCTCAACCATGCACCTCCTGGCCTCCCTGCCTAGGTGCCTGAGGGCACAAGTTAAAGTCTGACTTAAGAATTAGGCCAGGGCTACCGCCAGGTCAAGTTTGCTCCTTCTTGATGAGTTGTTTAGGAAGAGCAGGGTCAGCTCTCACACAGGACCAGGAGGTCACTTCCCTGGATGCACCAACCCTAGGGGCAGCAGGCCAACAGATGGGTCTGCTTTGTCAAAGGGTCAATAAATAAATAGCCCTGTCATTTTGTGAGCTGGGGCACGAGGGGGGTCCATATTCATCTTCCCTGAAGGGGACCTCCCTTTCTTATAGGGGGCCATCTTCTTCCAAATATCTTCATCCCCAAGATTCACTCTGAACCCTCCAGCCAACTTCTCTCCTTCTCTGACACCATAAATCCATTTGTTCTAGATCCAGTCCTAACCCATAACTGATGGAACCTGGGGCAGGCTGAGGGTCAATCCAGTCAGATCTATGCAGGCAAAATTTAACTCAGTCCAAGTATAAATAAAGGGCCTGATGCAAAACTAAGTCCTCACCCTACTCACACTCTGAACCCTGGCCCTGCTCAGACAATGAGTCCTGATCCAGCTCACTCTCTGAGACCTCACTCTGCTCACATTCAGTCCTGACCCTGCTCATACACAGAGTCCATATCTTGCTCAGACACTCAGCCCTGACCCTGATCACACACTCAGCCCTGACCCTGATCATACACTCAGCCCTGACCCTGCTCACACACTCAGCCCTGACCCTGATCACACCCTGAGCCCTGACCCTGCTCACACTCTGAGCCCTGACCCTGCTCACACTATAGGTCCTGACCCTGCTCACACACTCAGCCCTGACTCTGCTCACAGAATAAGCCTGGGTCCATATTTAAGGATACGCCATGAATTTGTCATATGGTCAAAATATTTCCCAGGCTGGGTTTCAGTTTCCTCATTTGTCTCTTAGAAGGCCTTAGGGTGGGCTAACCACTTAAAGCAGAAAACCCCTATTCAGAGGTTGACCTACAGCGCCTCTGACCTAGTGACAGGGGAGAACATCAGCTGCTTCCACCTGCCAGCCCTATCCCTCCAACCCCTTCAGCCCAAGCATCACTAATTTTTGCAGCCACCATGATAAATGGCATTGCTGGCAGAATGACATCTTTCTAATCTGCTGCAAGACAGATGGGTCCCCGAGCTCACTCACTCTCAAGAACCTGTCCAGGTCAGCCCTGTAGAGTGGAGGAGGACAGAATAGACACAGTGTCCTGGCCTGGTGTTGGGGGGCAGGGTTTGGGACCAAAATTGGTCACAATCTTTTTTTTTTTTCTGCAAGTCCCTTTTTAAATTACTTAGGTTTTGTGGAGGGAGTTGTGTTTGTTTGTTTTTAACATTCCACAGATATTCTCTGCTCCTTTCCATCCAAGTTAGTTCTTCAATTATTTTCATTCTCAATTAATAACCTTCATTGTGCTCAAGGTTGCAAGATTTGAGCACTAGTTCTGTGCAGCCCTCTCTTTCTACCTCCCTCCTCCCCAGGGCCAGTGGCTTCGCCACACTGTGGGCAGTGAGGGGATATTAGCCTCCTTTTCTCGTTTCCTGAGCCCCTCTCCAGTCACGATTCCTTCTGACCACTGCCCTCAGGCTACAGAGCTGAGGTAGTTGTCCCACCACACCCCCCATGGCCAAGAGAGCTCTAGAGGGGCTGGTCCCAAGGGTGAGGATGGGTCTGAATGTGGCATCCAAGTATCAGGAATTTAGAACAAATACCATCCCAGAGACCCTGCGTCCCCACCCCCACACCACCGACAGGCGCTCCTGCCTTTCTGCTCCAAAGCCAAGAAGTCCAAAGGTTAGCAGCGAGCACCCTGGGCTCAGCAAATGTGGCAACACTGCCCCCTCCTGGCAAGATAATGGCTCTTCATGGCCCAACTATGAAAAAGCAACTCTCCAATGACTGCCAGTGACACGCCGACCCTCCTGGTAATTTCGGCTCTTCCTTTAGCTAATTGCAGCCTCCAGGCTCTGTCCATCCTGTCCAACCTTCTCTCACTACCCAAACAATCTCCCAAAAATACTGTATCTTATCTAGCCCCACCCCACTGAGGACAAAGCCTGGTCTCGTTATCAGCTAGCCTCCTGAAGCAGAGCTCTCCAGAGTCTCAGCCAAGGACACCTTGGAGAACAGGTGACTGCTTCCCTTGATGCACCAGAGCAGAACTTCTGATGACAGAGACAATGTCAGCATCCCAGCATCCCAGTCCCTTACCCAGGCCAGGGCCCCAAGGAAGTAACCATGTTTACAAAATAAGAGAATAAATAAATGAAAATATTTATCTAATGCCTCTGTGTGCTGAACACAGGAGGCACCAGCTCTACTACTTTCAACCTTGGTCAGTTGCTCAATTTGGTATATAAAAAATAACTTCTGTGGGGAGAAGAGGGAAGTGCCCCAGTAAGAGGCTCAGGTGTGAATGTCGATGATCAGCGGGCACAGGTGGGGTGAGTGCTTGACCCCCATGGTGAAGGCAGGGGTGCGGGGTTTGTGGACTGTGACCTGCTGGACTTCATGGGAGCCGGGGCCAGGCCACGCTGTGTGGTCCGCGGGGTAGGCGAAGCGCTTGGCCATGCTGTAGACAGGGCTGCGGTTCCGGTAGATGGACGGCTCGGGCCGGGCATGCATGGCTGGCCCCGGGCCTCCTGTCACATTCTCCTTGTAGAACCAGTTCTTGTCCATAGAGGCCAGGCTATAACAAGGGGCGGCTCGGTTGATGGGGGTGTTGGGCCCCAACGAGTGCGGTAGGTGGTACTGGTTAGGAGCTGGATTGGGGTCCAGTACTCTGTACGGCCATCTGTATCCAAAAGTGTACTGGGGAGCCCTCCGCTCATCAGGTGGATGGGTCTTCTCCACGTGGTAATGGCAGGAGACTGGGGTGGAGCTCAAGCCTGAAAACCGGCAAATGGAAGTTAGGGGTCTCAGGGTGGGGGCCAGGCCATGTCTCCTGGAGACAACTGATGCGTCCAGCTGGACTTGGTCAGCCTAATGAGACATCACTCATCAGCTAAGCTTCATGCAAGGATATCACCACCCCTACATGGTGCTATGGCGCAGGGGAGAGGACTTTAGACTGTGACACTGTTGTCATAGTACAAAAATGCAAGTGTTAAAAAACTTTTTTAATGCCAGTGTCATAACATCCCAGGGTTGTCAGCATTCTAACATTGTCCCTGTGACAGCACCAGGAAGCCATCCTGAAATCACTAGAGTCCCTGAGCTCACTGGCATGATAACATTACTGCCATGACATGACACTTTTATCACAACATCACCTTGAGACATACATGAATGACATTGGCTTCAAGACGTGAGTATTGTGGCACAGACATGGTGATATGAGCATGGTGACATGGGTGTCTGGATGTAACGCTGCAGGGCAATGCCAGCACTGGCAGACACCCCTGGGACAAGGAATCCTGATCCTTTCCCCTGCTCAGGACGAAGGGTGGATATGCCCCTGCCTCCCCACCCCCAAGGCCCTCCCCACCCCATCTTACGCAGGCTGGAGACGCGCTCCTCCATGGGCACCTGCGGGCAGCTGGATGTTCCAAATCGAGTGATTTTGGGATCCAAGCAATAGTGAGGCCCAGGACTGCACGTGTCTGTGATCCCTGCAGGGCAGCCCAGGAAAGGTCTGGTCAGCCCCAAAGGCTACCTCGGGGTGATCCTGGCCTTCCTCCAGACCATACCCGCTCCCCTAAAAGAGACATGAGTGTTCCCTTTAGGTTCCTTTCATTCTGGATGTTTGGGGCCCTTGATTTCCTCACCTGTAAAGTGGACTTAAAATGTATGAACTCACGTTCTCAAGAGCTCATTCAGAGTAACAAATAAAATAACTGCCCAGCTGCTTGCTCTACTCTATCTGGCACGGGTGCCAAGGGGTGATTACAGACTCAGTGGCTATTGTTAGTGTTAAAAAGGGGGTTCTCCTGCTGAAAAGGGTGTCTCCCCAGGGGTGGGTCTAGCAGGGCCCCAGGATACCCCTGGCCCAGCCTCTCCTCTCCCTGGCCTCAGCCAGCAGCTCCTGTGGTCTTCTGCTCCTGCCCTTCTGTGGGGCCCTAAAGTACCTGGAACCCTCGGGGGTCCCCGCCCAGCTATCCCACCCAGCTGCTGTGGCCAGTAGCCCACGGCAACCAGAGCAGAAGGCCCCCAGCAAGGACCAGACAGGAAGGAGACCTGCTCTGACAGCAACAGCACCCCTCAAAGCTCCCCCGGGGTCCATGACGCCCAGAGTAGCCTTCATGGACTGTGGGCCTCATGGGCATCCCTGTTGGCTTCCTTATGGGTCCACTGGGCCACCTGGTTGTCCCACTCAGGTCAGGCAGTGGCTCCACGACACCCGCAGTAATTCCCTGCAGGGTGTCTAGGGGCTGCCTAGGGGGCAAGGGGCCTGGGGAATGCTCACGCTTCTCTGAGTGCCGGGCGTGGAGAGTGTAGACCGGCTCCTGGAACATGGAGATGTCATGGTCTCTGTATCCTGTGCAGGACGGCCGGACATACTTGGCAGGCCCTGGACCTGGGGGACAGACAGGCAGCCCTTGATCTGGGTCAGTGGATTAGGGCCAGGAGAAGCCCCCAGTTCAGTGCACGAGGAGAACACTGGAGTCTCTGCTCCCACCGATGCCCCAGTTCACAGATCTCACCGCCAAGCTGCTTCCTTTGGGAAAAGGCAGTGTTCCAAGGTAAAATGCAATTTCTCTTGGGCAGGCAAAGTGTAATAAGAAAGGGAAGAGTTATGATGAACTGAGAACCTATTCTGTACCCAGTGCCAGGCTAAGCATTTTATAGGAATTATTTCAGTTAAACTTCCTGACAACTTTGTAAGATAGCTACTATTGAGGTACCCTGGTAGAGCATCAATTAGGTCAGTCGCCTCCAAAAGACACATGCCACATACCCCTAGGTTGGCTTCCCAGATCCGGGAAGGAACAACCAATGTGAACAACTAAATGGAAAGAAAAGAAAGTGCTTCCTTCTCTCTCTTCCTGCCTGCCTATTTGCCTTCATTCCTGCCTGTACCTTTCCTTTAAAAAAAAAAAAAAAAAAAAAAAGATACATTGTTTTCCCCATGCCACAGATGTGAAAACTGAGGTTTAGGGATATCAATTTGCCTTAAGTCACACAAGCTGCTAATGTGAAAAATCTGAAACAGTCAGTTAACAGAGTCTAAACAATCACACTCCTACAGAGAGCAGTAGTGTATCATTAATGCAGTAAGGATTCGTTTGCCTGCTTTGGGCTGAAAAGTAATATTCAAGGGACGTGAGGAAAGTTAAGTTGGCTAATGGCTCCACTCAATCTCTAGTCTTTTCCAGAACGGGTCTGGCTGCTCCCTGTGCTCCCTCCCTCTCACGATCCTGAAAATTCCCAACAGTTAAGGACACTGCCAGAGAGCTGCAGTGTAGAGGCACCGCTCTCCAAGAGGCCTCTAGCAGAGTGTGACAGGGCTTTGCAGGAGGAGGGCTGGAAGGCAGGGACCCCTCCAGAGGCCCTGCCAGCTGCCAGTGGAAAGGGCCCCAGCCCAGGGAAGGCTCTCTCTCACCTGTGAGCGTCGCCATGATCACAGGGGTCTGCTTTATCTCCTTCCATGAAGGCAACTTCTCCGTCTTCTCGGGGTGCTGCCTGCAAGACCCAGAGTTCTTGGCCCCCTTGGGCAATTTCATGGCAGCGGCGCAGGGCAGGGGGCAATACAGTGGCTGAGAAATCGAAGCAGCTGGCAAGGCACTGGACGTGTGAGACCTGGTCCAGGGACCCTCAGCCAAGGCCCTCTGTCCAATCTCTCTCCCCTGCTCCAGAGATTATGTGGGGGCTGGGAAGGAAGACAGTCCTCCTGCTTAAGCCGCTGAGGCTGTCTGGGGTGCAGCCAGCCGCGGGGCCCAGCAGGCCAAAGCTGGGGATGACATCACTGCAGAACTTGGACTACGAGTGTTTATTTCCCCTGTTGCCGTGGTGTCTGAGCTGTGGCGTCGAAATTCTATGATGGCAATTCAGTGGTGGAACTAGGAGAACTCCTCACCAGGCTAAACAGCCCGAGGGTCCCCAGGACTCTGAGTCAGGAAAGGAACGATGACAGATGAAACCAGCTCCTCCCTCCCAATGGGTGCCTAGGGGTTGGTGGGAGACAGAGTGGGTTTGTCCTGGGGTGAAGGGTTTCTGAGCCCACATAGCCCACTGGGGTGGTCTCTACCCCTCCTCTTCCTCTACCTATGCCCCCAAGATATGAACACACCCTTCTTGCTATCAAAGTCTGCTTTTCCCTTGGGAAAGGATCCAGCCAGTTATTTCATAGTGTCTGAGAGCATTCCAGACTCTCCCCCAAACCCCACGGCCCGCATATCTTTAGAGGCTCAGGTCTAAAGACTTGCCTGCTGGTTACATTCAGACCAGGAATGGGGAGCAAATACAGCACTGTCTCCTCGCATTTGTCCTGCCAGCTTTTCCTGGAGGAAATTGTGAGCCTGCTGGGCCTGAGCTGTGATGGTCCCCTCAGGCCACCAAGGGCCAGATCTTGGGCTGGGACCTCCACCTTCCTAGTCTGGGGATCTCCAAGTATTTCAGACCCAGGGGCTCTTCCTGCCAACCAACCCCCACGCTGCTCCTGTTTTCCATGTCATGGGGATTTTTGAAGAAACGGAGCCTGCAACCCAGCAGGTCACAAGCAACCTCACTTCTACTCCAAATGCTCCCTTCCCTCGAGCTTCCCCAGAGACTAAGTTCACCCTGGAGACAGCCCCCAGCCTTTGCAAAGCTGGTGTTCTGTCTCTCACACACCGGAGCTCACTCCAAGGTGGGGCTGGTCCCAGACCCCCTACCCCCACCCCACCCCAGGTACCAGAGAGACTGTGCTCCTCCCTCAAGGTCCCAGAATCCAGGACCACTCATCTCCCTAGATGGCAATGTCACTTGCGTGTAAACAGTGAGCCCTGATTCAGGTCTTCTTCCCACCTGCCCTCTCCTGCCATTGCGGAAGTGACTTCAGTCTCCCAAGAAGCCTCCACTGTCGCTCCCCTCCCCAGCCCTCCCCTGCTACTAGCCATGCTCCTGGCTTCCTCACCAGCCTCCCTTTGCAGCACCAGCCCTGATCTTCTGCTTCTCTCATGGCACAAACATCTCTGACACTCTGACACCTCTCACAGGTGGAGGGCCCTGCACCTCCTCCTCATGCGCTGGTCCCCTCCAGCCTTCACTGCCCTCCTTCCTGCAGACCTCAGCCCTTAGTCACCAGGTCGGCCTCCGCCACCTGCCCCAGGCAACCGAACACTGCTCCTCTGGGCCCCCTGGCCCAGAACCTAGGACTGGCCTCGGTGCCACCTGGCACCCCCCTGCACTCTGATCTGTTCGTTCTCACCCTCTCTCCAGAGAGCCTTTCAGGTGCACCTCACCTCTCTCTATGGACCCAGGCCTGCCTCAGCACCGTCAGAGCACCACTACCCTCCCCAGGCCCACTCCTAGCCATCTTCCTCCTGGATACCTTTGCTCTCCCATGCCCTCCTCTCCTTGCTCTACCCAGTGCCTTGACACTTTCTCTCATACCCAACAGGCCCTGCGGCCCTTGCATCTATTCCAAACCATCTCGATTCAAAAAACAAAATGACTCCCTGCCCTGCACACCTCTCTATCTCCACTGCCCGCCAGAGTCGTAGTTCTGTGGTCTCTGTTCTCACCTCCCTTCCACATTTCTACTCCATGGGGGCCACCTGCAGGCCCCACTGAACTGATGACACCTCATGCTCTCCCATCAGCCGACAGCCAAATGACACCCACACCCTTCTCCTCACAGCACCGATCCTGGTCCACAACATCCCTCTGCCTCCTGCCATCTCTCCGCCACCCCTTCACAGCCTTCCTTTCTGATTCTCCTTCAACCTGACCTTTTGAAGTTGGCATGTGCTTCTAAATTGCAAAGGGAAAAGCAGTACCTTTATTGACAGGTACCACCTCAAAGAGTGACCTAATTGATGCTATGGACGACGGGACAGGCAGAGGCTGAGGGCCTCCCAAGAGGACGCATTGAGAAGGACACAGCTGCCTTTCTGGGCGTTCCAGCCAAGGACGCAAAACCTGAATCCAATTATGAGAAAGCCAGACAAACTCAAATCAAGATTCACTGTACAAAATAACTGGTCTACACTTGCCAAAAATGACATGTCATGAAAGACAGAGAAACAGTGAAGAACAGATTAACAGAAACCCAAGAGCAAAGACAACCGAAGTCAGCATCAGAGCCAGGACTTCCTTTCACCATCAAGGATATCACTGGGGATACTGGCAAAACTGGAAACATGTCTGTGGCTGGTTAAAAGTATCATAGCCATGTTCGCGTCCTGATTTTGATCATGGCACTCTGTTTCTGACAGAAAGATATCCTTGTTTCTGGGGAAATACATGCTGAAGTATTTAAGGATAAAGGAGCAGTATGTCTGCAATTTACTCTCAAATGGTCCAAAAAAAAAAAAAAAAAAAGAAAAGAATTGGAAATATAAACTGTTAACATTTGGGAAATTTAAGTGTAAGGTGTATGGGAGATACTTATAATAATCTTATTACTTCTCTATAAGTCTAAAATTAGGTCAAAAACTAAAGTTAAAAGAAAAAAAGTGGTATGTCAAGTCCAGTCCTGGATCTTCCTCTTATTAAACCACCGTCCACACTCGTGGGCACTCTCGTCTCCTCTGGTTACTTCAACCCCACACGGCCCCTGACCTTTAGGAGCTTCGGGCCCACACATCGACACAGCCCCAGCATTCAGTGTCACAAACACCCCAAAGCCAGCAAGCCTTCCTCACAAGATGTCTCTCACCCCCACCCCCATCCCATTTGTCTCAACGAGTGATGTACCCATCCAAGCGCCCTGGCCAGAATCTTGGGCTTGTCCTGATCATCTCCCTAGTCCACATCCAACAATCATTAAGTCACTTTGGGGAGCCCCAAAGGCAGGACTGTTGTCATTTACCACTATGTCCCCAGTCCTCAGTACAGTGTCCTACATGTGGCATGCGCTTAGGAATAAGAGCTGAGGCACACCCTGGCGGAGCAGCGCAGTCCACATACATCCCAAGGACCCACGTTCACAGTCCAGTTCTCTTCGGGGGAACAGCCAAGATGAACAACTAACTAAAGTGCTTCCTCCTCCTCCTCTGTCTTCTTGCCTTCCTGCCTCTGCTCTCCTTCATTTCTGCCTACACCTTTCTTTTTATATATATAAAAAAAAAGAAGAAATATTTGCCAAATGAATGAGCTGATTCATTTTTTGATCAGGGAAACCCCATTCCTCCTCATAAGAGCAGAATCTTCAGTTCTAAATCCCAGATGCAAGCCCAGTCCGGCTCACTGGACTAGTTACCTACAACTGTGTAACAAATTGCACTTAAACCCAAAGAGCTTGAACAATAGCAAATATTTGGCATGTCCTGGTGGAGGAGCAGTTAGGTCAGCCACATCAAGGAGGCCAGTCCAAGTACATCTCAAGGACCCGGGATCATATCCCACATCTGGGGCGGAGGGAGCAACCAATGTGAACAACTAAATAAAGATAAAATAAAATGTTTCTTTCTCCTCTTTCTTCCTGCCTGTCTGCCTTCATGACTATATGCACCTTTCCTTAAAAATAAAAAGCATATATCATCACACAGTTCTGTGGTCAAGAGTTTAGAAATGATTTAGCTGGACGATTCTGGCTCCAAGTCTTTCAGGAAATGCCAGTCAGTGTATCAGCTGGAGTCAGAGTCAACTGAAGGTTTGACTGGGGCAGGTGGATCCACTTCTAAGATGACTTCCCCCAGAGCAACCAGTCAGAAGAGAGAAAAGCAGAAGCTTCCCTGTCTTTTACTACCTACTTTGATAATCACCCTCTGTCATTTCTACAATGCCCCACAGGCCACACCAGTCAGACCTGCTCAGAGTGAGAGATACCTACACGGGGTGTGAATACAAGCAGGAGAGGTCGTAGAGAGCCCTCCTGGAGGCTGACCACACAGGCTTTTCGCTGTGCACAGACACCTATCCCACAGGGCCAGCAGGGGCTGAAATCCAAACTCTCTGTTCTGGGCAAGGTGGTATCCCCTCTAAGCCCCGCATAGGCTGAAAATAGCCCTGCAAGCTTGCTTCAGCACTCTCTTGGCTTTCAGTATTAGCGCTCCTTCAAGGAACTCCTGGGAGTTGTCCACAGAGCAGAACACTGGCGTCCACCAGTCGTCATCATAACCACCAGGCACTGACCATTACAGTTTATAAAGCCCCTAGGTTGGAGGTTATGGCCCAAGTACCATGGATGTTCTGCAAGTCACAAATGAGAGCCGGAGCAGAAAGGGGAGGTGACTTGCCGGAGGTCACACAGAAAAGGCTTGGCAGGTCCAGACTCTGGCTCGTCACCCCACATTCTTTCCACTGCCCTGCCCAACCGCCAGCTCAGCCCACGTCTCTGAACGCCCACTGCAGGCTCATTCCCCCGTTGTGAGCAGGTATTCCTCATCCTTCTTTTGGGAGCCCCAACCCAGCCCCCACAGGTGCCTGTGTCCCCTGCTAGACCCTGAGCAAACACACGCACAAGTTTTCCATCCAAACTGGCACTGTCCGGCCCCCTCCCAGAGGCACTCTGCCAGCAACAACTGTCACTGGTAGAGCACAGTAAGGGTTAACAGCATGAATCAATATTTAGAAATAGCACAACCTCAAGGGGAGTCAGCTGCGAGCAGCTGGTCATAGCCACTGAAGCCACACGCCTTTGTGGACATGGTACAGGAGACCAGTGCCTGCTCCTAGGAGCAGAGGCTCTGAGAGGCCCCCACCCGCCCCAGCCCTTCTCCTCAGCATGTTTGGGTGTGGCTCAGAGCAGGCGCCTGGCCAGGCAAAGGCCTGCCACTGGTCTCCCATCCATAGCCAACATAACTTTTCAGCTCCTGAATTGTGTAATTGTTGTGAATAGCTGTCCCGCCTCTCCTGACCCTGGCTGCCTGCACTTGAAGGAGCCCCTACTCTCTTGCACAGAAGGAACCTAAGTTCTGTATCTTTCAGGGCAGAGGGCCACTTCCCTGAGGGCAGGACCTGGGCAGCTGGAACACAGCCTGGCCCAGGCACCGCCCCATCTAGGGCACGAGTACTCATCATTAACCGACAAGATGACTTTGGCCAAGGATCCCTGGGTGGGGCTCAGACAGTCAGGGTGCAAAACACGGAGGGACTCAGAGTGCCAGGCCTGGTCGAGCGGTCATGCTTAGTCCAAGAAGCATTGAGGGTAAAAGTAACCAAGAGGACTTGGCCAGCATACTTGACTGAATCCTGCTGCCAGGAAAGTGGGTGGTGCTAGGCTCTCGGTTGTCCTGCTCTTCCAGAAGCAGATCATTTGGAGAAACTGAGGCAGCATATACCACAGGTCATTATAGCTTCAGAACATTTTGAATCCTCCTGTACCCTTGGGCTGTGGGTATTCTTCTTCATTAAGTGTTCTCTGAGTCACACACCCCCAGTGCCATGTCCTGTACTTTACAGGGGCAGGGGAGGCATCCCCTCACCTCCTGACCCAGCTAGGCACACCTGGGCACTAGGTGAATCCAAAGGTCACTACTCCAGGGACTCTGCGGAAAGGGAGATCTGTAGTAGGGAAGAGGGCTAGGAGGACTTCCCGGAGGAAGAGGAGATGGGGCCAGGGAGGTGGCAGTCAGGGATGGTCAGCAGGAATGTCTGGCCAATCCAGACCAGGGGAAATAATGACAAAGAGCAGAAGGCAGAGAGATGGCCTGAGCCAGGCTGAAAGTGCCAGGGAGGCCCTGGTCAACTCCGCTCAGGACTAGGTCCTCAGGGCCTCAGCAGGGCATGCTGAGAAGGCTGAGAGGGGACACACGAGAAGGCACTGCCGGTCCAGTCAGTTCCAAAGCAACTCGGGGTCTCAGCGTTCTGCAGTTGACCTGGCATGATACTGCTCAGCAATGGTCTGGGGTTCAACTCTGCACTACAGACAGAGTAAAGACCTGTGTGCACCGGAGCCAGCACCCCTTTTCCACTGAGAGTCTCAGCTTCCTCATCAGTGAAAGAGGAGAATTGTCCCCAACACTCATACTCCCCAGGTTTGTCAAGAGACCTGGTGGATGTTTAATAAACTGTGAAGCCCAGCAGAGTAGCCAGAGTGGGTTATTATTGCTACACTGAACACTGAATGTCATTATTTTTGCAGGCCTGTGTTTCTTTGCCCAACTAGCAATGGGGCGGGGTGGAGGGGAGCGGCAGGGAGCGGGTTGGACAGTGAGCTGGTCCCGATTTGAATCTCCACTGTGGGCAGGAACTCTGTCTGCAGGCTCCACAGGCTCCCGGCAGTGGTGGTGTTTAAATCGGAGTGGGTGGGGATCAAGGGAGATGGGAGAAGATGGGGAGGGCCAGAGGGGAGTTGAGGAGGAAGGAGGAGCAGAGAGGGCTGTGGGAACCGCCACTGGAGTTGCTGATTCATAAAGAAGGCTGCCCCTCCCTTCCTTTTTCATCCTAAAAAAAGAAAGTTCTTTTCCTCCAAACAGTCTTCCAGCACCCCCTACAACCCTGGGCCCACACTTGGCCAGTAATTAGTCCCTAACAAGGACCAGGTGCCATTGCTAACTTGGGGAGAAGGGAAAACAAGAGACCAGTTGTGGAACTGATGCTTTTATGGCCACTGAGGCCAGCAGAGCACAGCCCCACCCCGGCCTCTGAGGATGAACCGGATGGGAATTCTTAGATTTGCCAAAAGATCTACAAAACAGCAGCGCTGCCTTCTTACTCAACCCCAGCATGGATTTATTGAAAACCTACTGCAAGCAGCTCTCTCTGGAGGGGAAATTGTAGTCCCCAAAGGGAGGTCACATCAAGGTTGGTGAAGAGTGTGACGTATGCAAACTAAAACCCAAGAGGATGTGCTGGGTGGCAGTTAGAGAAAAAGAAAAAAAAAAAAAAGGACAAGAATTTGTTGAGCACCTGCTATATGCTGGGCTAGGTACACAAAAGCATTTATGCATTTAATAAAAAGCATTTAATCCCCACGAATCCCATTTTACAAAAGAGGATATGGAGTCACAGAGCAGTGAAGTGGCTTGCTCAAGATTTGCTCGAAATTTATTAGCTAAGTAAGAGAACTGGGAATTGAACTCAGGCTTCTCTGGCTTCAAGACCAGTGCTGGGGATACCACACAGACCTCACCCGGTCATACCGTGGTGTGGAGGCAAAAAGCGCTGGGCTGGGGTCAAAGACTGGCTCCACCTCTTAGCAGCTGTGTAGAATCATTCATGTCCTTAATCTCTCTCAACTTTGGTTCCTTCAGGCAAAACGGAGCTCCATCGTGAACTTCACTGCAAACTATGAGTGCTATATATGAGGTGGGACTCTCACTGGTCAAGGGTGGGGTGGAATGAACTCAACAGTCATGGTGACAGAGGGATTTGATGGAAGAAGGGAGCTCACCTAAGGGCGTACTTCCACCTACTCACAGGACACAGAAAGCCACAGCTTGGGGCCAGGCAAAGAAGCAGGCTGAGCCTCTAGTCCCTGGAAGCTCTGTAATAATGTTTCCCTTTCTCCTGCTGTATGGGATGAGGATGATGTAGCCTGGAAAGGAGCCAGGGTGAAGGGCCCCAGCCTGAAGCTGTTAGGTAGGAGCTAAACTCAGGGCCAGATTTCCAGGACACAGTCCCAGGAAGCTGAAAATCCAAGTCAAGTGGCCTGGGATCCTGTGACCAGCGACCTACTCTTTCAAGAACACTTCTAGCTGGGAGTCAGTTTCCTCCTCTATAAAGCATTTGAGGGGAGTGATTTGTTTCCATCTTTCAGGGTTATTGGGTGACAAGTGGAGTTGAGAATCCCTCCTGCCTTGTGAAAAAATCTAGAACATCTCTTCTTTACAGATGGGGAAACTGAGGCCCTGCCCGGAGCAGAAGGTCAAAGTCACAACACTGGTGGGCACAGAACCATGCAGAACCTCAAGTTGGGGCCTCTCCGCCCAAATGGGGTCCTGAGGAGGCCACAGAAGTAGAGAAACAGAAAAGCAGTCTGCGGGATGGAGGGGCATCTGTCCGTCTTCCTAGGCTTGGAGTGTGTGGACCACCCGCTACCCTCTGGAAAGGGCAGAAGAGAGAGAGGGAAGCAGCTCGTGCCTCTCCCCAGGAGGTCTCCCGAAGCCCTGGGGCCAGAATCCAGGGGGTCCGGGCTTTTCAGGGACTTAGTCCCAAATCCCCAGGATGGGACCTGGGTCTGATTATATTGTAAGGGTCTCCACACCCCTGCACGGGGAGGAACAGCTCAGACCGGGCCCTTTAAGAAAGGGGGCGGCGGGGTGCGGGTGGGGGAGCCCCTGTCCTGAAACCGGAGAGCGCGGGTAGACGCCTGCCCCGCCCCGCAAGTTAAGTAAGGCGGCGGGACGGCCCCAGCCCCACCCGGCGGGAGGAGCGGAGTCTCTCCGCTCCGACGGTGGTGTCCCGGCTCCGGATTCTGCTCCTCTCCTCCTCCTCCTTCTTGCAAGCCCAGGAGCCCGGTCCGCCGCGATGCGCTCCGACCCGCGCCCCCCGCCTCCAGCTGCGGCCCCCGCCCTGGCTTTGACCTTGGCTTTTCTGGTGGGACTGGCATCCGCAGGTGAGTGAGGAGCCCAAGACCCTGACCCTGACTGGCTGGAGTTGTGGGGGTTTTGTTAGGTCGAGAAAGGAGTCCCGAGGGCCCAGAAGTGGCCCCCAGACAGGAATCAAGGGAGCTAAATTTCTGCCACACCTCTGAGAGTTCCCACCCCGCTGGATGGGAGACCCCAGCCCTAGCTCTTCCACATAGGATTTGGGGGGGCTCTGGTTAGCCAAGGTTGGCCCCTTGGGGCTGCCTAGGGCGTGGCACTGCACAGGATTGTCGGCTATACTCTATGGGACCACTCCGCTGCCTTTTGGAATCTCTGCACCCAGCAGGCGTTCTGTGAACACACTGGTCCAGAGGGCACAGAGAATATGCATATTGTTATTGGATAAGATTGAATGTATTTATTGGAGATCTTGGCATTTAAAGTGAGAAAATTATTATTCATATAGTGAAGTGTACTGGGAATTATAAGACTGATCAGATAGCAAAAATAAAGAGCTACATAAACCAATCAAATTTTTAAATGAAAACAGCATTAATCTGGGATGTGTGCAGAAATATAAGGAACGTGGGGAGGGAGGATAAAAATACTTTAAGAGAGAAAAGCATTTTCACAAGGACGAGAGTTCACTCCCCAACCTCAGATGCCCAGTCAGGAATAGGGAGTGCTACAAGGCAGAGAAATGGGGGGTGCGGGGAGACGCCCTGCCCACACCTCAGCTTCTGTGACCTCCGCAGCCTCCCCTGACCCCTCCAGCTGCACCCCAGCTCTGATTCTGCTCCCCCTCCTCTCCTGCCTACTCTGGCCTCTCTCCTGAGGGGGAAAGCTTGGTTGCTGTTGGCAACACAGAGGACCACCATCCCTTCTGCCTCCTAAAGTCCGGGCTGGTGACCTAGAAAATCCTGAGCTCCAGCCTTGGGCAGCCCCTTCCACACCTACCTGTCCCAGACCTGGCTGTTGGGCCCCTGCAGAGACTAAATGAAAGTTTACCTTCTGAAAGGCGCTAGGATATGGCCCTCCCTTCTTACAGGTCAGAAATCCCCGCATTACAGCATTCTTCCTTTAGTTAAGGCATGGTCTAGCTATGCCATAAAAATTGCAGCCTCAGGGCTCATCAGTCATTGCTACCCACATATGAATCAGTGCTTCAGCTTGCGGCTTTCAGGACCATTCCCAAGAGCAACTATGAACAGAGGAAGGGCCTGAGTCTCCTTCCAGGGGCCCAGGCCACACCCTTCTTCCCATCCGATGGGGAAACCAGCTCTCGTGGACAGCATCATGTGTGTCCAGAAGTAAAATGAGTCAGGGGAGGACCCCCTCAGTGGGATCCTCAGGTTCCCTTCTGCCTCCAGAGACCCCATCCTCCAGCTGGGCCTCTACACAGGTGGGAAGCGATTATCTGTGGTAAGAGGGAGAGTCAGCTCATCCAACCCCCAGCCTCCAACCAAGGCAGAGATGCCAGCACCCCATCTCTTGAGGCTGCAGCGGAGAGCCATTCTCAGCATGAGCAATGCATGGGGCATGGCACAAAGAAATGAGAGTGCACAGAAAGGCATTGGCTGGCCTTGGTTCTCAGAAGGCAGAAAGACAAATTAAAACTCAAACAGCCATTCTTCTCAGGTCTGCCAAGCAGACCGAAAGTATGGAGAAGAGAAACTCAGAGACCAGCTGGAGCAGGGCAGAGGGTGACCCTTGAGCCATGCCTTGGAGGTTGGGAAGGAGGTCCACACTCTAGGCAGGGGTTCAATCTGAACAAAGGCACTGAGTGGGGTGTGAACAAAGGGGTGTTGAAATAGAAGAGCCAGCAGCTGGGCTGGAAGGCATATTCTGAGCCCAGGCCAGGAAGAGCTATTGGGCTGTGGCACAGAAACCTTAAATGGCAAAATGAAGCCCATAGCCTCTGCCCTGTTGGCATTACAGAGCCCAATGGAGGTTTTAGGGCAGATTGCAGCATGGTTCCAGTGGGGTTAAGCCAACCCCTGCCTTCAGGCAGGATTTGGAAATTCGAAAAGGATTGGAGAACTGGTATTCTCCCCATCTCCCAAGCAGAACTTCCCTCCAGCAACCTGTCTCTGTGGCTGTGCCCCAGCCTGGGGGTGGAGGGCCTGCCTGAGGAAAGCTTCACCCCCTACCCTCCTAGACTCCCCACATCAAAGGTCTTCCAGGACAAGAGGGAGGCATGCTGGAAGGCTTTCCCAGCACCCAGCAATATTCCAGAGCACGCAGGTCACTGGACCTGAGTCAAGCACTGCTGGAGACTATCTGAACCAACCTTCCATAGGGAGACTGAGCCCCCAGGAAGGAAGTAAAGTGCCCTGGTCCCTCAGAGAATCCCAGTTAGCCTGTAAGAGGTTCCATTTCTGTTTTGAGGGGACTCTCAGCCTACATGGGGTGCCAGGCTTGGGCCACAGTGATGGCATGGATGACAAGCATTATGCCCAGCTCCTGAGCCTTACGGGAGGCCTTTGGCAAAGGGACAAGTTGGGGAAGACTGGGTTTGAGCTAATGTGGAGATGGCATCCAGTCCAGGAGACAGCGTGACAAAATCAGCAGGTCAAAGTGAACACAGAACATGCAGGGCCAGTGACTTGGGCTCCTGGTCCCCAGCCTGGCAGAGTTGACATTGAACTGGAAGGTGAGGGGTTGAAGTCGACCCCAGCAGGGAGTCGCTATTAGAAACTGCTTTGCCTGAGGGAGACTCTGAGCTTCTTCGGCCTTAGAGCAAAGGGTCCTGGGGTCAGTCGGTACAAGGAATTGAACCAGCAGAGACTCAGCTGCCTCTGTGGTTGATCTGAGGGGACCAAGCCTCTGAGCCTTGAGCCTGGGGTGTGCCTGGGGCAGGGCAGGAGCCAGGGTTCTTGGCCCAGTCCTCCCAGACTCCGGAAAAGTTGTTCCAGAATCAAGCATTACTGAGCTCCTCTCCCCACTTTCACCCGCCCTGGGCAGGACAAGCAGGGCCTTTCAGTACAGCCAACCTGGGAGGCCCATGGAGAGACTCAGGCCAGGTGGGCCAGGCGGCCAACGATGATGGAGGGGAGTGGGGTGTGTGTGGGGCCCTCAGAGGAAGCATCTAGGCTGCATTTGGGAACTGGGCGTGCTGCCCAGGAGGGGCAGGCAGGGGAGGGGGAGTTGGAAATAACCCTGACATCTTTGCTCACGGGCGCTCACAGATGTGGGCACATGTATGCACGTGGTACACACAGAGCTAGGTCTGTGCCTCCCGCCCTGAGGTTCCTCACAGACCCAGGCTGGGTGGCACCAGTGGAGAAGATGAGGACAGGATGGGACAAGGGGCTAGGCTGTGCTGTGGCTCTCATTTGGTGCCAGGAACAAATGAACAAGGGGCTTGGAACTGGAGCCTGCTTCCTCCCTCACCCCTCTGCTCCCAGCCACTGGCCCCCCAATCCAGCCACTCCCTCCATATACCCCAGCATACGTCCAGGTCTGCAGAATCTTCTAGAGTTAATACTCTCTCTCCAGGTTCAAGCTTAGGAGAGGTTTCAGAGATGCTGCATTGCCATTATTACTGAGTGTGTCTGAGTGACTTTTGAATGAACTGAATTTCTATGAACAATTTTGTACTTGGCTCCTCTCTGGGCTTGGGTAACACTAATTCTTTCCACTTTTCAGGATGGTCCTTAACTCCAAACAGCAGAGAAGATAGCACTGCATTATAACTGAGCTCCTAGCTCCAGGGACTCCCCAAAAGGGGGAAGGCAGGGGAGGGGGAGTTGGAAATAGCCCTAACCTTGTCATTCCTCAGTCTCACAACAACTCTGCAAGTCAAGAAACATTCCCATTTTATAGGTGAGGAAACTGAGGCTCGGAGAAGAGCAGAGATTGGCCTCAGGCCACTCTTTGAACACACAGGCCAGAGTGTTCTCATTCCCCCCATCAATAGCCCACTTTCCTGGATCAGGCTAGGGGGCAGCCACCCACCAGTAGATTCAGGCCCTCCAGGAGAGAGCTCTTCAGGAGAGATAGTCCCCCTGAGGATCCCAGATCTGTTTGTATCTCCCAATCCCCTCCAGGAAAATGCCCACGCTTCTCCAACCACTGACCCACCACACCCCTGGCCACTTTCTCATAGCATGAGCAAATCTGCTTCGAGAAAGCCCCCACCTGCTTCTAATAGCTGGGGTGGCAGATGAAATCACATTTGTATCAGATATGAGGTGGCAACCCTGAGTCTCAAGGCGGCTTGTCAGCATGGCTCACCCACACCTGGACAGTGCCATCCTGTTGGCCATCCTTCCTCACACTCAGTTCCTGCCCACGTCCCGCCAGCTCCCAGCCTGTGAAGGGGCCCACTCTGCTGACTGGTGCCCATCAATCAGGCCTCCACCCCTGTTCCTGCTAAACCTCAGTGTGTCTCGTGTGTCAGTCGTTACAGTGAGTCAGGGAGGCCGCCTTGGCTCCCAGACCCAACTGCAAAGACTCTCCCCAAGTCAACCTCCCCACCATGGTTCCTAGAAAAGCCAGGGCCCAGAGAGGGCCAGCTACTTGCTCAGAGTCCAGTCACACAGGGTGGGGATTGCTCCCTGATTTGGATGTGATCTTGCCCAGAAGACCAGCAGCTCCCCAAGGATAGACGTCCCATCTGCATTTCTCAGGGTCTCCACTATGTTGCTGGGCACAGAGCTGGACCCACAGGAGGGCACACAAATGGTTGAGCCAACCAGGGTTTCACACTGTGCCTGAGATACTGCAGGACTTTGCATAGGAGAGAGGGAGGAGCCCAGAATACAGACTGCCTGCCCCTTTCCAGTTCACGTGTCACATTTCCACGAACATGTTTATAGATTAGCGTTTTGTGTAAAATGTGGTTTTGATAAAGCATTCTGTGACTTAAAAAAAGACTTGAAAAACCAGTGACTTGCTTTGAGCTGAAATGGGGGAGGCTCAGCTCAGTCACAAGAAAGAACTTCTCGGCTCTCAAAGAATGCAGATGGAGACAGACTTCAAGGGACACAAACCCCTCCACGTTATCAGCCACCACCTTCAGAGTGATTCTGTATCCCACAGGCTGGGCAGTGAGCTAGGCCATCTGATAAAATCCATAAACCCTGACACCCTTCTTCCTCAGCTCTGCTCTTCCCTTCTCCCCATCTGTCAAGGTCCATCCACTGCACTACCACCCCTGGAAGCCTTTTTTAACCCCTGATGCTCTGAGACCTACCGTCCCGTCTGCTGTTTCCTGGGGCCCTGCCTTGCATCTCTGTGGGGTTACAGGCCTTTTTCTCCACCCTCCCCTGGCTTCTGGTCTGTGACTTCCATTAGTATGATGCCCAGTGGATGGGTGCATGCGCACGCGCACACACACACACACACACACGCACACAGAGTTCTGCTTGGTAGCCTGGCAGGGCTCAGTCCCATTCTGCGGGAAGCCCCCAACTCAGGACACAAACCCTGGTTCTACTACCAAGGCAGGGCCTCTTGCCTAGGCCAGCCTGCTCTCTGGGGAGGCAGAGAGGGCTGGGGAGAGAGACTAATTTCCGTTCCCACCTCAGAGCCCCGCCTTCCTGACCACATTTCAGGAGGCATAGCTAAAAATATCAGTAAGCCTGGGATGCTGATTCCCACGGCACCCCCTGTGCACAGTGGCTGTGGCCAGCCCAGCTCCCCTGCAGCTGGAGGCCAGCCAAGCAGGCCAGGGCCCAGGAACACATATGTTTCCCACCCGAGCCAGAGAAGTAACAAATCAACCTTTAGGCCCCTCAGTCCTAACTCAAGCCCCTTTTCTCCCTCCACTGTGTCCTCACCTAAGGAAACCTCCAGGACTGGGGAGGCAGGAGGCAAGGCCCATAGTGGTGAAGAGCATAGAGAGTTGAGGGTTTAATTCCTGCCCTACCACACCCAGCATGACCTTGGACAAGTGAGACAGGCAAGGCCCTTCTCAGCCTGTTTTCTCAAAATGGGGATAAATAATGCCTACCTCTTGTGTATACTGAGGACGGAATGAGATACTGGAAGACTCTGCCTGAAGTCTGCTCATTGTGGGGCTGCCCCTGGAACTGTGATTCTGGCATTGCCCTCTTCCCCTGCAGTGGGGCAAGTTCCAGCAACACAGGGACGCCCGCTTTAGAATCTTGGAGAACATTTCCCAGCTGGCAGGTTGGATGAGGTGGTGTGAGAGGGTCTATGTGGAAAAACATGGTATGGGAAAGGGGAGGTGACCTCCCAAGAAAGGGAAAGGAGTCTTGCATCTCTCTGTCCCCACCCCTCCCCCTCTATGGAAAAGCAGGCCAGTCCCCCTCACCCGAGTCCAGAGCTTAGGAGCCCCTCAGCTGGAGATCACTGAACCTGGGTGCAATACTGTCTATGTGTTGAATGAATGACCAAATGAAGGCCAGATCTTGTCCCTGGAGCACATGGGTGGGGCTAAGAACCAGCAGGGCCAGGACCTTTGATGGATGGGGAGCCAGGAAGCCTGTCTTCTCCCTGCTCTCTGCCCACCTGGGGGGACCCTCTCTGGAGGCAGGGATGGGAGACCAGGGCAGGGTGATGGAGATGGCACCCCTGGAGCTCCCCTGGGGCTGTTAGCACCCTCTGTTTAGCAGATTTGTGCTTGGTGGGAGAGTAAGGGATTATACTCTCTGCTTAGTATTGCTTGGCCTATCAAGCTGTAGGTGACCCTGAGTTGTGTGTGTGTGTGTGTGTGTGTGTGTGTGTGTGTGTGTGTGTGTGTGTGTGTGATCAGAGCTGGTGAAAGGCGAGATACAGGGAATCTCAGGGAAATGGCTGCAGAGTTTGGGGAGTAATCTGGGACAGGGTCAACTGCAGGGACACTGGTAAGAGGCTGGCCCGAACCTGGTAGGGATCCCAGTGTGGCATCCTCTGTCTTTACCGCCCTGGAAAGCGTTCTTCTCCACCAACCATCGACCATCGGGCAGAGCCCTGTCGCTCCCCGGATGTGTGCTGATAGACTCCAGACCCCCACTCCCTGCTGAGGCTCCATCTCTGGGCATCTGGTGCCCATGTGCTTCAGGCTACCCGTCTGCAGCCCAGCTGGACTCCTGCAGGGCAGCACACTCAGATGAGGGCTTGCTCCTCCAATGTTGACAGCCCTGAAGCGGTAGGGACCTGAGCCAGCTGTGAGCAGCCTTTGGGATACCTGGCCTTTCTGTGTGGCCCAGGGCAGACCTTCATCCCTCTCTGGGCTTCTAGATAGGATCTTCAGTCTCCAAGGTTAACTCTAAAATTTTGAACCCAAGCTTTTGGGAACAGGACAGGGGGCCTCTGCTTCTGATCAGAGAGCCAACTCCTTGTCCTGGGCCACACAACAAGGAGGGCTGGGCCTGAAACAGGGATGGGAGGTGGCCCAGCCTGCCAGAGCTTGCTGGCATCAGGAAGTCACTTTCCCAAGTTGGCATGGAGCCCTAAGTCTCTCCTGAGGCAAGAGTAGTGGCTCCTCTCTCCACCCCTGGCTCCCATCTTCCTCCCCGCTGGCCCCAGCCCCACCCTGCCAAAAATAAACCCAGACCACCCCATCCCGTACCAGCCAGACCCACCCAGCCCCTTCAGAGCCCATTGAGTCACCGCTGCTCCTTTTTTTAACTCTGTGAGTCACTAGTTGTGGCTTTGGCTCCATGACACGTGCCCCGGGCTGCAGCCACCCCTCAGTCCTAACAGCACACGACCAAAGCAGGGGCCTGAATAGAGACAGCAGGTGTAAGTCCAGGCCACAGTCTGGCCTCACCAGGCCCAGGAGCTCACCCCGTAGCAGGCCACTGCCCAGACCAGCACAACTCCCCTGCCCTGTCTGCCCAGAGCAGTCCTCCAGGGATCTAGTGACGAAAACATCTGTGTCCACTCTGACCCCGAAACTTCTCTTGGCCTCCAAACAGACCTAAGAATTCAGGAACAGAGGGTCTCCTGGGCCCTAGGAATGGGAGTAGGCAAGGCCTGGTCTTGTGGAGTGAAGGCTACAGCTACCCAGTTCCTGTCCTTCCTCACCTGGATCCACCCACCTCTGACCACTTTGCCCAGAACACCATGAAGACTCTATGGGACAGAGGTCCCACTTCAACCCTCCCCTGAATCTTCTATCTCCCCTTCCTCTCACAGTGTCTGACTGTGGATCTCTCCCCCATCCCTGTCTCTCTCCTCCTCTATCTCTGTCTCTCTCATTCCTGTCCCTCTGTCTCCCTGACCCATTTCTCTGTCTCTCTCCCCCATATCTGCTCCCCCCATCCCTTCCCCATCCCTGTCTGTCTCTGTCTCTCTCCATCTCTCTCTCTGTCTGCCCATCTCCTGGTCCTGTTCCATTCCTTTACCCAGTTGGGTGACAGTCCAAAATGTTCTCTCTGGAGCTGGCATCCCACCCCCTGGCAGCTCCTTCTCCATTTTCTCAGTAGACATAACACACCCTTACCTCCACCCATTCCCGAAAGGGACTCTGGGCCCCAGGGACCAATCCTGAGAGAAATTTTCCATCCTCACCCCATCCCCCAAGTTCACTCCTTCCCCTGCCTCAGAGCACAGGCTGCATCCTGTCCTAGGGAATGTCAAGGTCCCACAGGCACTTCCTTGGGGGCCGAGAAAGGGGCAGGGATCCTAGGAATGGCCCCACCCCCAGCCCCTGTGGAGGAAAGCCTGCACAGCCTCAAACCCCGTCTATCTCCTGTCTGTGGTTATGGCTTCCAGCTATAAATAGGGGCTCTAATTCTATTTTCTCTAAAAACAAGCACCAGACTCTGTCACCACAGGCAGAGAAAAACTCTCCCTGCCTGGGGCAGCCCTTCACCTCACCTAGCCATAGTGTCCAGCCCTCAGCCTCTGAGCACTGGGGCCCTGAGGGCAGAGGAGGAAGGGAAAGAGCCTGGAGGTGAGACTAGAAGCAGCCAGCTGGGGCAAGTCCCCAGGTACTGCCCTGTGGCTGTGAGGAGGGTGAGGGGTGGTACTGCCCCTCCACCTCCTCCCTCACTTCTTCCCTTCTCCCTTCACCAAATCTTGTCCCTCATGAAACTCACTGTTCTTTGCACCCCAGATGGAGAGAAGGGGCTTCGGACGGTGGGAAAAGGTGGAGGAGGGCTTCTTTCCTGAAGGAGCATGACGGCATTTCATAGGCAGTAAGGAAAGAGCTTGCCAGGCTGCCAGGAAAGGCACCTGTTAAGTGTGCCTGGGACACAGCCCAAGGTCGGAGAAACTGGTAGGGGAGCGTTCAGAAGCAGGGACAGGCAGGACAGGGACCATATGATAGAGACCCCCACATCAGAGCCACACAAGGGGGTTGGGTCTTGGAGTTTGATTCTGGGGTCCCAGGCAATGGAGGATGATGGAAGGACTCTCTAGGTTAACTGAGGTTGCTGTTAGCAAAAGGAGTCAGGAAACCATTAAGCTGAACAAAGGATGGTGGCCATCTGCCTTGTGGGATGGCACAAAGGTGGAAGAGGGGAAAACAACTTGGAGGAGAATTTAGAGGCAGGAAGATGGAACATAGGGATGGAGGAAGGAGAAGCCCAGGAAGACTTACAAATTTCTACCCAGCAGTGGGTGGGTGATGGTCCTTCACTAGATGGTGAGCAGGTTGGAGGAGAGATGATGATGAGTCTGGTCGAACAGGTTGGGGTCGGGTTAGGGGTGCCTGTGGGCATTCCTGGTGCAGATGTCTAGGGGACATCGGCTGGTGGACCCAGAGCCCTGAAGGTTGATGCAGGAGACAGAAATGTGGGTCCCATAACAAAGAGACGGTGAGACCAGGGGGAGAGGTGGGCTTAAGAGAGTGCGGCAGCTTGGCAGTGGCTGGAGGGATCACCAGAGCTGGAAGGTGAGGGCTGCTCAGCAGGAGGCTATTTCAAGAGCACTCAGGCCTGCCTGAGGGATGGTCTCAGTCTGGGGGTCCCTGGGGTCCTGGTTATCAAAGGCCACTTGCAAGACATAGAGGTTCCAATCCAGTGCCCAGTCCATACCACCTGTGCCAGGAGCCTGCCCCTCTCCTGATGGAAAAGTCTTCATAGGGGCCCAAATGCCCGTTTGGTTCTCTTAGACGCAGCATGTTGTCGGGCCCTTGGATGATGCCCTGGGCAGGGGTTGCGGGCCTGATCGTGTCCTCAAGAGTGTCCACTCTGGCCAGAGGTGGCTCCCTGCACCACCGCAGTGACCACGCCTCATCCAACACTTCCTGCTGGACTGGGGGCATGTCATCTTCCCCATCCCTGCCCCCCATCACAGCTGGGGGAACTGGGCAGCACGTGGCTGAGCAGAAAATGTGTGTGCATCTGTGTCTGTGTGCCTGTGTGGGAGTGGGGAGGATGATCCCTGCCCCAAGCTCCTGCTTCCCATTACATGTGGGACTTCTGACTCTGGGGTCTTCCCACCCCTCTTCCAGCCCTAGATTCCAGATGGGGAAACTGAGGCAGAGCTAGTGGTGGATTTTTCAAGGCACATGGTCCATTGACCACAAGCCGGACCACATTGGGCCAGGCCTCTTTCCAGACAGTCACCACATCCAAGACCTCCCAGCCCTGCTCACATACTCATTGTCTCCAAACCAGGCTACTGGGCTGGGAAAGCCCTGCGCCACCTCCCCTCCAGTCCTGCCCTCAGCGCTTTCTCATCCCAGAGCCCCGGGGAGATTGTCGGTGATGAGCCACAGACTTCCTCTCTCTCTGGGTTCCTCCGAGAACAGGGCTGGCCCTCAGCCACTGCCCCGCCACACACTTCTCACCCGAGGCAGACCTCACAGCCCTGCGGCTCCACCTTGCCCCCTGGCCTCCAAGCCCCGCCGCCCACTGCCCCATGGGCACTACTGGCTGGTACTTACCACCATTTTTTGGAACGTGCATCTGCCACCAGCCCTGAAGAAACCCCTCCCTGATTTGGTCAGCCCAAGTGGGAGCCCAGCCAGCCTCCTCTGGGCCAGGCTGCGCCAGGCTGCCAAACCACCCATCGAAAGCAGATGCCTTCCCCTCCCACTTCCACCCAGACCCTAAAGCGGGAGCCCCGAAGGAAAAGGAGGGTAAAAGCGTGTCTTCCCAGGCAGAGGACCCGCTCTCACACCCTCCACCCTCCTCCCTCAGAGTCCAGCAGATGCTCCACTTCCGACTGGCAGGCAGTGACCAAAACCACCCCAAACACCCTGCTTCTGCATCACCTCCGGCCCCGACGCTGTGCGCAGCACCCACCTCTGGGCACCACAGGGGTTTGTGCCCCAGTGTCCAAGCACAATGACTGTCCTCTGTGAGTGGCAGTTCCCTCCACCGTGGATAGGAGGGATCCCATGGGGATCCTGCTAGGGGTGAGAGGCTGGGCAGGCCCAGGGCCAGGAGGATCTACTTGTACCTCAGCCTGGACCCACACCCCTCGGGCCGGGAAAGCCTGAGGAGAAGGGATGTGAAAATGGCTTAGCCACTGTCCCATCTCCCTGCTCAAGAAGGGACGGGAAAGCAAGGAGAAACCCTCGGAATTGCTGGGCTCCGCAGAGCCCCCTCTGGGCCTCAGACCTGGCCTTCTTCTACAAAGACTCCATTGAGGGCCTGCCTCCTCCCCGGCCCAGCCCTCCAGCCTGGGTGGACTCTGAGCTGATTCCTCCTTCAAAACCTCCCATTTTCCCTCCCGCTTCCCTGCGCCCATGTGTTCCTGGGGCTGAGACACACGCCTGGGAGCCAGGGCCCAGCCCTGCCCTGTCAGCCTCAGTGGACCAGCACAGCAACTCCCACCCCACAGGTCTCCCACTTCCTGTCCATAGGCATTCATCTGCTTGAAGGGGTCCCTAAATTGGAAATGTTCCCCAGCGTGTGCCCTGTGGCTTGCATGGCCTCTGGGCGCTTGGTTAGCAGACCAGTAGCTGAAGCCAGTGACCAGTCAGGGCTCAGGCAGCAGCCGAGGAAATCATCGTCTTGCCCTGGCCTCTCGACCTTGCACAGACCAGAAAGGCAAACAAACAGGTCAAGTGTCCTGAGAGCTCTTGGAGGGAGGAGGGGTAGCCTGACCCCAGCGGAGGCCTCAGTGATGTATGATGCAGTGGTGAAACGGACGGGCTCCCCTTCCCTTCCCTTGAGCATGTGGAGCCAGGATATGGCTGCAAGCTACTGTCTCCTGAGAGGGACATGACTTTGGAACAGCTATATTTGGGAGGACAGAGACTTGGGGGGGACAGAGTGAGAAGAGCTCCCTGAGGAGGTGCTTCCTGAACGCTGACACCTGAGTGGGCACAGCAACCAGTTTCTCCTTGCCCCCAGGGAGCCAGCAGGGACGGCATGGCCATGAGTGTCACGTCCAGCATCCAGAGCAGATGCAGCCACCACACTGTTTCGTCCCTTGACACATGTGTTCACACGGCCCTGACCCACCCATACAAGGACTTTGTGCTGAGTTCTTGGTTCAGCACGGTGCTTTGCTCTGCTGTCTCTGAGATGGGATGGAGAGTGTAGGGACTGTCGCCCTGGTAGCTGCAGCTCTCCTGAATCAGAGGAAAGTTTCCACCCCAGCCTCCAAACGGGCTTATTGGCCTGGAGAGCAGAATGATGGTCAAGAAAAAGGGGATCTCTTGGGGGTCTGAGGGCATCTGGCAGGAGGTCTGGAGCCCTGGCTGACCTCAGGGAGGGCCTGGCCACTGAGGCAGGCACCTGCCCCAGCAGCTCTCCCTCTGGGCCGGCGCTCAGTCCCAGCAAGCCAACCGCAACACACCCAGAGGGAGACAGAGTCCTTCATCCCTACCTTGGACCACCCAGAGCACCCCACCCTGCAGCTGCCCTCTCTCCCTCCAGGGGACTCTCCCAGCCTCACCCTGCCTGCCCGGGGTCTGGATCTGGAACCAAGATTGACCATCCCTGGTGCCAAGCCTCCAGGGGTCATGGTAGTGAAGTCTGGCTTTGCCCCAGAGCGGGACCCCTAGATGGCTGGCAGGGTGCCCTGCTCACCCTTCTCACTCCTGTTCACAGCAGTAGACTCACTGCCAACATATTGCCTTCCTGCCTCTTATACTTGTTCCTCTTCTGTCTCTTTCCTCAGGCCTCGGTCTGGACCCCCGAGTTCAATCTTTGTGAGGAGGGGTTCTTAGTTCTCATTCTCAGTTTTAGTATCTTTCTCCAACTTTTCGTCTCTCCTTGCATTCCGATTACTGCTCTATTATCTTTGTGATGGGAGGAATGGATGACGGGATACAGGCCCCCCTTCTCTCCCGGCCCTCTCTCCCGCTTCCCTCTCACCCTGCTCCATCACTGGATGTGCCTCCCCCACATACACACGCCAGCCAGGTCTCCCACCTCCCACTGCAGCTGCAGCCCATGTGCTCTCCACCAGTCCTTCTGCCCGTTCTGGGCTCCCAGACTTTCTCCCTTATAAAGTCAGGCAGCAGCAGACACCCAGGAATGCTGCTGCCCATGACGCATGCTGGCTGCGGGGCTGCCCCAGGAGAGCAGGAATGTGCAGGAGCAGGGTGCACAGGGAATGATGGCCAGGAAGTGGGCTGGGTGAAGTGGGGTAACCTGCCTGTGGGCCTCAGACAGGTGTCAGGCAGGGCTGCGGGCTTTTGCTTCTCTGTCTGTTGCTTCTCCTCTGGTGCTGGACAGTGGTAGCTGAGTACCCCACTGCTGGTCTGGGCTGCTAAGAGCTTTGCTGTTGTGGAAGCCATCATCCCAGGCATGGAAGACCCAGGCTAAGGAGACAAGAGGCCCATGCCTGTCTCTCTGGACTGTCCTAGGGTACGGGTGGTACTCGTAGGTACAACCAGGATGGGCCGAGTAAAGGGAACATCACAGACAAAGAGGAGATAGGCAGCAAAGGGGCACGTGGCCAAGACAGAGACAAGGGAGATGGATGGTCTGACCGGCCCCAGGGGTTCTGAGTGCACCAGGAGCCTGGTCTGCAGCAGCCCCCCAGACTGGAAAAGTCACCTATGCTTGAGCCCCTGCCCCTGGCCAGCCTGGGCAGGAGGTTCAGATGGGCAGAAGGTCTCTCCACACTGCCCTGTTGTACCAAGATCCTGATGACAGGAGAGGCTGGGGTGTCATGACGGGAGGGAGCCTTGTGCTCCTCAGGGGCAGGGCCTGAGGCTCCATTTATACTCATCCTAGGAGTGTCCCCAGGGAGCCAGGAGACACGCCTGCCAGAGGGTGCTTGCTGGGGATCTTGGCCAGTCTTCTTCTCACTATGCAAGAAAAGGCTTGGGTGGGAAGGACACAGGCTCTTTCCATGCCCCCCGGCCCTCATCTCAGAAAGCGGCACGGAGCCACCTCGCCCTGGGTGCAGACAGCAGAGTCCTGTTTGTGGGCAGGAAGGGCGGGAAGCTGTGGGACTCCACCTTCAGCAAACCTCTCGGGTGGATGGGCACCAGCAGGAGGGCGGAACCCCTCAGGAACACACAGCCCCTTTCATAGAGCCAGGTCAGACCAGTCATGGCGGGCAAGCACTGAGGGGCAGGACAGGCCCGGGCACAATCGCTGCTCTGTCCCGGCAGCTACCAGCCCACACGCGCACACAGACACAAACACACAGCCTTACGCAAATGCACCCCAGCCGCCACCCACACACTTGCATACACATAAAAATACATGTCTACATAGCCCTGCATCACACCTACTCTTCCAGGCAGAGAACCGTACATGTGGCGCCCTTCCTGCCCCTCACTTGTCCCCCAGACCTCTAAGACAGACTGCTCCCCACCGCATACCCAAGGCTTGACACACCCTTAACCCTCTGCATATCCATATTGGAGAGCAGACTCAGGATGGGAAGAGACTATCAGAACTTGTCCTCACAGGAGGAGGAGGAAGTGGGAAAGTATACCCATTTTGTAGATGGTGACACTGAGGCCCCTCCTCCTGGCCCAGAAGGCAGCCCACACAGCTGCTGTACACCTCTTACTGGGGTTTTCATGAATCTTGAACCTACTTGACCAGGACAATCAGAGCAGGCCTCCAGGTAGTGGGGATGCCTCCTCTCTGTCCCTGACCACCCCTGCACCCTAGTCAGGCCACTGAGCCTGGCTTGACCAGCCCCACTTTCCCCGCTCCTCCTTTGTCTTCGACATTTCCTAAATCTATATATCTTGGTCAGTCTCCCACTTGGCTTTGCTACCGTCTAAGGCTGCTCACTCCCCTCCCTCTCTGCTCCCCTACACCACCCTCACCTCCCCCAGGAAGCACTCTAGGATTGACTCAGTGCATTATTTCTTTATCTGTACCCACACTTCTCTCAAAGCCCCTCTCCAACTGTCCCCTCCCAGGGCAGGGATCCTGGGTTCTTGTAACTGCAGCCCATCAGAGACAGTAGGAGGATAGAAGGAGACCAGGAGGTGGGAGAAATGGTGTTGTCAGAGTTTCCAAAACTCTGGCCAGTGAGGCTTCAGAGGCCTCTGTTGGGGCAAGTAGGCTGCCTGGGCCGTGTACTCCCCCACAGCACAAGGCAGCCTGTGTGAGCCCTTCCCCACCGGGGGCCACAGGAAACAGCAGGGCCCAGCCCCTCAATGGGCCCATTCAGACCCCAGCTCTCTGGAAAGTGCCTCTGCTTCCTGCCCCTCCCTCTCTGGCTAGAGTGCTGCCAAACAGGCTGCCTCTCTCCCCTGCTGGGGGCAGGTAGTTCAGGGGTTAGAGCCAGTCATGCACTTCGTTCCCTGCTCCCTGCGCAGTCCAGGGCCCTGAACTTGATCTTGCTCCAGGAGGTTTGCACCCACATTTAGTAAAAGGGAGTGTGATGGGTGCCTGGGCTAGCATGGGGCCGGCACACATGGGTGCACAGGGAGCTGGCCCTCTTCTCCATGCATGCTGGGTGGGTAAATGTTAGCAAGAGGCTCTCTGGAAGAGAGGGAGCCCTGATTTGTAGCAGTTGCCTCCTTCCATGGTATAAATATCCTCACTGGGCCACATCACTGGCTCACAGAATTTCTGAAAATTTAACAATCAGCTCTTGTCAGCTGCTTAAGGCTCCATCCACAGTAGCGAATCCATCCTGAGGGAGGTCACACCCCCACCCTCTGTGCTACAGCTGCCCCAGTTTTACGTGCTGGGGTTTGCTCTTAAGAATCAATGTTTTTCACTTGCAACAGAACTGAGGTGACCAACAGGGAATGGGTGGGGGGAGGGGGTAAGTGGGGGCAGCGCCCGCTGGACAGTGGGGAAGGCCACCTGGCGATGTGGTGGAGGGCAAGGTGTGTAGACAAATATCTGAGGAATAGGGAACCTATACATAGGAAGTTATTTTAATGTGTAGAATAATACTACAATAAAAATAAATAAATAAATAAAAAGAATCAATGTCCTCACGGATCAGGCGCCCTCTAGGTGCCCCCACTTGCCAGTTGCCAGGTCTGCCTGTCACTGGCACCGAGGTATGCTGGGCCTGCTGGGCTGTGCTCACGCAGATGGCTTTACAGTTCTCCTTTGATTCCTCTGGCTTCTCAGACAAGGTGCCTGAGTTGCCAGCCAGCGCTGGCAAGAGGAGATAACTAGAGAGGATTTCAGCTCAGCTCAAGGGAAGAGCGTTATCTTTCTTGGACATCCCTCCGGAAGTCTCAGCCTCCTCCAGGGCTCAGCGCTGCTCCTCAGGCACATGTCAGCTGCCTCCGTCTGGCTGGGGACCAGCTCCTGACTGTTGGTGCCAGATCACCCGATCAAAGCCATCAGCCCCTACTCACTCACATGGGGTAAGCGATGCCCAACAGGGACAGCTTTTTTGTTGTTGTTAAGGAAAGGTGCAGCCAGGAAGAAAGAAGGAGTGGTTTTGTTTTCACTTTTATTTAGTGATTCCCTCCCAGACCCAAGACTCAAACCCAGGGGGTAAGTCGCTTGGCTTTCGTTCCTTCAGAGGCAACTGACCTAAGCTCTACTCTAGCCAGGGATAGATTTTCTTTAACCCATTCCTATCTTCCCCCACCTCAGTCCTGCGTCTCAAGGTAAAGCAAAATTTATGGAGTGCCCCGGTAGAGTAGCAGTTAGGTGAATTGCCTCCAAAAGGCGCAGGCCACATACCTCTGGGCTCAAGTCCTGGGTCTGGAGGGGGGAGGATAAACAGTATGAACAACTAAATGAAAAATAAATGAAGTGCTTCTTCCTCCTGTCTCTTCCTGCCTGCAAGCCTACTACAGCCTTCATTCCTGCCTGCACCTTTCCTTTAACAAAAAAATTTTATATGGCCCTAATTTCCAAATTTCTGTAGTGAACCAGAAATCATGGCAACAGGCTGGAGGTCAAGAGAGACCAAAGAGGATTGTGGGACCCAGAGGCCCTGAGCAGCCCCAGATATGGCCTGCTCCCTTGGGAGGCCCTCTGGCCTGCCCAGCAGACCCTCAGCCCCTCCCAGACCTAGTCTTTAGCCTCAGACCCAGGCTTGGGGACTCAGATTCATCATCCCTGGCTCCCTGACCACAGTGGAAACAACGGGGCCGGATCTGACCGCTCACGAGGGACCGTTAATAGCACTACAGCAGGAAGCAATAGGAGAGATGGAGGAAGTTTGACCCAAGACGGGCCCGGCACTGCATGTGGTCTCCATCTGGCCTCATAAGCCTTCGCTCTTCAGTGGACTCAGGCCCATGAACTGCCCTTCCCACCCCACAATCCATTCCAAGCCCCAAGACAGATGGGGATGGGTTGACACCTGTCTTAGCACCACCACCAGCCCCAGCATGGACCCAGCTGACTCACAGATGACGCTATCGCCACCTGGCCTAGAAAGTGTTAACCGGGAGCCAAAGCTTAGGAGAAGGAATTCCAGCGAGTAGTCATTGCAGGTAAAGGTGTTTTTCCTGGAACTCCATTCCTGGGGGCTGTGACCACCACACCAGGTAGTCAGGCCAGTGACAGGTTTCCTTGGGCCAGGGAGGTGCCAGACCCAGGCTGGAGATTCCTCTGGGGGCCAGGGGAGGAAAGCCAGAGCTGACAGAGGTCTCTGGCCCCAGGAATCTCCAAGGAGACCTAACTTGCTTGCAATTTCTGGGTCTGGCCTTCTTCGGAGCCAAAGAGTGGGCTGGATACGAGATGAGGCCAGGTCTTCCAGCGCCAGGACCATGAAGGTGCTGGAATCTAGCTAAGGCATAGGGGGCATACCACACAGAAGAACCATGAAGAAGGCCAGCACGCAGCCCCTTCCCTGCAGCCCTCTGTCCACGCTGCAATTCCCTCCCTTCTTCAAGCAAGAACTTGCACCTTGACTACTGCTCCCTGTCTCCCAGCCTCCTTCTTCGGTGAGAACCATCTGGAGATGCCCATGGCCACGGCTCTGGCAGACACAGACCTCCAGCTGCAGTTTTCCACGTCCCAGCCGGAAGCCCTACTCCTCCTGGCCGCAGGCCCGGCTGACCACCTGGTCCTACAACTCTACTCTGGACGCCTGCAGGTCAGTGGCCTCTCCCTGCTGGACTCTTTCTCTAGCCTTGACTGGCCCCCAGCTGGCTGTGTGATCTGGTGCAAGTCACATCCACCTGGGGCTCTCAGGTTCTCCACTGTGAGTGGACAGTGACATCCTAGAAAGTGTGACAACTCCTGGGCTGGCTCTGCCTTCCCGCTCTCTGGCCTCACTGCTCACCACAGCCCCTCACTGGCCCTTTATGCATTGACGGCACTGGCTGTGCTCAGTACTTGGTATCTGTGCTCCTTGCTTCCAGACCTTTGCTCCCTGCACTCCCTGTGCCTCGGGCCTCATCTGTTCCTGCGTCTGCCTCACTCCAGCCTCTCCTCTGTCTCAGCGTGGACGTCCCTTCCTCTAGGAAGTATCCCCCTGGATACTTGGGCACAGCTCACTTGAGCTGGATCCCCACTCCTGGGCTCCCAGCATCCCATGCATCCCATGGGCACAGCACCAGTCACCCTGTGTCACCTGTGTTCAGCAACACAGTACTGCCACAGGCTCCTCATTTTTCCATCCCACCCTCGTCACCACGAGCTTTGTTAGCAAGGAGTCTTCAGGCTCTCTTGAGGTGTCTCCCTAACCATGAAGAACTGGATAACCTGAGGGCTTAATCCAAACTGGGGAGCCACCTAATTCCATATTCCAGTGGGGTGAGGACTATGGTCTGGCCATCCATCAGTCCTGCTGCTGCTACCACAGGCGTAGCTGTCACAGACCTGGTACAACTGGGTACTTCTGCTCTGCCAGGCACAATGGCGCCACACCCCATAACCACAGAGATCCTCGTACTTGGACACCCAAGGTCACGGTTCTTGCGCTCTGCTCTTTCAGTTCCCACACTCAGCACCACCCGCACTAGCATCTGGCTGTGGAAGCACTACCCCAGCCTGCCCTGCTATCCATGCCTTGGAGACAGAATCATGTTCCTCTTCTCTCCCCAAGGATCTCCCCCGGTCCAGATCAAAAATAAGCCTTTAAAACCCAGAGCATCTGAGTGTGCTTCTCTCCCTGAACTGTGGGTCTGGCTGCCTTCATGACCCCATGGTATTTGTCTGGCTTAAGGGGACTCATCGGGGGTGCCCGTGATTCCACGGATGGAAATTTCTGGGTTCTGAAGTGATTTTTCTGGCACCTCTTAACTAAGAAAAGATGAGAAGAATAAAGAAGTTCAGGTTGTATCTTAAGGAAGTCATCTTTTTTCTTTTTTAAAGGAAAGATGCAGACAGGAATGAGGTCAGGCAGGCAAGCAGGCAGGAGAAGAAGGAAGTAGCACCTTTATTTATTTATATTTTAGTTGTACATCTTGGTTGTTCTCCCTAACCCCAGGATGTGAACCCAGGTCCTTGGGATATATGTGGACTCTTCTTGGCCAGAGGGCGCAAACCTAACCACTGCTCCACCAGGGCACATCAAAAGAATCTTTTTCTGTTTAAGGAGGGAGAAGAGGAAGCGTTTTCGCCCCTGGCCCTGGGGGACAAACCCAGGGCTTCCACGGGCCACACCACATTCATCTCAGCCATTTGAGCTACAAGGACACACCCTTTGTAGGAAAGCATCTTGCTGTGACTATGTGTCAACGCTTTGTGGGCAGGGGCTACGATTGATTCACAGAGCCACCCCGTCTCCCAGAAATGCAGAGTTCACTTGGTGCATGTCTGAGGGAAGAGTAAAGAGATGGCAGGAAGGAGAGAAGGGTGGCATGGAAGGCCCTGTCCCGGGTCCTCCACTCTGGAGACCCCCCACCTTGTGAGGGACCCACTGTGCTTTTACAGAGAAAGTGATGAATTCAGAGCGATTCCCCATCCTCTATCCCTGCCCCCTAACCCCATCTCTCCTCAGGTCAGACTTGTCCTAGGTCAGAAGAAATTGGAACTGCAGACACCAGCAGGGACACCGCTGAGTGACTCCGTCCTCCATACAGCAAGACTGACTGTTTCAGATAGCTGGGCCTTTTTGTCTGTGGATGGGTTCCTGAATGCCTCTGCCCCAGACCCAGGAGCCCCACTGGAGGTCCCCTATGGGCTCTTCTTGGGGGGCACTGGGAGCCTTGATCTACCCTACCTGAGGGGAATCAGCCGACCCCTGAGGGGTTGCATCCATGCAGCCACTCTCAATGGCCTCAACCTCCTCCGGCCACTGACCCCAGATGTGCTTGAGGGCTGCTCTGAAGAGTTTTCTGCCGGTGACGATGTGGCCCTGGGCTTCTCTGGGCCCCATTCGCTGGCTGCCTTCCCTGCCTGGAGCACTCAAGAGGAAGGCACCCTGGAGTTCACGCTCATCACACGGAGCCGGCAGGCGCCCCTGGCCTTCCAGGCAGGGGGCGAGCATGGGGACTTCATCTACGTGGACTTGTTTGAGGGCCACTTGCGGGCCGTGGTCGAGAAGAGCCAGGGCACCGTCTTGCTGCACAACAGTGTGCCTGTGTCCGATGGACAGCCCCATGAGGTCAGCATCCACATGGACACTCAACGGCTGGAAATCTCTGTGGACCAGTACCCCACGCGTACCTCCAACCGTGGAGTCATCAGCTACCTGGAGCCACGCGGCCATCTCCTCCTCGGGGGGCTGGACGCAGAGGCCACTCGCCATCTCCAGGAACACCGCCTGGGCCTAGCACCGGGGGCTGTCAACACCTCCCTGCTGGGCTGCCTGGAGGACCTCAGCATCAACGGCCAGAGGCAGGGGCTCCGGGAAGCCTTGCTGACCCGCAACATGGCAGCCGGCTGCCGGCATGAAGAAGATGAGTATGAAGAGGACACCTACAGCTCCTATGAAGTTTTCTCCAGCCCGACACCTGAGGCTTGGCCAGCCATAGAGCTTCCTGAGCCCTGTGTGCCTGAACCGGGGATGCCCCCTGTCTTTGCCAACTTCACCCAGCTGCTGACCATCAGCCCACTGGTGGTGGCCGAGGGAGGCACGGCTTGGCTGGAGTGGCGACACGTGCAGCCCACACTGGACCTAAGCGAGGCTGAGCTGCGCAAGTCCCAGGTGCTGTTCAGCGTGAGTCGCGGGGCACGCCATGGAGAACTGGAGCTGGACATCCCGGGTGCCCAGGTGCGAAAAATGTTCACCCTCCTGGATGTGGTGAACCGCAAAGCCCGCTTCATCCACGATGGCACCGAGGGCACCTCTGACCAGCTGGTGCTGGAGGTGTCAGTGACTGCCCGGGTGTCCATCCCTTCCTGCCTGCGGAAGGGCCAAATTTACATCCTGCCCATCCAGATCAATCCGGTCAATGACCCGCCCCGCATCGTCTTTCCGCACGGCAGCCTCATGGTCATTCTGGAACACACACAGAAGCCCCTGGGGCCTGAGATTTTCCAGGCCTATGACCCAGACTCCACCTGTGAGGGCCTCACCTTCCAGCTCCTCGGTGCCCCCGCCAGCCTCCCCGTGGAGCGCAGGGACCGGCCCGGGGAGCCAGCGACTGAGTTCTCCTGCCAGGAGCTGGAGGCAGGAAGCCTGGTGTATGTCCACCGCAGCGGGCCCGCCCGAGACGTCACGTTCAGGCTCAGCGATGGGCTGCAGGCCAGTCCCCCGGCCACGCTGAAGGTGGTGGCTGTCCGTCCCACCATCCGGATCCTCCACAACACGGGGCTGCGCCTGGCCCAGGGCTCTGCAGCACCTGTCCTGCCAGCCAACCTGTCAGTGGAGACCAACGCGGTGGGGCAGGACGTGAGCGTGCTGTTCCGAGTCACCGGAGCCCTGCAGTTCGGGGAGCTGCAGAAACAGGGGGCGGGCGGAGTGGAGGGTACCGAGTGGCGGGCCACACAGGCCTTCCACCAGCGCGATGTGGAGCAGGGCCGCGTGAGGTACCTGAGCACCGACCCGCAGCACCATGCCGAGGACACCACAGAGAATCTGGCCCTCGAGGTGCAGGTGGGCCAGGAGACCCTGAGCAACCTGTCCTTCCCAGTGACAGTCCAGAAAGCCACTGTGACGCTGCGGCGGCTGGAGCCGCTACGTGCTCAGAACAGCCAGCAGGAGGCCCTCACCACAGCCCACCTGGAGGCCGTGCTGGAGGAGACGGGCTCGAGCCCCACCACCTTCCACTACGAGGTGGTTCAAGCCCCCAGAAAGGGCAACCTCCGGCTACAGGGCATGCGGCTGTCAGACGGACAGGGCTTCACACAGGAGGACCTGCAGGCCGGCCGGGTGACCTACGGGGCCACGGCACGTGCCTCCGAGGCAGTGGAAGACGCCTTCCGTTTCCGTATCACAGCTCCGCCATACTTCTCCCCACTCTACACCTTCCCCATCCACATCAGGGGCGACCCAGATGCTCCCATCCTCACCAACGTCCTCCTCACAGTGCCCGAAGGCGGCCAGGGCATCCTCTCGGCTGACCACCTCTTTATCAAGAGTCTCAACAGTGCCAGCTACCTCTATGAGGTCATGGAGCGGCCCCGTCATGGGAGGCTAGCCTGGCGGGGGGCACAGGACAAGGCCCCCATGGTGACATCCTTCACCAGTGAGGACCTGCTGCACGGCCGACTGGTCTACCAGCATGATGACTCTGAGACCACGGAAGATGACATCCCGTTTGTGGCCACTCGCCAGGGAGAAGGCAGTGGGGGCACGGCCTGGGAGGAGGTCCGGGGTGTCTTCCGCGTGGCTGTCCAGCCGGTAAATGACCACGCCCCCGTGCAGACCATCAGCCGCGTCTTCCATGTGGCCCGGGGCAGGCAGCGGCTGCTCACCACAGACGACGTGGCCTTCAGCGACGCCGACTCTGGCTTTGCTGATGCCCAGCTGGTGCTCACCCGCAAGGACCTCCTCTTTGGAAGCATCGTGGCCGTGGATGAGCCTTCACGGCCCATCTACCGCTTCACCCAGGAGGACCTCAGGAAGAGGCGTGTCCTGTTCGTGCACTCCGGAGCCGACCGCGGCTGGATCCAGCTGCAGGTGTCTGACGGGCAGCACCAGGCCACCGCACTGCTTGAAGTGCAGGCCTCGGAGCCCTACCTCCATGTGGCAAATGGCTCCAGCCTCGTGGTCCCCCAGGGGGGCCAAGGGGCCATCGACACCTCTGTGTTCCACCTGGATACCAACCTAGACATCCGCAGTGGGGATGAGGTCCGCTACCAGTTAACAGCTGGGCCACGCTGGGGGCAGCTGCTCCGGGCGGGCCAGCCCGCCACAGCCTTCTCCCAGCAGGACGTGCTGGATGGGGCCGTTTCCTACCGGCACAACGGCAGCCTCGGCCCCCGCGATTCCCTGGTCTTCTCTGTGGAGGCGGGGCCCGCACACACTGACGCTGCCCTCCAGGTGAACGTGGCCCTGGAGGGGCCAGTGGCCCCTCTGCACCTGACCCACCACAAGAAGATACGTGTCTTCAGAGGGGAGGCGGTTGAGATCAGAAGTGACCATCTGGAGGTAAAGGGCTGGGGGACGAGCAGGGGTGTGGGCAGGAAAGCAGGCCTTTCCATTCTGGGCCCCGAGCCACACGTGTGTGATATTTCCAGAAGTCCCTGTGCCCTGGTCAGGAGTGCATGCCCTGAATTCGTGCATGGCGTGTGCCCAAGGGTCTCTGGGGAGTCTGCCTGTCGGTTGTGTGTGCTGCCACATGTCATGTGCACACGTGTACATGCCCGGGCCCCACTCAGACCGCAGTCACTGAAGTAGAAGCTGTGGACCCTAGTAACTCAGTTCTCTGAAAGGTTCTCGTGGGTACTTACCTTTGAGGGTTGCAGGCCATGGGGACAGACGTGGCTGCACCCCAGAGACCTGTGTCCCCAGCTCATTCTCCAGACCAGGACTCAGGGGGAGGGCTGCTGTCACCCAGGAACCCCAGAGCAGCTGCAGCCGGACAGCAGTTCCACTGACTGGCTGCGTGACCTCAGGCCAGCACCTTGCCCTCTCTAGGCCTTATTCTCCTCTGCTGCCCATTTGTGAGCGCCTCGTGTTTCTGGATGTCTGGACTTTGGGCGGGGCTTGTGACTAAACATGTCTAGTGTCAGGAAGTCTTGGCCCTAAGGGAGCTTGAAGCATCTGGAGTTTCAATAGCAGAGACTGGGAAGGACAACAATCTAGGTAGACAGAACGGTTCAGGCAAAGACTTAGAATGAGGAATTTGAGTCTAAGGTGCTGTGTAGCTTTTTGTGGCTGGACAGCAGGTGAATGAGCCCCCAGAGGTCCTTGGACTGGCCTCAGGTGTGCCTCTCCCTCAGCTCTAGCGCAGAAGTCTGCACTGCAGACCAGGGCGGCGCGCCCTCTGGTGGTGAGGAGTGGAAATTGCAAAGGGCGGATCAGCCTATGGTTGGCGGGTGTTGGGGGGGGCGGGGGATGTGCGCCCGCGTAAGTGTGGGGCACACGTGTGTATCTCTGTTCACACATCAGAGTTTGGTGGGACTTTTGTCTTTGTCATTGAATCCTAGAATGTGTGATTGCATACATCTTGAGTATGTGTCCGGAGGCTGTGTGACCTTGGGACTAGGTGGAAGGGGTATGAATGTGTGCACGCGGGCACTGTGTTTAATGAACACGGTATCTGGTGTCTTGGGCACACCCTGGGAAAATGAGGCCATGGAGATGGAGCCTGTTGCTTAAGGACTTTGACAGCCTCCTTCTGCACCCCTGTCCACCAGGTAACCCAGGAGGCAGTGCCACCAGCCGACATTGTGTTCTCGGTGAAGACCCCACCCAGCGCTGGTTACCTGGTGATGCTGACACATAGCACCTCTATGGCCAAGCCGCCCGGCCTGGACCCCGTGCAGAGCTTCTCTCAGGAGGCAGTGGACACAGGAAGGGTCCTGTACATGCACTCCCGCTCTGAGGCCAAGCATGACGCCTTCTCCCTGGATGTGACCTCGGGCCTGGGTGCTCCCCTGGAGGGCATCCTCGTGGAGCTGGAAGTGCTGCCCAATGACATCCCACTAGAGGCACAGAACTTCAGTGTCCCCGAGGGTGGCACCCGCACCCTGGCCCCTCCGCTACTCCGAGTAACTGGCCCCTACTTCCCCACGCTGCCAGGCCTTGACCTGCAGGTGCTACAGCCACCACAACACGGGGCCCTGCGGAGAGGGGCAGACCCTCCGGAAGGGACCCTTGGCACCTTCTCCTGGAGAGAGGTAGGGCTGTCGGGGAGACCCAGGGTTCAGCCTAGCTCTGGGGGAAGCATGAGGGAAACCTAGGGACTCCCAGCCTAGTGCATCATATACAGAGAGGAAGCAGGGAGTCCCTGTTTATGGAACGCCTCTGACTTTCTTTTTTTAAATAAACAAGAAAAGAAAGGAAAAATAAATTTTAAAATGACAAAATAAAATCCTTAGTAAACCCCCCACCACATGATCCCACCCCTTCCCTTTCCCCTCAAACTTCAGCCTTGCTGTCCTACTCAAAAGTTTGTCTTACCTTTATTCTATCAGACCATTTGCACTATTTATCTAGATTCCAAATATGGTTAGAATCATCCAATATTTGTCTTTCTCCTGACTCACCTCACTCAGCAATATTCCTTCAGGTTTCCTTCAAGTTGTCGAGAATAGCAAGCTTTTACCTTTTGGTGGCTGAGTAGTATTCCCTTGTGTATGTGTACCAGCTCTCCCTTATCCAGTCAACTGTCAGTGGGCACATGGGTTATTTCTACATCTTGGTTATTGTAATTAGTGCTGCAGTAATCATAGAGGGATGCACATCTTTTAAAGTTAAATGTTTTTATAGTCCTTCGATAGATTCCAAAAGTGGGATTGCTGGATCTTATGAAAGTTAGTTTTAATTTTTGGAAAAATCTCCATACTGTTTTCCAACATGGTGGCATCCTGTGCTCCCACCCACAGTGAATGAAGGTTCCTTTCTCTCCACACATCTCAATGTGGTTTTGATTTGCTTTTATCTAACAGTAAATGATGATGAGTATTTTTATGGGCGTACCTCTACTTTAGATGCTTTATTTCATTCCTTCCTCATTGGGCAGATAGAAAGTATTGTCCTGATTTCCTTCACTCGGTCATTGCTCACTCTGAGGAAAGTGATTGTCCCACTCCCACCTATAGAAACTGAAGCTCAGAGGAAGACAGTTCCCTCTGCATGCAAAGGCAAGGCATGAAGGGTTCTGGGCCTGAGACCCAGAGTGGCCCTGGGTCTCAGGCCGGCTGGGGCCTGACCACCAGCCCCGGACCTGCCCACAGGTGGAGCAGCAGCATATCCACTACGTGCATGATGGCAGTGAGACGCTCACAGACAGCTTCGTCCTGATGGTTAACGCCTCAGAGATGGACCGACAGAGCCATCCAGTGACCTTTGCCATCACCATCCTTCCTGTCAACGACCAACCTCCCATCCTCACCACAAACACAGGCCTGCGGGTAAGAGCAATCTGGGACCACCTCCCTCTCCCTACTCCCCTCCAGAGAGCAACCCAGCATACAGCTCCCCCTTTCTGAAACTCGGTTTCCTCCTCTATAAAATGGGGCTACTGCATAGGCCTCTCTAGGATGTTAGGAAGAAAACTGAGCTTTTGTGCTGAAAATAAAGCGCAGAGGGGAGGTTTTACTATTGGACGCTTAAAAGTACTTTCAATGTCCTTGTGAATGGCCATGCTAAGCCTGACCCTGTGGGAAACTTTTTCTATGACTTAGGACCAGGACACCTACAGAAAGTTATTTCAGCTCTTAACTGTGAACTCCAGGACTTCTATCCTCAGCAAGCAAAGGCTTCTAGGCTCCCCGAGACCCTGCCTCTAGCTCCCACAGAGCAGTGGTGCCCCTATTCAGCACAGGAGCAAGTTGAGGCCTAGGGAGGTGAAATAACTTCCCCACAAGAATACTTTCTGGTGGACCCGAAAGGGCAGGGCTTAACCAAGACCACACATGATAGCAGATGGGCAGGTCCTTGACTCTGGCTTCTAGGGTGTCATCAGGCTTGGAAGGCTTAAGTGGACAGCTGTTTGGGGCTGTCTGCGGCATGGGGCACAGGGCACCTTTGGTAGGAGAGGGAGCAGCCTAGTGGCAGAGAGGTGAGGTACAGGCTAAAGTTTGCTCTGAGACCACAGGCTGGTGGCGCGCTATGGCATGTCAGCCACCAGGTGGTGCTGCTTGCCGTGTTCGCCAGCACTTGGGCCCCCAAGCCCCACCTCCCTGCCCTGTGATGCCCCTTCCAGAGCTCTGCCCATCAGTGTAGGGCTGGGGGAAGAAGCCCATGAATCCATTTTCCCTAGTAAGAATCTCCCCAACACTGCCCACAAGTGACTGGCCCAGCAGAATGAGTGACAGGACCACAAGAATAGGATACTGCCCTAGTGGCCGATGGGAAGAAACTTAGTGACCTGCAGCTGCCCTGGAAAAACATGGGCTATCGCCCCAGTGTGGCCTCAGCACTGCAAGACAGAGGCCATCCACCAGCCCCTTCTGCCCTCCCTGCCTCCCCCACTCCCTCACTGGTAAGGGAGCCCACTTCTAAGTACCGGGGCAGGCCCCAAACCACCATTCCACAGCATGCCCACCCTACCCAGACTCACTAGCGAGGGCTTGACGGGAGCCCCCTGCTCTGTCACTGAGACAGAATCAGACTGAGCAGCACTGATGGTTAGGTTGGGAGTCCCTGGAGGCCAGGAACCCACTGAGGATCTGAACTGGGGGCTTCCTGAGGAGGGGGACATGAGCGGGCCTGGGACAAAGGCAGATAGAGAGCAGAGTCTGGATGTGAGGGCCTGGGATGACAGGGAAAGTTGGATGGGCTCAAGGGCCCTTTGTTCAGGGAGCCCAGAATAGCGGGGCCTCCATACCAGCTGAGGGCTGTCGTGGCGTTCCTGGAACCCTAATGCTGGCGTAGGATCAGGGCGGAAAAAGAGGCTGAGCTGGATGGGGACAGATGCTTCACAGACCTGTGTCTCCAGATGTGGGAGGGGGCCACCATGCCCATCCCTCCAGAGGCCCTGAGGGGCACAGATACCGACTCGGGACCCGAGGACCTGGTCTACAGCATCGAGGAGCCCAGCAATGGCCGGGTCGTGCTGCGAGTGGCACCGGGTACAGAGGTTCGCAGCTTCACACAGGCCCAGCTGGACGGTGGACTCGTGCTGTTCTCACATAGAGGTGGGTGCCGGGCGGCAGGGCTCCCGTGAGGACGGGGCGCCAGCATGGCCAGTGAGAGCCAATGCCTCAACTGTGTTCAGGAGCCCTAGACGGAGGCTTCCGCTTCAGCCTCTCCGACGGCGAGCACACCTCCTCTGGACACTTGTTCCGCGTGATGGCCCAGAAGCAACTGCTCCTGTCACTGGAGGGCAGCCGGATGCTGACCATCTGCCCCGGTGAGGCTGCGGGTGGGGCCCTGCCTGTGGGCTGGGTGCTGCCTCCCCAGTGGCTGCAGGCTTGGCTCCAGCTTCCGGACAAAGACTGACAGGCCCCCTTTGCTTCCCAAAGGGTCCGTCCAGCCCCTCAGCAGCCAGATCCTCAGAGCCAGCTCGAGTGCAGGCACAGACCCCCGCCATCTACTCTACCGTGTGCTATGGGGCCCCCAGCTTGGCCGGCTGATCCACATCCAGCAGGGCAGCACTGGGGGGACCCTGGAGAACTTCACGCAGGCCGAGGTAAAGGCCCAACTCCGTCACCCCTGCTCAGTCTCAGGCAGCCCCGAGTCAACCCCTCTCAGGCCCGCTCTGCTATGGACACATAGGTAGACGTGGACGCCAACTCTAACATGCATGGGTGGCAGCAGACACCCTCTGGGCCCACGGTGGTCCAGGCCTTGCATGCCTTGCCCTCCAGGAACTGAAAGAGCAAACAGGTTTAGTGCTCCTAGGGGAGGATGGACGCTGCAGGATGTAAGGATGACAGGGCCCCAGAGCCAGGATCCCACCCTGGGGTTTGACTTCCAGAAGGAGACTGCAACTGACCAGAGATTGAAAAGGGTATACTGAATGGGGGACAATACTGAACCCCACTGTTGGCAAGGGGCAGCACTTGACTCTGGGCATGGAGTTTGAAATGAAGGAAGCTGGGGCCTGTGGGCAGAGGTGAAAGTCGTGAGCTCGGGTCAGGGGCCAGCAAGATGCAGTCTGAGAAGGCAGCAGAAGCAGGTGAGTGGCAGGGGCATAGCTGAGCCAGCGCAGAGCCCCTAGTAACAAGTAGATCTCAACCCCGGGAGAGGTGGGCTGCTGGGCTGCTGGATCAGGGCTCTGTGCTAAGCAGCCATCACTTAAATACACACCCTTCTAAGTCAGGAATGCTCCCCCAGGCAGAGCAGGCCAGGAGCCTTCAGGTGGCGGAGAAGGAGGTGGCTCTAACAAGGGTGGGGAGAGGTTTTGGGGCTCCCATCAGTATCTCCCAGGCCCGAGTTCTTTGTCCCTGGAGCTCTGGCTTCTGCTATGGCCCCTCGCTGCCTCCTCCCCACGAAGCAGTCAGCAGGCAGTACCTTGGCTGTAGCACCTGTGCTCCATGCCTCCCTGGGAGCCTGCCCTCCGATATCCAGGGATCCGGCAGGGTCAGGACCTCCCACACTCTCCTGTGCTCCCTTCACACCCCAGCAAGTGGAGGGTGAGGCTGAATTGCTGCGTGTTGGAGACACCGTCTCACCGTGGAAAGGGGCAGCAAAAGTGGAGTACAGTGTCTTCACTGTCTGAACTGTGTGGGGCAGGAATCAGGTGTCCCATCTTTGTAGATAAAGAAACAGGTTCACAGAGGTCAGGTGAGCAGGACTCTGCTTTCTGACTGTGCTGTCACCAGAGGATCTGCCTGCTTCTAAGCTCAGGGACACCTCCTTGCCTTCCTGTGACTTACCTCACCCCCAGCCTGATACCTCCCACCCACAGATGCTCCTATACCCAGGTGTCCAGCCTCCCACATCCTTCCTGCTCACCCTTCAGCCTGGGATGGCAGTCCCTTGAGAGCCACTTTAAGCCCTCATGTGTTTTGTTTGGTCTAAGCAATAATATATTTAATGGTTCTAAATAGGCAACCTATAATCTTTGGGAAATTTCACACACACACACACACACACACACATCCTGACTTCCAGTTTCTTAAAAGGACATGTTTCTGTGTAAAGCAATCAACTGAGAAGCAGCCATACTCCCCACCACTTAGACCCCATGGAACCATGATGATCCCCCTTTGACCTGAGCTGTGCTCCCCCACTTGCCACAACCCTACTGCCACCAGTCTGCAACACACTAAGACCCCAATTCATTTCCATCTTACTATTCTGCAAATTCTCTTTTTCTGCGAGAAGGAAGATAGTACCCTGTGTCTTCTAAAATGAGAAAACCAAAGATAAGCCAAAAGGAAACTTGTGGATTAGCAGGGGAGGAGGTTGTTTCTTGTGGAAGAGAAGACTCCTGCGCTCGCAGCCCTAAAGGTGGCCGGCGTGACTGGAGTTGGGGACTGGTAGGAGGTGAGGTCTCAGGGGCAATAGGTCTTACCATTGGAGAATCTGAGCAAGAGTGGCATAACCACTACTCACAACTTTAAAGGTTCCCTCTGGCTTCTGTGTTAAGAACAAATTGGGGAGTTAGGTAGGGAAGCTGGGACAGAGTTGCCACCAACTGCAGTGGGAAGACGGAGAGGCTGGTGGGTTAGAAGTCCTTCAGGGCCACGTAATTAGTTTTCCACACGGCCTGCCAAGGAATCGGGGGGTGAGTCTGGGGTTCGGGAAAGGGCAGCTGAACTGGAGATACAAGTGAGGGGTCACCCACACATCACTGGCACTTGAGCAAATGAGGAATGCTAGACATAGGGGAGTCAGGAGGCACCAACAGGGAGTCTGTGAAGGAGCAACTAGTGAGGTGGGAGCACTAAGAGAGGGAAACGTGCTGGAAGCCAACAGTTTGTCCGAGGGAGGAATGCTCCACTGTGTCCAACGACGCTCAGCAGCACCAAGCATTGGCCTTTACCACAGGGGACTCACAGTGCCCTTGGCAGCAACAGTTTTGGTGGCATTGCAGGAGCAAAGGCCTGGGTAGAGCACACTCAAGACAGTGAGGGGAGGTTCCCACACATTGATGGAGCAAGGAAAGTCAAGAGAAGTTTTATCTTCAAAGGCAGAAGAAAGACATAGCTGTATAATGGTGGGAATGACCATTTCTGGGGAAACGACCCCACAGGGGAAAGACAGAAGAGGGTAAAGTGGTGTCTTCATAAGGCAGGAGCACCAGGGATCCAGTGAGAGAGGAAGGTCCTGCTGTCGAAAGCAGTATGGATGAAGTGTTGCTTTCCTCAGGGGGCTCAGAGAGAAGGATGGATTTGTCTCAGGTGACAGAGCTGCAATGTCACACAGGCAAGCATCTGGCTCCACAGCCCGCCTCTTTATGACCACTCAGTTGCCTAATGATGACCTGCTACAGTGATGAGGGAGGGCACAGGTTACACGGCACGTAGCATGGTTGGGGGACAAGGGGGCATCGAGTGAGCTGGACCCGGGGAGTCACAGTACCCAGTGCCCAGGCCAGCCTGGGAGGGGGTTCCCACAGGCTCAAACAGTTTCTTGTCCCAATAACCGGGCCTTCCCACAGGTGTATGCTGGAAATGTCCTATATGAGCACAAGATGCCCTCCGAGCCCTTCTGGGAGGCCCATGACACCCTGGAGCTCCGGCTGTCCTCACCCCCCACCCCTGATGTGGATGCCACTCTGACTGTGACTGTGTCTTTCGAGGCTGCCTGTCCCCAGCGCCCCAGCCGTCTTTGGAAGAACAAAGGTGAATAGCATGATAGGCTGGCAGTTAGGGGAGCATTGAGAGAGGCCCAGAAAATGGGACATGAGGCCAGGGTCGCAGCTCAGGCTGGGACCAACCCCCAGGACCTGGGAAGTTATGGGGAGAGTGGGAGGGTAGAGAGATTTTGAGGTCAGAGAGAAGACACAGTTCTTGTCCTCCTGGGGAACTGAGCCCATTCAGAGGCACCTGGCCTCAATGGGGAGACAGAGCTTTATGTTGGGGGCCCTGGTCTGAGGGTTCACAGCGCTTCCTTCATCACTTGTGTTGTACCCCCCAGGTCTCTGGGTCCCCGAAGGCCAGCGGGCTGAGCTCACGACAGCTGCCCTCGACGCCTCCAACCTGCTGGCCAGCATTCCTGCGCCCCAGCGCCCAGTGCACGATGTGCTCTTCCATATCACACAGTTCCCCACCCGGGGGCAGCTCTTGGTGTCCGAAGAGCCCCTCCATGCAGGGCGGCCCTACTTCCTGCAGTCCGAGCTGGCCGGAGGGCAGCTAGTATACGCCCATGGTGGCGGGGGCACCCAGCAGGATGGCTTCCGCTTCCGTGCCCACCTCCAGGGACCAGCGGGGTCCTCCGTGGTGGGACCCCACACTTCTGAAGCCTTTACCATCACCATGCGGGATGTGAATGAGCGGCCACCACAGCCACAGGCTTCCGTTCCCCTGAGGCTCACTCGGGGCTCCCACGCCCCCGTGTCCCAGGCCCACCTGAGCGTGGTGGACCCAGACTCAGCTCCTGGGGAAATCGAGTATGAGGTGCAGCGGGCGCCCCACAACGGCTTCCTGAGCTTGTCAGGGGCCAGCCCGGGGCCAGTGACCCGTTTCACACAGGCTGATGTGAATGCCGGCCGGCTGGCCTTCACAGCCAATGGGAGCAGCATGGCAGGCATCTTCCAGCTGAGCGTGTCCGACGGGGCCAGCCCGCCCCTGCCCATGTCCCTGACCATAGATGTCTTGCCGTCCAACATCGAGGTGCAACTGCGGGCCCCTCTGGAGGTGCCCCAAGCGTTAGGGCGCTCATCACTGAGCCGGCAGCAGCTCCAGGTAGTTTCTGACCGGGAGGAGCCGGACGCAGCATATCGTCTCACCCAGGGCCCCAAGTACGGGCATCTCCTGGTGAACGGACAGCCCGCCACAGCCTTCAGCCAGCTCCAGGTAGACCGGAGTGAGGTGGTCTTTGTCTTCACCAACTTCTCCTCCTCTCGTGACCACTTCAGCGTCCAAGCCCTAGCCAGGGGTGCCAATGCGTCAGCCACAGTGAACGTCACCGTGAAGGCTCTGCTGCAAGTGTGGGCAGGTGGGCCCTGGCCCCAAGGTGCCACCCTGCTCCTGGACCCCACCATCCTTGATGCGGGTGAGCTGGCCAATCGGACAGGCAGTGTGCCCCGTTTCCGGCTCCTGGAGGGCCCCCGGCACGGCCGCCTGGTCCGTGTGCCCCAGTCCAAAACAGGGCCCAGGAGCAGCCAACTCGTGGAGCAGTTCACCCAGCAGGACCTAGAGGATGGAAAACTGGGGCTGGAGGTGGACAGGCCTGAGGGCAGGTCCCCTGGCCCCGCAGGCGACAGTCTGATGCTGGAACTGTGGGCACGGGGTGTCCCACCTGCAGTGGCCTCACTAAAATTTACCACCGAGCCTTACAATGCAGCCTGGCCCTACAGCGTGGCCCTGCTCAGTCTCCCTGAGGACGCTCAGGAAGAAGCAGGGAAACCAGAGAGTGGCACCCCCACGGGCGAGCCAAGCCCAGCTGCATCCAGCCCTGTGCCCACCGTGGCCAGGGGAGGCTTCCTGGGATTCCTGGAGGCAAACATGTTCAGCGTCATCATCCCCGTGTGCCTGGTGCTCCTGCTTCTGGCACTCATCTTACCCCTGCTCTTCTACCTCCACAAGCGTAACAAGACCGGCAAGCACCATGTCCAGGTGCTGACAGCCAAGCCCCGAAATGGCCTGGCCAGCGACACTGAGACCTTCCGCAAGGTGGAGCCAGGTCAGGCCATCCCACTCACAGCTGTGCCCGGTCAGGGGCCCCTGCCAGGGGGCCAGCCGGACCCAGAGCTGCTGCAATTCTGCCGGACACCCAACCCTGCCCTCAAGAACGGCCAGTACTGGGTGTGAGGCCTGGCCTGGTCACAGATACTGATTGGGCCAGGGACAGGCTTGCTCAAGTCCTAGGCCCATCGCTCCCATGCCCTGGTGCTGTCTGCCTATCCCCAGAGCAAGAGAGACCTGGAGACACTGGGGTGGAGGTGCTGGGAGGAAGTCCCACGGGTCCAGGATGGAGTGAAATCAAGCTGGAACCTCCCCCCGTTCACTCCATGCCCGGAAAACTGCAAAGGGCTAGAGCCAGGGCAGGCTCAGAATGAGTCCCCTGCCTGGAGCTAGTTTGGGCTGTCAAAACCAGAGTGCCCTCCTAAGTGGGTTAGGACCCTGGGTCCTGGATCTGTGACCTTGGGTAAGTCACACCGGACCTAGGCTTGCTAAGAGGGCAGAAGAAGGGAGGGACAGGTGGAGAGTCTCAGCTATTCCACTTCAAGCCAAGCCTCCCGTGTCTCTATCCCCAGGCTGAGCCCTGGAACAGGGGTTCCTCTGTTTTTTAAGGGGAATGGTATCCCTGGAGCAGAGAGCCCCTCTGCTCTCTGTAAGGCATAAGCCAGTAGAATAATATATTCAGGGTACAAAGTGGGTGGTTTGCTCTGGGGTTGGGTTTATTTAAGGGGGATTACAAGGAAGCTATTTAACATGGTGCTGAGCTAGCCCAGACAAAAGGAGCCCCTGAGGGTGTGGGACAGAGGAGGGTCTGACGCCAGTTCATTCCCAGGGTCCCACACCTTGATGGGCTGAGGACTAGACACGCAATGGTCAGCGGCCCCAGATAAACAGGACTGGGAAGCATGCAGGGTCTCAGGCTGAGGATCGCTGCGGTGACTGTTACCCTAACGACGGGGGTGGGTAGTTGGGGGCACTCGGCTGCACAGGGCCTGGATAAATGGTGCTTCCAAGGTTCTGCACAGTTGTGTGTCATTTGTCTGACTGCACTGGGCACTCATCCACAATGGCCCACACACCCCCTGGCAAGCCTGTGGGCCAGGCCTCAGCCAGCAAGGTGGACAGGGCCAGGTGAGCCCTGAATTTCCACCTGCTGCGGCCTTTCAGATCTCTTTTGCCCACACCGGTATAAGTAGGTGGGCTAGTCTTCGTGAGATGAAACCAAAGCCCTTGGTTTCGGCTGGGCCCTTGCCTATTTGCTTAAAGAAAAAAATGAAACCAAGAGATGATCAGTGTTCCCAATCCTGATGTCTTAGCCCAATTTTGGCCTCCACAGCCCTGGCCCTCCCCTCCTACCTCTCAAGACATTGGAACAATAAAGGTCAGAGGCCTTGGGAATCCCAAGGCTGGGACCAGGTGCCAAGGGGGAGCATGAGGGGTCTGCCACAGGTGCCGTCCCTCAGCTCCCTGGAGATTTCCACAGGAAGAGTTTTGCTGGTCCCCACTCTTGGAGGGAACCAAGGCGGGGATCCTTCTCAAAGACAGAGGGAACATCAAGGATTCTGAAAATTGCACTGTCCCTGTATGTGGCTGGGTTCCGTCTTCTGGTCAGAGATGGGTTTGAAGACACAGCATCCCTGGAGGGCCCTCTGAGTTGCTATGGGGACACCAGCCTCTGACCCCTTTGCCTCCTTGGGATGGGGGCACTGGAGACAGATTCTGAGTCCCTGGGATACACCGGGGCCTGGGAGTAGGTTGAAGTCCTCAAGAAAATATGCAGGAAAGTGTCTGAGTTCTGGAGGGAGGTGGGGCCTGGGCCTAACCACCAGCACGGTCAGATAGAGCCCCAGCCAGCCTTTGACAGCTGTGTCTGAGAACCAGACACCGCTTCCCTGTGCCTAACACCTGTGACATCTAGACCACGATCCAGAGGAGAGAGGAGCTACCCACTGCCCACCGTGCTGCCCCAGACTTCCCTCCCAGGACACGTTTCACATCTCAGCATCCAGCCTCTTAGAGCCTCCTCCATTCTCACAGAAGCGTCAAGAAAGACACCAAGAGTCCTCTTATATGGCTGCTGAAAGGGTCCCCAGAGGATCAAAGGGAGACTTAGAGTCAGTGAGGGGCTTGTCTGGTGTCGTACACACAGCCTGGAAGACCCCTGAAGCTCAGCCAGTTCTTGTCATACAGAAAACCCTGCCCCTCAAGGAGGTGCTCAGGGCCTCAACACTTGGCTCCTCTGCCCTGTCCCTCAGAAAGCCCCCTGCACCCTGAGCTGGCAATCCTAGCCCGGGCTTCCTTTCACAAGACTGGTCTCTCAGGCACCCCCAGGCCAGCCTCTTACAGAGGCCCTGCCAAGCTGTCCCCGCATTCTGCCCTGCCTCTCCCTGGAGCTCAGGGCTGGATCCTCAGGGCTTGATATCTGAGGCCAGTCTCTACCCAGGGCTACCAGTTTCCCTGGAAGTGTAAGTGGAGATGAGGGTGACAGACCAGCCAGGCAGGATCTAGCCCTATCTCAGATTTCCCCAGAGGACTGACAACACCCACCCTTTCTGTTCACGCAGCCAGCCCGCCCTGCCCCCAGTGAGTCCGCTGGCTTGTTGCAGCTCCAGCTCTTCTAAGCCTGTGCTAGATAGTGGCTGGCACCAGAGGGATCATGCCAGGAGCTGTGCCAAGACCGGGAGAGGGTCTTTCATGGGTAAGCCTGTTCTAAATGTGAAGCTGATTCATGTCAATCCCTCACAGATTTCAGATATGCAACTGGGCTTCAAGGAGCTGCTACCCACTTTACTAAATAACTCACCATCCCCCTCCTTTAAGGGCCTGCTCCTCTAAGGCGCTAGGGCTTGCAGCCAACCTGTTCAGGAAGGTCTGGGAGCTTCTGACCCTTATACACACACACGCACACACACACACACACACACACACACACACACACGCACAAGTATATTTGTGCGCACAGCTGTGCATATGAACATCGATTCTCTCAGGACCTTCACACACCCAATACAGATAAGCGACTGTCACATAACACATAATACAAGTGCCCCCATAAACTTCAGATGCAAGTGCTCCCCTCCTATAGTCCCCCCAGTACCAGGCGCTGGTCATGTTAAACCAAGGGCCAACATGTCCTGCCCATCAAAGGGCCCAGATTCACATCAGCAGAGCTGAGATATGAGCCCACTGGAGGAAGCATGGGGTGTAGGGAAGGGACTGCCAGAGAAGCCCAGGTTCCAAGCTTAGAAGCCCAGCTACCACCCCCAAGAGTTTATTCTCTTACATACTAACAAAGGCGCTCCCTCTGGGCCTTTCTCCTCATTTTAGGAGCTGGTCCTTTAAGAAGAGTTGCTATGGCAACACTGGACCCCACAGAGCAACCATCATCCTCTAGGAGGAAGCAAGAGGAATTTTGTCACCCTCCCTCCTGACCCATGGGAACTGTCAGAGGTTCTGGCCCCCCACTCTGGGTCCTGAAGATTCCGGTCTTGAAAGAATGGAGATACCTGGGCTGCCCCCCAAAGTTCTCTGGTTACAGCCTCTGTTCCTGGCCTGGCCAGTGAGTGGAGCCTGGATGGGAGCCAGGACTGCTGGCCTCCTCTCTCCATGGCCCTGTGTGGCCCTCAATCCTCCCAGAGTTAACACCATCCTTTTTCAGTTACTGCTAGGCTTAGTCAGGAATTGGAGAGGGCGTTTTGTGCACAACATGCTGTGGGAGATGCAGATAGGAATCCCCCCTGCCCTGCCTGCTTAATCTCAGACATGTCAGCGAGTAGCCTGCTCACGGGTGTGTGTTCTCACCCACAGTGAGCCCCGGGGTGGGAGGGTGGCTGGGTCTGTCAGTGTCCTTTTCTCCTTAGAGACTTTGGTCCTTTCTGTGGGAGGAGTAGCCATGCAGCCACAGAGCTGAGCCTGCCACCTTACCTCCTGGTCACATTTCCATTCTCGATGCAATAAGGAACAGCATTTTACCAATAGCTCCTGACTTTATAAAGGTGCCGGCTCCTCAGAGAGCCCCCTGTGGCTACCAGAACAATGTGGGTGTGCTGTTTCTTCACATTTCAGATGTCCTAAGAGCCCCCAAAGACAGAAGCAGTCCTTGGTTAAGTCGACCAGTGGCCAAAAAAGGAACTTTTGTACCCGAACACAACTTCGGCTGAGTACTGGAAGGGCTCCCTTGACCCCTAAACCAGAAGCTGCTGACTTCTGAGCCTGGAACTAATTCAAAGTTTCCTTCTGATGACTTATGAGGTCACACAGGGCTCAAGAGACCCAGACTGGGCCCAGGAACTTAGTAGATGTTCAATAAACACCTATTGCCAAAAAAATGGCTCCTCCTTTCCCACAGGCCAAGAGGTCTTTCTCTAATCACCAGTCCCACCCCAACTCTGGTTCCCCTGGCTTCCCTCATCCCCAGCATTGCTGGCTGGACTCCCAACGGCCTCTCTGACCCTAGATCCTTTCCAGGGGTCAAGCAGACCTGGTCCCAGGTTCTAAGTTTAATCTGCCCCCAGACTCTTCAGAGCTACTCTCTCTCCCATCCAAATGCGTAAGGTCCATCTACTCAGAATCCCACGAGCAAAATGCTTCCACCAAACCATACATGGGAGCCCACCAGAGAGAATCAAACTTGACTGAATGGGGCAGGAGGAGGAGATGACCCACATTGAGCTTCCCCCTACTACAGCCCCTCCTAGAACCTCCCACTGGCCCAACAGAACCACTGCAGGACTCCAGTGATCCCAGCCTTCAGGGACAAGGAGCAGAGCAGAGTCAAGGATGCCACCACCCACAACTACCCCAACCAAGGAATCTGCATTCAGTCAAGGAGATGGGAAGACTCAGAGTCCCAGTGACTTGTACAGCAATTCACCGACTCAGCAGGGCCTCCTGAAGGTTCAGAGCCCTTCCAGATGCCAATGATGTGTCTCTCAGCACCTCGAGCAGCACCAGGGCAAGAGTGGATGGGCCAGAGATGCCAGACACACTGAGCAGGGCAGAGACCTCCATGAACTGAGAGCAATGTGGGGAGCCCTGGGCCCCCGCGGATCTTGTCAGAGAAGCCAGGGCCTGTCCTTCAGGACTGGTGAGCAAGCAGGCAGTTTGGCAGGCCTGGCAGAGCTTGGGCACTCCTGGAAGGGCTCTGACTCAGAGCGGAAGGGCCCTGTCTGAGTCAGCCCTGCTAAAAGGCTGCCTTGTAGGCGTGACACCTAGACAGACAACTGGGGCAGGAGCCCCAGAAGTTTCCAGTCCTCAGGACCTCAGCCTCCGGCCCATGATCTGACCTGAGAAGCTCAGAGTCTAGAGACAGAAGCCCTGAACTGAATGAGGAAGGGCAGTGGCTGTGACCATGTCTGATCAACGAACTGCTGTAATGCAGGATGGGATCCTTACCCCAAGACAGTATGCCTAGGGGAGCTTGCTGCCAGCTCCTGTCTTCATTTCTGGCCCATTTCCTACCCCTACCAGCCCCAGCTCAGCACCTCCACCCAAGTTAGGACCTTTGAAAATAGTATAATCGCCATGCCCTGGTGAAGTGGCGGCCGGGCACAGGCTGCATGTATCCCAAGGACCCAGGTTTGAGCACTGGGGCTGGGAAGAACCACCAGGATGAACAGCTAAATACAGTAAATGAGGCGTGTCTTTCTCCCCTCTCTTCCTGCCTGCCTGTCTCTACTCGTCTTCATTCCTTCCTGCACCTTTCCTTTAGGGGAAAAAAAAACGTATAACTGACCAAGGCTTCTTTTCAAGGTCAGAGTTGTAGCAAAGCTCTTAGAATAGCACCTGACACATAGCAAATGCTCAATAAATGTTGACCACGATGATCAGTGCTATTATTGCATTGCCTAGCGTATGGGCCCAGCATGACGTAGTTGCTTAACAAATGTTCTACTTGGTGTTATCATTTGTTACAGCCATCCTGATACTCTGGAAGACAAATGCATGCATTCCTCATCCGGAAAAGAGGACACGGAGGCACTCCCCTTTACTGGGTTGTGACAGGGAGAGTGAGGTTTACAGCAAGGCTTCAAGTTCTCAGTAGAAGCTGCAGCTCCATTCTGACCTCCACTCTTCTACCCCCACCCCATGGATTCAGAAGACTCCCTGAAATTGAGGGTGGGTGGGGCCCACCTGGTCTACCTTGAAGGAGGTGTGGTTCCTGGATCCAGGAGGGAGGAGCCCCACTATAACCTTCCTGCCCAGGTGGAGAAGGGCTGCGTGGGAGGGCTGGGCCCAGGGAGGTCCAGAGGAGCCTTTCTAGAGGAGACAGCCTGGATTGAGCCCTGAAGAATAAGTAGTGATAAAAGTCTGGAAACAACAAATGCTGGCGAGGATGTGGAGGAAAGGGAACACTTTTGCACTGCTGGTGGGAGTGCAAATTGGTACAACCCCAATAGAGAACAGTTTGGAGATTCCCCAAAAAATTGAGGATGGAAATCCCATATGATCCTGCCATCCCACTTCTGGGCATCTCCCCAAAAGATACAAAATCACCCATCTGCAGAGATGTATGTATCCCCATGTTTATGCGGCCCCGTTCAAAATAGCTAAGAACTGGAAATTACCTAAGTGCCCAACATCAGATGAATGCATAAAGAAGATGTGGTACATACATACAATGGATACTACACAGCCCTTAGAAGAGATGAAACCCTGTCATTTGAATCAACATGGATAGAACTGGAGAGGATTATGCTAAGTGAAACAAGTCAAAAGAAAAGAAAGATACCAGATGACCTCACTCATAGGTGGAATGTGAATAGACAAAACAAAGGAACAGATGAAACATAACCAACCCTGAAACATTTGCAACAGAACTGAAGTTTCCAAAAGGGAATGGAATGGGCGGGAGCAAGTGGTGGTGGAGCCCACTGGACATGGGGGAGAACACTTGGTGATTTGGTGGAGGGCAGGGTGTGTTGACATATATCTAAGAAATGGGGAACCTGTACATACGAAATTATTTTAATGTGTAGAATAATTACTACAATAAAAAATTATTTAAAAAAAAGAATAAGCGGCGCTTAGCTCAAGGGCAAGGAAGGTGGGGAAAAGATGATGCAGAGGTTGAGAGGGGAGAACAGGCAGAGTTCAGCTGAGAGAAGCTTCTGAGGAAGTGGGGTCTGGGGCGGGGTTAGTCCCCAGGGTGTACTCATGGTGTGGCTGAAAGCATATCCTTCCACCACTGTCCTCCTCCCAGGGCAGAAATGGGATGGGGGCACTGAACCCTGGGCCAGAAGTCTGTGCTCAGCTTCCTCATTTGAGTGACCTCATCTGTCCAACTACCCAGGAGGCTCAGGAGTCACTGGAATGGGTTACCACTACCTTTCATTCACGCCTACCCTACATCCCACCCAGCTTATGCCATCCAACTGGGCTGGGTTCAGTGCCAGCGAGGAAGGAGGTTATTCGCTCTGCTGGCTGGGAGGACAGGGAGGTGTCGCCCTGGCCTGGACCCAGCTCTCCAGAAGCTGAGCTGGGATTGACACAGGCTCCTCCCACCCTTTCCCACCCCAGGCCTTGCTGAGGAAGCAGGGACGTGCAAGTCACTGGGTCCTGGGGTGTGGAGTTGACGTCAGAGAGAAGACATGCATTCAGCCACCAGCTGCTGCAGCAACACACACATGCACACGTGCATCTATTCAGAGACTGCCGCGTGCAGCATACACCTGGGCAAGTGCAGGCGCCCTCGCACTCTGTGCAAGCCTGAAACTGCACACACCCTGCCCTGAGACCAGAGACTCAGCCCTGCAGAGAGCTGAGGCACCTGCCTGGAGCCAGCACTGTGCTAGGCACCAGGGAAATAGCAGTGAGCAAGACAGACAAACATCATCTCCCCAAAGGCCACTTTCTAAGAGATACATTATGCAGATGAGATCATGTGATGTCTGGGGTTAGCTGGAAGCGAGGGAGTAAGGCTGTAAAATATGGGCTCAAAGTTGATAACAGCTGAAACTGAGGTATGGGCACATAAAAGCCATTATATTCGCTCCTTTGTCTTTGTATATATTTGAAAAAAAATAAAAAAATAAAGAGTTAAATACATACACATATACAACTGGCAGCTGGTAATAAGAACAATGAAGCAAAATAAGGCAGGGGAAGCATAGAATTAGAACTAGGAAGTCTCTTTACAATGGCTGGTAGGGAAGACTTCTCCAAAGAGATAAGCCAAGATTTGAATTCACTGAGGTATAAACCATGTAGACATCTGTAAAGATCATTCCAGAAAGAGGAGACAGCAAATGTGAAGGGCCCTGGGTGAAAGCAAGCTTGACCTATGTGAGAAAGAGCCTGTCGTCCACTGAGTCTAAAGTTCTGTGACCAAAGGAGACATACGTCCAAGATCAGATCAGATAGGTCCTTTTGAACTATGAAAGGAATATGGAATCTATTCAAAGAATTGACATGAAGTTCTAGAGGTGGAAAGCATGAATGCAGTTGGAAAAGATCCCTCCGTCCTCTGTTAGACCATCAGGGAGGAGAGAGAATAGAAGAGCAGCTTGCAGGCTACTACAAAAGTGCAGCAAGCCTGGTGGCGTCAGGGGCCTGGCGATGAGAGGGTTAAACAGTAGATCTGGGATCTCTTTTGAGGAATTTACAAAGCTCTGCTCACAGATGGGATGTTAGGCATGAGAGAAAGAAAGGGGATAAGCATGCTTCCAGGGCTAGGGAGAAGCTTTGTCTTTTTCAGGCTAGGGACACATGTGCTCATAGGACTGCAGGCACAAAGGCCACTGCAGGGACATGCACACAGGCCTAAGTGCATAGGTACCAGGATCTCCGGAACCAACCTCTCACACACCTCCGCCTGCCCCACCCTAACCCATGTGAAAGCCCAGGACCAGAGCCTCCAGAGTTCCCAGCTCAGTCTCGGCACTCAAAGGACGCCTAATCTTAGTATTTCCCCATCAATTTTCCCTCCACGCCCACCCCCATATTGTCCTCTCAAGCAAGGAGGCTCCTGACTCAGTTTTGTTTTTGTTTTTTTTCAGATACCCAAGTCTTGCCCCCGATGGCTCAACTCCATGCCCTCAGCCTCACCTCTCCAGCCCCCTTCTCTTTGACCAGATTCTTTTCCCACACCCCAGTCTGAAGCCTGACAGAAAATTATCACTCAGCAAATATTTGCCCTGCCAAGCCCTCTGACTGTCCACCTGCTGTCTTGAAAGCACAGGTCATCTTCACCAATACCTGCGGCCTGCCCCCCACTGCCCATTTGGGTCACTTGTCCCTTCCCTGCCCCACTCCCTCAATTCCCAGTTGCCCCCACCCTACCCAGCCTGCCCACCTTAGAAGGACGTCCGGTACAGTGGAAAGGGCATGGCTCCATGTGCAGGCAGACCTTAGCCCTGTCTGTCGGCCTGCATGACCTTGCAGAGATGACTCAGTGCCTGAGCCTCCTTCTACTGGAAAATGTTGGCAATAGCTCCCACCAGCCAGGCAGTCCTGGGCAATGAGCTAACTCATGGAAGCACACAGCCTGATGCCCAGCAGATGACAGCTAACCCATGGTCGCTGTTTATACCTGTTTATACCGCTGCTTTGCTGGCACATCTGGGGTGGTGACAATGCCCACCCGTGACCTTGTGTCCCTGTGTAGTCATGATAACCATCGCCTGTGTGGGTCTTCCGAGCATATGTACATGCAGACACTGTCCAGACGCTGTTCTGCCCATATAACCCTCCTAACAGGCACCTGGAATCCTGTTAGAAATGGAGACATGATAACACATAGTTAAGAGACGTACTCACAGGTCTGCCTTGGGTAGGATTTGCACTGGGGCTCAGTTGCTCAGGTCCTACCTCTGCATGGGACGCTTGTTGCTAGCTGAGGGGACAGCAGGGCTGTATTCACACTCCGCCACCAGGAACACTCCGGCCAAAATGACAGCAAGGGGACTGGAACAGCCCAGATAAGCCTCCAGTTGCCTCTAGACTCCAACTGGCCTCAACTCCTTCCCCAGGCATCAGCCAGATGCCTCCCAGCACAGTGGCGCAGGCCTGGAACCGTCTCACTCCAGTCACAGCTATTCCAGCACTGCCTCAAGGGCCCCATTTCCTTGACTGTAAAATGATGCTGATAATCTCTTCCACACAAGGTGGCTGTGACATACTGGCCATCTGGTGTCCATCAAGCTGCTGCTCGCACTCAGGGACGGGGAAGTCACAGAAAGGTCAGGAGACCCAGGAGCGGTGTGACTGAGCCCCTTCCCAGGTCAAGTCCCCAGGAAGCAGCCGACCCCAGATCACAAAGGGTTACAAACAAAGGGTGTCTAAGCAGACTCCCTGAGTTTGAACTAGGCAGGAGCCAAAGATGATGACCATGAACCCCAAAGAAGACCATGAACTTCAGCTAGCCCCTTAAGGTTTCTTGAAGCCACAAAGTTCAGGGAGCAATTGAGGGAGTTCTAAAAGCCCCAAACAGAGAAGGCCAGACCCACAGACGTAGGGATGGGGACCAAAGGAGAAGGCAGTGGGCGGGCAGCAAGTGGAGAAGGTGACCATCAAATTCAATGCTAACCCCTGTCCAGGGTGGGCAGCGTGGGCCAGTGCCAGGGTCCAGGAGCTCTGCAGGAGCCACAGCAGTGTTTGCAGCCAGGGGTGGGGTGTGGGTACAAAATGGTAGCAAACATCAAAACAAAAAACAAGAGAAGGAAAACAAAAGAGATCAAATCAAAATGAATAAAATTTAATTAAAAATCTCTAAGACAAGACATTGTCAAATAACTGAACCCAGCTGAGACAGGTACAGACGAATGCCTTAAATGTGCAGCGCAGGAAAGTTCTCATGTGGGTAGGGAGTCAGGTTCAGTCTCTAAAATAAAGGACCAGAGACCTGCCCACAGGCTTCGGATGTCCCATCCCCCAAATGATTTGCATGCCTAGGGAAAGGAGGGGTCCTCAAATTGATTTACGATGATTTTTCCACCATGTGGGGGACTAAGAAAGCAAAAGAAAAACTCGGACCAGTTAGGGAAGTGATGTTCCTTGCACATATTCGTTTGTAAATGGAGATCCTGAGTCACTGTTATGTCACAGTGCAATGCTATCATCTTTTCATCCTGAGGGGCTGGCTGGACTCACGCACCCTCAAGCCTCCAGTCCAGCAGCTGGGTTGGCCAGCCTCCTAGTCTTTCACACTTCTGGAGTGGAGTTCCGTGACCCCCTCTTCCTGTGGACCTAAATGAGCTCATCAATGTTCCTTTAAGGAATGAAGCCAGCCTGACCCCTCTTACTGTGGGATCCCAGGGGGTCCCCTCCTCCCTCCACCAAGTCCCAGTCTCTTTTACTGTGAAACGCAATAATGATGTCTACCAGGGCTGCTATGCAGACCAGAGGATACGGCTGTGACACTGCTTTTCAAACAGATCAGACTACACTGAGGTTTGACTAACAAAAATCAAAGGGAAAACGGTTTGTGTGAAACTAAGCGGAAGCCTGGAGCTGGGTTTCACAATCAGTCCTTCTGAGCTATATTGGTCAAGATAAATTTTTATTCTTCACCACGATCTGTGAAGGCTCACCATCCTCCTGCCCCAGCCAACAGAGGCAAACTAGTGGGAAAGCAGGTTGGGGTGGATGGGGGAGCAAAGCAGAGTGGAGTGACTTGGCTCCTGGAGGCCTGAGTCAGCGGGGCGAGCAGGCAGGGCGGGCCCAGTCCTTGCATGCTTGGGGAGGATATGGAGCAGGAATGTTCCTCCCGCCCAGGCCTGGGCCTGGCCCACTGCATCCCAGCGCCTGCTCACATGGACACTGCAGCCTCAGCTCTGGCTCCTGAAATGGGAGATGCCTGGGGCTTTGTTGGCGGGGTTCAGCCAGGGGCCTTCAGAGGCAGCCTGGCCCTGGGAAATGGCCTAGGGGTCGGCCAGGCCAGGCCATGGAGCCTACCAGGAGCTGGACTCTAGCCCTGAAGCACCTCCGGTCCCAACAAGTGATGCCGTCAACCGCCACCCTCACTGGACCTCAAGTTCCCCATCTGCCATGAGGAATGAAGTTTGATGGTGTCAGATGACCTTGACTGGTTCTCCCAGAAGGTGGTGCAGGTGCAGCTTTGTGTGCAGCTACAAAGACACCTGTGCTCTGTACCTGTGTGTGTGCGTGTGTCTGAATGTGACTCTAAAGAGCGTGGCTGTGTGCGTGGGACTGCGCATGACTATGTGGCTGAGACTGACGCTGTAAATGGACGTGCGTGTGGAATGACCAAGTGCAGATGTGACTGTGAGTGTGTGACAGTGTGTGGCACTGTCAGTAGGAACACAGCTATGTGAGCGTATAAACATGGGTACGTACTTGCTGTGTGCCTGTGGGCAGGCTATGTGGCTATGTCTGCTTTGGGTTGGGTAACTTTGAGACTGTGGCTATGCCACAGGACAGAGGGCCGGTGCTGAGCTGGGTCTGGAGCCACCAGTCTTGCCCAACTGGCCTGCTCCAGGGGTGGCAGCGCTATAACACAGTGGTTCATGGCCCTCCTGTGTCCAGGAGGCAGAACCTGAGGATCAACACCTCCAGTAGGCTGGGCCGATACTGGGGATCAGGGGTCCCCTACCCCCAGGTCCTGGTAGCTGCCCAAGGCAGAAAGAGAGGCCTCGTTTCCCACTCCCTTCCCTGCCCCCACCAAGCAAAGTGAGGGAGGGAACTGGAGGCAGCTGTGCCCAGCTCAGTCTGGAACATCTGCCTGGCATGTGACCAAGGCCAGCCAGCTAGTCCTACCACCACCAGGACACCCCCTACACCAGTTCCCAGTCCCCCACTGGAAAGAGTCTCTGGCCCTCCAGACCGATCACAAATTCCCCTAACGACCCATCCAACAGGAAGAAACCAGAGAGGGGCCTCATCCCTACCACACACATGCCTGGCCCAGCCTAGGGACCTCAGAGGCTGGGAATAGGACTAGCTTGTCCCAACTCTTCATCTGCTGATTCTTCTAGGTCCAAGTCGCTCCTGGCAAGTGTCAGACCTACTCTCCTACCCTGAGGACAGGAGGCATGAAGGTGGTCCCTTTCAAAGAAGGGACATTACTCAACAACACTATTCCCAGGGCAGGATGCCTACACTGGGGACTTTCCAGGTACTGTGGTTAAGATGAGCATTCTCACCACCCCTCCCCAGGACCACACCACCTCTCCACCCCTCCCCAACCCCTCCCCTAAAGCCACTTGGAGATCAAAGATCAGAAGAGGTTATGGGTGGGCAGGCCCTTGGAAGGGATGGAAAATGAAAGAAGGGCAGGGAGAAGGGAGGGGAAAATTCCACAGAAAGTCCCAAATCTGACCTAATTTTGACCCAGGGCCAGGGGCCCATTCCAGAAGTTCCTCTAAGGACACTGGGCCCTAAACAGGGAGACTTTGCTGCCCCTTACCCTACCTCACAGCAACCAGCTCCCAAGGCCCCTGACAGGGTCAAAGAACCCCTGACCACCTGGTCCCCAGAGACAACCATGGTGTGAATAGATTCCTGTTCATCCTGACAGAGGTACCCCCAAGGGCACAGCTAGGGGTACTCCTCAATTTTCAATAGGGAAGCCACTGCAGAGCTGGGCACCCAGGGCTGCCTGAGAAGGGCCCAGTTTGAGCCCCCTGTCTCCCTCCCCTCGACTGGGCTTTCCTGAACAAGCTGGGACATGCCTCTCTGGGGAGAGGAAGCCCTTGTGGATTAGACTATCCTGGGCCCACAGCCTCCTAGCCCTTCCTCACCAGCTCCAGCCCTAGATCACAGGGCAGTACAACCAAACCCCCGGCAGGACACTACTCATTGGAGAGAAGAGGAGCCTAGGGTTTGTGGCCCACACACTTCCCGCAATTTCTGAGGTTGTGGGGTATATTTGTGCCCACCATGACCTCAGAATGTGGTCCAATAGTTCCTAGGGAAAATGATTCTATCCTTTCCCACCCCCATCCTCCAGGACCCAAATAAAAAAGTCATGCTTTTGTGATATTAATTGCAAAATGTTTATCAAGAAAACAAGAAACAGAATTAAGCAGCAGCAGCCAGGAGCAGTCATGACCTCCATGGCACCCGTCAGTTGCCCCCAAACTGCTGCTGGACCCCACCCAGGTCTGAGGGGAATAGACCCCTCAAGGATGTAAACATGGGCGAGAGCTGGAGCTCACATCACAGTGAGGCTGGCCATGGGCAGCTGGGTCCAGAATCCCTGGGGTTGGGCGGGCTCTGCCTTGGGAACCCACAATGCAACAAGAGGGATCCCAGGAATCATAGGTGCCAAGAACCCCAGAAGCCTGGGGCCCAAGCCTACCTGGGACATGAGTGGCTATTGCTGGTAAACTCAAATATCTGGTAATTAGGTGTTTCCCCCAGGGTCCTGGGGTCCAGAGCTTGCCTCAGCACCTTGAGCCCAGGAAAAGATATTGCTTGGTCCTTAATCAAGAAGACGGGGTTTAGCAATTGGAGGGAGTCAGGAGGGAGCTGGCCTCTAGCCAGTCCAGCGTGGGTAGGGTAGAACAGGAAGTTCCCTCCCCTCGTCTTGCAGGCCAGAATCCCCACCAAGTGGGGAACAAACTTGCTTGAGGAAGGCAAGGGAGTGGAAAGCGCTGTTAGCAGGCCTCCAAGCCTTTGCCTGCACTGTTCCGCATGTTCCCCCACTCTGCTGTCCCCATTCACTGGCAGGTCTGTCATCCTTCGAGACTGCTTACATCACTCTGAGGAGTCTTCCCTGAAGGGCAGAATAAGAGGTTCCTTCTGACACCTTCCAAGAATCCCTATGATCATCATTCTGAATTGCCTTTGTCTCATTCTACATCTGACTCCCCATGGACTGGGGACCCCCCAAGAGCAGGCATGTTGCAGCCTGGGGCACCAGGCACCTGGCCCAGGTCCACGGTAGCCCGGGTCTGCTGAATGAATGGGGGGCGGTGGCTAGGTAAAGCAAGCATTACACGCTTGAGCGGCTAAGACCCTGGCCTGGCCTCAAGTGATTGGCCAGCAGCCCAGGCCCTGGCCTGCAGAGTTCCTGGACCTAGTCTCACACCTGCTGTGCCCCTACCTCTAGGGGACAGAGGACTTCCTCAGAAGTGTCCACGACTCCTACAAAGCGCTTATCCCAGAAGGACAGGCTGCTTGTCTGACCTACCCGCTACCCATCATGCCCCAGTGGCTGCTGGCGTGAGGAGGCCCAGGAGCAGAGGCATGGCGTGACAGGGGCAGGGACAGGGCACGTGTCAGAGGCTGTCGTACATGCGCAGTGTCCTCTCCAGCTGCTGGCCGACCCGCTGGTAGAAGAGGATCTGCTGGCGCAGGTAGTTCTGCATCATGCGCTTGAAGTCGAGCTCACGGCGCTGGTGGAAGTGGTTCATCTCAGCCTGCAGGGCAAAGCCCACCACACGGCAGCGCCTGCGAATGCCATCGGCCTCGTCCTGCTCCATTCGGCCCTCGTCACTCATGCGCTGACTCTCCTTCACTTTGGCAAAGGCGCCTGGCATAGGCAGAGTGGAGGACAAGGGAATCAGGGCTCTGGTCTCCCTGAGTGCTCCCTAACCCTCCATGAGCCTCCTTGTGGGGGGACAACACCGTCATCAGCTTAACTCAGACCTCATGCCTGGGTCCCACACCCATGGTCCACCAGGGCGGAGGGGGGTCCTCCACCAAGACTGTTCCCTAAACTCCCACCTTCAGTATATCCTAACCCAGTACACATCGTCCCTCCAAACCTGTGGCACCAGCAGCAGCTCATGCTGGACCAGACACTGCCCTGCAAGCTGCATTTATGTCCAGGCCCCAGATGTCGCTACCACCACAGGCCTCACCATCGCTCATGCTGGCTCCTAATTCAGCTCACACCTCATCTCCTCCACGAAGTTTTCCCTGCACACCCACTATAGTAAGCTTCACTGGGTGCTCCCACAAGCCCTGGACTTCCCTCCACCACAGCTCTGAGGTTTCCCTGCCTCCTCTGGGGCTGTGAGCACCCAGAACAAGGCTTGGTTCGTAGTAGTTTCTCATAAATAAATGTCTACAAGGTCAGTTCAAACTCTACCTCCCTGGGCTGCAGAAACAGGACCCTGATGCTCTGCCCACCTTGATCCCAGTCTCTGAAAGGGTCTCTACAGCACCTGAAGAACAGACAAGGGCACCCCCAGCTCCAACCTTCCCCATTGCTTGCAAAGTAAGGCTACGCCCATGGTGTGCAGTCCTCTGCCAGGTGGCACCGGCATCTCTTCCACGCTGACCCCGTATCATCACATTCGCCCCTCATCCCTGCCTTCACATCTCTGCTGGCTGGATATGGGCATACATAATTCAGGGCCCTGGTCAGGTGTCACCTCTCTATCAGAGCAGCCCAGGGCTCCCAGGCAGAAGGCCCTTCCTGGGTCCTCCCACCTCCTCTGCTGATTCTAAAGCAGGGCTCAAAGGCCACCTGGAGTTTTCCTTTGTGTGTGTTTGCTCCACAGACAGGCTCTGCCTACCCAACCCCAGCCCCCAGGGGACTACAGGAGGCCCTTTCAAATCAGCTGGTGACAGATGAGGGGTGAGGATGAACCTGGGCAGGAGAGTTGATTTGGAAGAATCTGAATGAATCGACAAGCAGTCGGTGAATGAACTTCAGTTCTGTGTTAATTCTGCAAGGGTGCCATGGGGACAGCTGCTGGAAGGAAGAGAAAGCTTGTGTGCCCAGCACTCACTCATCTCAGTCACCCCTCAAAGGGCTGTGGGGACTCCACTGTACAAAGAAGATGAAGAGGAGGGAGCATCTGTCAGGGAGATCAGCACACTTGTGCTCCTTCTCTATGCCTCCCACTCCTCTTTTAAGGAGGACTCTCTAGGTCTTCGAGATGTATTCTTACTCTCACTCAAGTTGCAAGTTGTCCTATATGTTCAGGATGCACTAAGAATTTACTATCAGCCATGTCCAGGGCTCTACATACTAAAAATAACACTGGACACGTGTAGAAAGGGCAGCTCCATGTTAGCTGGGAAGGGCATGGCTAACTGGTTACTAGCAGCATTTCGGGCAGACAGACAAGTTGGAGTCTCCAGGGTTGCTCTCAGAGTACTCCAAAATACTGCAGTCCCTGGCCCCCAGCCCACTCATCCTTCCACCATTCCATCCTTCTTGATTCCCACCTTGTGCTCCATCCTGAATGCCCACTCCTGGGCAAACAGCAGTCACCCCAAGGTCCTGGATAGGGACCTAATAAGAGATTTTAGAGCTGGACAAGCCCTAGAGGCCAGTTGTCCAACCCCCACCTCCACCCTTACCCCACTGCTGTACAAGGAGGGAGTGGACCTGCCTGCAGGCTCCCGGACTCCCTCCCGCCCCATTCGTGAGGGATGCCGGACCCAGAGGTGTGCCTCCACAGTTCGGGGTGGACGCCACTTCTGCTCTAGGGAATCCATGACAGGGGACCCCCAGACATGGACTCAGGGATTTGAGATGGTCCCAAGGTATTGCAAGGAGCACAGAAGAAAGGTAGAAAACAGCAGTACAAACAAATGGAGTTAAGTTCCAGGAAAAGGAACCTACCAAAAGGAGAGACACTGAAACAGCCTAAATTCCACCTGCTTGAGGGGAGCCAGGGGTAGACCTACACTCAAGAGAACTTTCCTTGCCCATAGGCTTGGAGGAAGAAAAAGCCCCTTTTGCTGATAAGAAAGCTGAGGCCCAAAGAATAAGAATTGATCTATTGCCATTGCTAAGTATCTGCAGACAGGCAGGGAGCCAAGGATGGGGGGCAAAGGTCATGGGGGGGCAGAGGTGCTCAATCTGCTCACTGTCACCTCTGCACCTTGAACTCAGATCTAGGGCCAGGACCAGCTAACAGGGCCCACCAAGTTGGAAATCAGGGCACAGGCCGGCCCAGTATTCCCCTACATTCTATCAGGGACTCAATCAATAGCTGAGGACCCTGGGGAGCCTCCTGTCCTCGCAGTTATCCTGCAAACTGGGGCCCAGGCACAGGGTAAGAAGGGGTCCCGAGTATATTCCTAAGCTTCCACCTTACTTTTACTTATTTCTTTATTTTAAGGAAAGATACAGGCAGGAATGAAGGCGAGCAAAGGCAGGCAGGAAGAAAGAGGAGGAATAACTACTTTGTTAATTTTATTTTATTTAGTTGTCCATCTTGGTTGTTCCCACTGGCCACAGGATGCAAACCCAGGACCCTGGGATACATGTGGACTGCATCCAACCCCTACTCCACCACGTGCACCCCCTTAGTCCATCTTGTTCCTACCTCTTGGAGGTAGTTATCACCCACCCAGGCTAAAGATAGGAGATCTGTGTTCTAGTTCCAACTGTGTCACTTCCAGCAAGTCACTGTTCTCACCTGGGCCGAATAATGGTATCTGCCCTGTAGCTGAGGTTTAATTGAACTGATGTGTTTAAGTACTAAGGACAGCACCTGACACAGACTAAGCTCAGGATGCTATATGCAATTAACTGTATGCAAACTGTATGCAAATCACAGCTGGTGTGGGCTGGCTCAAGGCTATAGGATTCTCTTTTTACAGAAGACTTAAAGGGAAGGTAAAGGGAGGGTTAGATGATGCCCCCAAAACGAAGATGCTGAACCCACTTGTCTCCCAGCAAAGAGCTTGGTCCTGCAGAAGCCACTTGGCTGAGGCCAATCTGTCAGCTCCAGGACCCCTCCATGCCAGCTTCATGGTCCTGGACCTGCCTCCCAAGGACACCGGCAAAGTTAGTGCTGGAGCACCCAAGCCTCCCTCCCTCTTCCTGCTGTGACACCCATTTTCGGGTGGGGGCTCCTTCTCCATCTGTCTGGCAGTGGAGATAGTCTGGCCAGGAGTCAGAACACGAAGCTCTTAGTCCTGAACAGCGGCCCCTCCCAAAGCCTCATCTGTAAAAGTGACCGACCCACACCCACCTCCCAGGATTGTAAGGAGCCTTGGGACAGAGCCCTACTAGCTCTCAGGTATGGGCTCTGGATAGTGACGGCTCAACTGGCTGTCCCTAAGGCACCTTACACCCCCAAAACTGTTTCTCTACCAGAATGGCTATTTATGGTTGCCCTTCTCTTAGGAGAGACTTTACCAGGCTCTCAGGTCTGGGTCAGCAGGCAGAGAGGCTGGTGGGTCTCATATCAACACCAGGTTTCACATCCCATTACACTTACGTGGAGACTGAGAAAAGAACTCTCCCAGTTCACCTCAAAGGCAGTGTCCAAATCCTGGTCACCTGACCCCAACCTAGGCCACCCATCCTCTGCCTTCCCCAGACTCTCCCACCTGCTCACCATCCTTCGGATGTCTGGACAGACTGAACAGATTCAGGACCCAACTTTCCTGCCAGCACAGGATCACTTCTTCCCTGTCAGGCTGTGGTGCCCAAAGCAAACACAGTTCTGTATCAACCAGATTCCAAGACCCTCCCTAGCTCACTGACCACCAAACTAGGAGTGGCAAAGCAAAGCCAGGAAGAGGAGGCCCCAGAGGGCTGGGCCTTCTAGGGAGGGGTCCTCTGGGCGAGGGAAGGGGGTTGACCTCTGCCTGAGGCTAAATATATTACCCAGGTGACTGCTGGCCCTCAACTCTTAGGAATACCTTCTGTGTTTCAGCCATTATGTTTTTCAAGGTTAGGGTTCTGTCTCTCCTCCCCAAGTCAGAAAGGCCCAGCTGTTTCAACATAAGCCTGGGAGTCCTGGATCTGAGGTTCCTGCCCCCAGTTCTACCCTGGGTGAGGGTCTCCAGGCACTGCATGGAGCAGCCGTTTAATCACAGTATTCGGCTTCCCTACTTCTGCTGCCCACGCACAGAGCTTGCCATCTGAGGAGCTGGTTGAACCAGCTTTCCCAGGCTCCACTTCCTCACAGAAAGGCCCCAGTGGGCCCCAGCCAGTCCCAGCCCCAGCCACCTCCCCTGGCTTCTCCCTGCCCCAGAGCTCAGAGACAGATCTAAGGCATCACTCTGTCCTCCACCAGACCTCCCCCAGAAGTCCCTCTTCCACCCGCTTGAAAATCTAAGAGCTCATGGGCCCACCCTGCCTTGTTTCCTAGATTAGGAAACTAAGACTCAGAGAAGGGAAGGCACTTCCCAGGGATACACAGCAAACTGGGGACAGAGCCAAGACTTGAAGTCGGGCTGTCTTTTGAAGCTGAAAAAGGAGGAAAAGAATAATAGAGGAGTGTAGAGATACGGGCAGAAAAGAGAAAGTGAGGGGAGAAAGGAGGCTGGGAGCTGAAGAAGTTCTAGGCAGCCACCTGAAAAGGAGAACAGGCTGATTTACAACCAGTGCTGAGATAGGGGTGATGTTCACTATCCCCCAGGCTCAGCCCAAAGGCCTGCTTCCTGGCCCCACCCAAAGGAAAACACCCCACCAAGCCAGGCCTGATCTCAAGCCCTAGGGGCCAGGGAGCCAGCCCCACACCCTGCAGACGTTCTTCCGGAGTTACCAAGCAGCCTGAGGGAGGGCCACACCTCTATCTTGACATCTGCCCTCCCAGTTGATCCCCAGGACTCAGCCACCTGCCCAGTCAGACCCCACCACTTACTGCTCAGGCAAGAAGAGAGACAGGCCCAGAACATGGAGCTAGATGAGCAATGCAGGTTGCACACTGGACCCTTGGTTCTTTCCCCTGGCCCAGTCCAGGTACCCCTAGATGACCCGGGATGAGTCACTTCGTGGGCAGTTCCTTGACAGTAACAGAAAGAGGCCCATCTGTCCCTCCCCCACAGAGGGGACCATGAGAACTGAGAACGTGGCCAGGTTTGGGAGGTAGCCAACATGGATGTGCCCTTGGGGAGGTACAGAAAAAAAGGACAGTTTCAACTGGGCCACAGACACCCAGTGCAACCCCCTTACTGTGGACATCAGCTTCTTCATCTGCAAAATGGGGCCAGTGATCCTCCCACAGACAGGAGCTCACAGATAGGAGTTATGGCAGTGAGAACCAGTTCTAAAACTGCCAAGGTGGGGAGGCAAGCTCGTGAAGGGTGGGAAGACAGGCCACACTCTGTGCTCTGGTTATCTGGATCTGTGTCGTGTCCCCCAGGAGCCTGTGGGTGCCTCATGGGCTAAGACCCAGCCCTGGTCACCTCTGTGTTCCCAGAACCCAGTGTGATACTTCAAAGGTAAATGATACTTCATGGGTAAATGGGTAAATGAATTAATGAGACAGAGACAAAGAAAAAATGAATGAAGGAAAGAAAAGAAGGTAAAAGCAAGTGCCATGAGGACAGGGACCAGACCTGTCCCCAACAATATCCCTGCCCCTAGAAGAGCACCTGCCACAAAATAGGTACTCAGTGTACTTGCTGAACAAATGAATGAGACAGACAAGAATTGTAGATGAACTGCTCTGTGCAGTCTCAGCCATCCTCAGAGTCCCAGTGCCTGGGGCCAGACTCCAGAAGGTGCCCTTCCTGCACAGGAGCCTACCTTTCTGCAGGTGGATGATGTCAGGGAAGTTGGAGAGCAGGCCCTGGTAGAGAGACAGGGTATCTAGCATCTGGAAGAGGTCATTCTTGGGCTGATCTGCAAACATCTCACCGACGGCTTCGTAGGTACGGCCCGTGTGAGAAATGGCGCTGTTGAGGGCCTCGTTGCTAAAGGGGGGGTCCATCTGGAAGGCATGACTGATGGCCTGGAAGGCACTGCCCAGCTTCTGGAATTCCTTGCGGAAGCCCCCCACATGCTTACGCGCCAGCTCCGATGCCACGGTGCTGAGCTGCAGGACACTGTCATCCATCTTCTTGCTGAAGGCCTTGAAGGTGTCTACGCGATCCTCCACATCCTGCAGGTCCTGGTGCTCCGTGGGGATCTGGAAGGTGAGCAGGAAGCTGGCGCCCACCATCTCATCCTTCTCTGCCCGGCGCTTGCCCATCTTCCACTGCTTGTCATCCAGGCAGCTGAGGAAATGCTGGAAGCCCTCGTACTGGGACAGCACAGGATGGCTGGTCATGTGGTCCATCCAGAGGATGAGCCGCCGCTTCCGCTTCTCAATGAAGTCCTCCTCGAAGCGGCCTGTGGCCTGCTTCTCTGGCAGGTGGGGCACCGAGATGACAGTGAACTTGTGCAGCAGGCGGTTATAGAGCCAGTCAAAGTGTTTGTAGCGCCGGTAGACAGGGGAGCCAGCGTGGGTGGGTGTCAGTTTATAGGAGATGTAGCTTTTGATGCCTTTGAATTTGGTCTGTTTGGTGGGGTCCTCCACGGAGCAGGCAAATGGGTGGGGGTTGGCCTTCCATTGGGGGCCATGAGGACCCATTTCGATGGAGTATGTCTCAGCAATCTTGGCCATCATGGGCACATCACCCAGGATGAAGGCCTCCACTCCAGAGCGCACGAAGCATGAGAAACGGTTGAGGTTGCGCCCCACCACACTGCCTCGTTTGGCAGAGGCCAGGCTGTCCTGCCGTTCCAGGGGTGGCTTGGGCCGGAAGGCCATGTGCTGGTTGGGGTAGGCCCCTGGGTAGGAGAGGTTGAGTGGGGGGTGCCCATTGGTGCCCAGCCCGCTAGCCCGTGGCTCCTCCACCACAGTACAACCATCATCCCAATCATCCCAGTCATCGTCATCATCCTCCTCGAAGCTGCCCTGGTGTGAGAGGAAGCCACCGCCCGCACCACTCCGAGAAGGGCTGGCCACACCAGGGCCACCATACAAGCTCACCTGGGTGCTCGGAGAGCCTGCAGGGCTGCTGGAGTAGTCAGTATGGTTGTAGCTGGGGTCAGAACGGATGATCTCCACGTATGAAGCAGGGAAGAGCCCTATCTCACCACGGCTGTTCTGGCCCTGCAACCAGCCATCTAGTGAGTTCTCACTGAAGATGACCAAGTCCTCAGCCTGCCGGATGCTGATTTCCTCCTGGTTCTCGCTTTGGAAATCATAGAGGGCTCGGCCTTTCAGTGCCATGGCTGGCAGCTTGCAAAAAGAGATGAGGAGAGGATCCTGCCCAGAACCCAGACACTCACTAGGGTGTCCAAGAATGCACTAGCCACGAAGGCCTGACACAGCAGCTCAGTCCCTCAGTCCCTGAGGTGGGATCTCAGCACCCACAGATGCACTCTAGCCCCGCTCTCTTCACAGCAATGCCGGTGACCCAGAAACTGCTCTCTCAGCTCTCCCTCTCCCTGAAAGTTCATGTCCATAGACTTCCTCCCCTTGGCAGGCCTTGGGGGTGGGAGTAGGGTCTCTCTTTTCACTTCCAGAAGAATTCAGGTGCAGCTGAGACAGCAAGACTTCTATACTTTCCACTGGAACAACATAGAAGAGAATCACTGGGAAACCACAGTTCCAGAAATCCAGGAGCCTCTGGCTCCCAACTCCTCCTGGCTGCTGGGCTTCGGAGGCTCTCACATTCCTCTGCGGATCTGCTCCTTCCTCCTTCCTCCTCCTCCTACCTGGCCACGGGGTTTTCAAAAATCCAGAAAATCCAAGAATGACAAGAAGAAAATCAACAGCCTGCTGAATGGAATCCAAGGGTGGCTGTGTCCCGCTTCTCAACGAGCTAGGCCGGGGAAAACAAGGACCGAGGCTTACGCAACGGGCCACCAACTTTTCGAACCCAGCGGCCCAGTCAGGTCCCTGCGGATCTCCCTGCCCCAACACACCCTCAAATGGCCAGCGCCCACCCCAGGAGACACGACCTGGCTCTGGCGACTTCTGGACACTAGCTGAGCGGCTTCTTTTGTTTGCCTAATTTCTCAGCAGTCTTGAGTCTGAAACCCACCCTACTAAGGTGGTCTAAGGAACCCCGCTTAAGGTAAGTCCCGCGGTAACCGGTCAGGGGCGCGCGGTACCTGCAGACCCCCACCCTCGCGTGCACGCACACACTCAACCGGAGTTTGGAGAGTGAGCTCCGGGGAGCAGATGGCGAGCCCGGCCGTCGGGGCGTGGGTCCTCCGCTCTGCCCTGCTGGGCCCCGCCGGTGGCGGCGGGCTGCGCCCAGCGCGTCCTGTCCTTCAGCACTCCAGCCCCTCGGCGCCGCCCGCAAGAAGCCAGCTCCAAAGCAAAACAAAACAAAAAAATGCGATTCCGGGAGGTGGTGTCCCGAGGAAGGAGGGAATAGCCGAGGGGGGAGGCGAGGGGTGGGGAGAGGGAGGGCGGGAGGAAAAGCAGGCCGGGGAATCGGACAAACTCCACCGCACTTCCGTGCGTCGGGGCAGGGCTGGGACAACCCGGCTCCGCCCACCCGCGGGCCTGGGGCGCTGGATCCCGGCTCCCGCCTACTCCTGGCTCCTTCCCATCCGGCGGCCGCCCTCTTTCGCTGGGTCTCTGTCCGGGATCGAGCAGACGACCGGGGACTAGGGGGCCACGAGCCTCCGGGATCGGCCCTAGGGGACCCCCACACCACCACCGTCGGGCTGCGGGGAGACACCGCTCGCCTCAAGGGGTTTAAGTGCCGGGCGGGGGAGCGCGCCAGCCGCCGCCAGCTCCTGGGCTTCGTTGCCGTCCTGCTTTTTCCGTGACGCAAGTGGAGGAAAATTCTGAAAGTTTGTGAAGGACAGGGCAGCAAGGGGGGCCGCAGAGCCGGGACCCGTAGAAGGGGTGAAGGAAGGCTGTGAAGAGAGCCGCAGACACCCGGGTCTCATTCCCGCGCCCTCCGCTCTGGCTCGGGCGGCATCTCCATAGGGGGCATCAGAGTCAGCAGCGTCCTCCAGCTAGAAGCCCGAGCCTACAGCGCGGAATACTGGCCCCCTGCAGGTCCTGGTACTCTAGACAGCCGGCCTGGAGCACTCCTGCCCTGCGCCTTCCTTCGGGAGGGAGGGAAAGGCTAGACCCTGCCTTTGTAGAGCGAGGGAACAAACCCAGGCATGACCCTGTTCCGTGTTGCGTTGTGCGGCGGAGGTGGTTGGACGTTCAACCTCAAAACTGCAGCGAGGGGAAGAGAAGTGATTGAGGTGGGCTTCCGGGAAGAGGCTAGAGGGATCTGACCGTTGATTAGCCCATCCAGAACACTTTGGACACTGAATCGGCCAGGCACAGTGCTGGGACTAGGGACTACAGCACTAGACAGTCGCAGTTTTGCTTGGAGGCCTTTCTGTACTTAGTTCATTCACTCTGTCTCCCATTCCTTCATGCACTGGAGGAAGCATTAGCCTAGTAACCCTGGGCTACAAGGACTGAAGACTTTGTCCTTACCTTCCAGCTCAGATGTGCTGGGACAAGTAGACAGATACCCCCTGCCCAGTGTGACCAGTGCCATAAAATATGCACAGAAGGGCACCTATCAGAATAGACTGGGTGGAATAAGGATCAAGGAAGACTTCCTGGAGGAGGACATGCCTAAGGTCAGATAAATGCTTCAGCCCTTACCCCTTCCTGGCTATCCCCTGGAGCCTTGCCTATCCCCTCCAGCTATAACTTCCTTCCCCACTCTTTCTCACTCTCCCACTTGCCTCAGATTAATTGCTATTAAAGGTGGACACCTTTCACTGTTTGGAGGGTTTGTTTGCAGGCCTCTGGTTCCAAAACCCAAATGTATTGGTGCAATGAGTGGTGCAGCCTCTGATGCAGGGTTGGCATTTGACCCAAATAGAGGTTTATGTACAAACCCCAGAAGCCCACATATTAATCTGCAGAGAAATATAACTGTTGGGCAGTCCTGACTTTTTGCATCAATAGGTCAAGGAAGTTTTCACTGCTCCTTTGAAGCCCAGTTACCAAAATGCCTGGACCCCCCAGGAGGGGAAGAAGTAATAGTATGACAAGAAATCTTGAGATCTTGTCCGCTACCAAAGGGGAAACCTTGATTTGAAGGTCTCAGTTCATCTTACTATTTCCCTGACCAGATTCTGAGTGTGTTAGCCTCTCCAAGCTGGATTTAACAATAGCAACTACTTTTTAGTGCTTGCTGAATGCCAGACACTGCTGTAAACAAATCAGTGGGATTTCCACTCACCCAACTAGGGTCCTAGTTCAGCCTCATCCCAAGGGACCCCAAGCCGATGACCAGTAAAGTAACTGGTTCTCAAATACTTCAGTCGTATATTTATATCCAATTCTGTTCCAGATGGGTTTTTCTAACTTTCAGGGACCATCTTTATCTCCAAGTTCTTGGGAAAAACTCACTCTTCAGTCTCAGAGATTTCCATATCTTCTAGAAACCCTCTTCAAAACTAGGGATGACAGAGAGCCCAGTTGGCAATCTCAGGAAATCTTTGTGGTTTCCCTACACCCTGCCCAATTCTTTGGGGGAAAAAAATCCCTTTATTAAATTCTCACATTCTAATTTGAGTATGTTTGGTTTCATTCAGGGATCCTGGTTCATGCACTGAAAGCAGTATCAATCTCCTGTCCAGGCATCTAGCTTTTTTTTTAAGAAAGGAATCGGGAGCAAGACTAGTGATAGCCATGCTGACCCTACTAGTGGCAAATGGAGGACACTTGGATTTTCTCTCCTCAACCCTCTCACTTACCCAGTGTTTCACCCAGTAGTTTCACTGGAACTTATTTTGTTAAGGTTATCCATGAACTGATGGTTATCAGCTCTTGTTCGACCTCACAGTAGTATTTAAACTCTTAGGAGTTGGTCACTCCTCCCTGCTAGATGTACTTTTTTTCACATTGGAGAGACCATACTCTCCTGGTTTCCTTCTACCTCACTGGTTCATCCTCTTCTCGCCAATCATTTTTTCTTTTTTAAAGGAAAGGTACAGGAAGGAATGAAGGTGAGCAGAAAGAGGCAGGAAGAGAGGAGAGGAAGAAGCACCCCATTTATTTCATTTCGTTGTTCATCCTGGTGGTTCTTCCAGACCCTCGGGCTCAAACCCAGGACCTTGGGATATATGTGTCTTGTGCCCAAGCACTACTCCACCAGGGTTTACCTCTCCAATAATTCTTAACATTGGTGTGATCCTCTTTTCTACCAATAGTCATTCCTTTGATGAGCTCCTCCTGGTTCATGGCAGTAACCATCTATCTGTCAATACTACTCCCCCTTTATTTTAATCCCAACCATTCCTTTCTCTAAAATTCCAAACTCACACATTTTTCTCCTTGACATCTACCCTTGGCTGTCTAACAGACATCTCTAACCCAGAATGTCCAAAACTGACTTTCTGGATCACCCTCTATACCTGTTTCATTTGGTAGTCTTCCCCAATTTGGCTGAAAGCTACTTGCAGTTGCTCAGGCCAACTGCTCTCCTAGTCCCAGCCACCTTCTTTTTTACCTGGATCACTGCAACATTTTTTTTTTTTTTTTAAGGAAAGGTGCACGCAGGAATGAAGGCAAGCAGAGAACAGGCAGGCAGAGAGGAAGAAGCGGCAGTCTCTTTTATTTAGATGTTCATCATCGTCGTGTTCCCTACCCAACTCACTTCCCCACTGTCAAGAACACATCCCTGAGAAGTATGTGGACTGTCAGGCAGACTTAACCATTAAACTTCTTAATGGTCAGTACTGCCTCCTGACAGTCTATTCTTAACACAGCAGTCAAAGTAATCTTTTATTTTCTTGAAGAAAGGAAGTGAGAAGAAATGAAGGGGAGGGAGGAGGAAGGACTTTTATTTATTTATTTATTTATTTTGGTTGTTTCCCCCACCCCTGCCCCAGATCAAGAACCCTGCCCTTGGACTGTAGAGTGGTCTGCACCCGAGCTGTTGGCTTAGCACCTGAACCAACAGGGCATGCCCGATAATCTTTTTAAAATGTAACTTAGATGTCAGGCCACTGCTCAAAATCCTGCAGTATCCACATCTCACTTAAAAAATAAAGTCCTGGGTGAGCCCTAGTGAAGCAGCAGTTTGGTCAGCTGCCTTTAGCCAGCATAGTCCATATACATGCAAGGATCCCGGTTTGTGTCCCAGGGCTTGGGGAACAAACAATATGAACAGCTAAATAAGTGCTTCTTATTCCTCTATCTTCCTGCCTGCCTGCCTGCCTCTGTTCACCTTCTTTGCCACTTACACCTTTCCTTGAAAAAAATCACAAAGTCCTTATAAGGACCTACAAGCCAATTATCCCAGCTCCCTTTCTTACACTCTGCTCCAGCCAAGTCAGTCTTGTTTCTCCTCTGCTGGCATGCCAGGAACATTCCGTCTTAAGGCATTACTTACTACTATTTCCTCTTCCTGAGGTACCCTTCCTGTGGATATCCACATGGCTAAACTGTAAAATATCACTTCTTGGTAAGACTTACCTGACATGCCGTATTTAAAATTACAACTCATCCTCACCCCAAGCTCACCTATATCCTGCTCAGTTGTATTTTGTAACACTTATTACCTACTAACCTATAAATTACTTATTTATTTTGTTTACCGTCCGGGGAGAAGGAAGAGTCCTGCTGCAGTCACATTGAGCAAGGACTGAACTTGCAAAGGAGTGATGTTGAAGGATAATGTACAAAGAAAATATTTGCACCATATATAACTGGTCAAAGACTAGAAAGAATACCTGCAAATCAATTAGTAAAAAAGCAAGCAATCTGTATTAGTTTCCTATTAAAGCTGTAACCAATTATCACAAACTTAGTGGCTTAAAACAACAGAAATTGTATTACTTTACAGTAGTGGAACTCAGAAATCTAACTGGTCTCATTAGGCTTAAATCCAGGTATTAGCACAGCTGTGTTCCTTCTGGAAGATCAAGAGAAAAATCCTTTTCCTTGCCCTTTCCATCTTCCTAGAAGCTATGCACATTTCTCTGCTCTTCACTCCATTTCGCCTTCAAAGCATAAAAATTAACTGGGGTTCGCGTTAAAGGCAGATTCAAAGTCTATGTGTTAGAAGTGGGGCCTGAAATTCTGCATATAAATTAAAAGGGGATTATATTAAATGCAGATTCTGATTCTTTGTCAGAAACGGGGCCTGAAATTCTGCATTTCCAACAAGCTCTTTGCTGATCCACAGGATATCCTTAGAGTACGAACATACTCAATATATTTATGGATGCATGTTTATGATAAAAACAATTTTTTTTTTAACGAGGTAAACACGAAATTCAGGAGAATAGATACCTTTCTCTCTGACTGGGCAAGTGTCAGGAATAGGTAGATAAATGGTCCTAGTGACATTTCTGAAACTGCTGTTTAGTGCACAAGTATTCACTACAAATGTTATAACTTACATGTGACAAATTATTTTCCATATATCAATTATATTTTAAAAAACAATGAGCATACAAAAATAAAATGATCAGTCTAGACACTAGGTGGCATCAAAGGCTTGAGCAAACCTGCGCGCCCGGGTGGCTCAGGTTCTAAACCAGCGGTTGGGGTGAGGACCCTGTAAAGTCCAAGGGACGCATTGAGGGGGTGGGGACAACCAAAACAGTTTCTTCCTTTTCCTTCCTTCTTTAAAACGCTTCCTCCTCTAACTTCATGGCTTTTAAAAGTCTTGAGCAAATAAGGAGGTTATGCCTGCAGCAGTACACTCAGACATAACTTGAGATTTAGTCGAAACAGCGTTAAATACGTAAACTCGGGGACCAGAAATCACCGTCAGGCTAGTTCGTCGAACCTGGACTAAAGGGTCAGAATTTATGCTTACAGTACAAGCTCCCCCAAATGCGCTGGGTTTTATGACTCAGAGCAATCAATTCAGATTTCCAGGTCGCTCCCGTGATCCTGTGCCTTGGGAAGCGGTCAGGGAATGAGAATTTCTGAGACAGCACTCAGCCCCACGTAACAGGGAGAAGTCGCTCTGCACAAGAGCTGCCCGCGGACGTCCTCAGCTACTAAAACTCCGGGACTCGCCCGCCAAACTGCCCACCCAGCTGCCCACCCGAACCCGCTCCGCGGTTTCTTTCCCCCTCCTCCCTCGACCCACGAGACAAAGAAACGCGAGAGATGGGGTGAGGCGGGGCCTCACTCTAACCAATGGGAAAAGAGGGCCTGACCTTGCGCTTTTCTTTCATTGGCCCAGGGTTCCCAGGGCGACTCGTTCTTCACCGAGGCGGAAGTCGCGAAGGTTTGGGAAAGTGCTCTTAGCTTTGGGTCGGGTAGCCGTGGGCGCCGCCATCATGGTGCGGAAGCTTAAATTTCATGAGCAGAAGCTGCTGAAACAGGTAGACTTCCTGAACTGGGAGGTCACAGACCACAACCTGCACGAGCTGCGCGTACTGCGGCGCTACCGGCTGCAGCGGCGCGAGGACTACACGCGCTACAACCAGCTGAGCCGCGCGGTGCGCGAGCTGGCGCGGCGCCTACGCGATCTGCCCGAGCGCGACCCATTTCGTGTGCGCGCGTCGGCCGCCCTGCTGGACAAGCTGTATGCTCTGGGCTTGGTGCCGACGCGCGGCTCGCTGGAACTCTGTGATTTCGTCACGGCCTCGTCCTTCTGCCGCCGCCGCCTGCCCACCGTGCTCCTCAAGCTACGCATGGCGCAGCACCTCCAGGCCGCCGTGGCTTTCGTAGAGCAGGGCCATGTGCGCGTGGGCCCGGATGTGGTCACCGATCCCGCTTTCCTTGTCACACGCAGCATGGAGGACTTCGTTACCTGGGTCGATTCATCCAAGATCAAGCGGCACGTGCTGGAGTACAATGAGGAGCGCGATGACTTTGATCTGGAAGCCTAGCGGGTCTCGCCACGACTGCAGTTTACAGAGGGGAAGTTGACAGTCTGTGAAGGCTCCGAGGTCGTGTCTGTCAGCCAACCGTCGGTTCTTAAGACCTTTGCTCCCTAGCTGCAGACCACGCATATATGAAAAGGGTACACCCTAGTTTCCAGGAGATTTTCTTAGGCTTTGAACTTCTGTTAAGTGATGACTGCCTCAGGAGACAGTGGGAAGCAATTATTTTGTGCTGTACTGGGGAGACTGGTTTATCTGAAACACTGGTGTGAAAGCAAGAACATTGTCCCGCCCCCACGCCCTTTTTGTCTTGTATAGGACGATTTGGTTTAATTTGTTTAACTAGAACTCCAGGTCCTGTCTGATTAAGCTGTGGACAGACGATGTGAGATTTCAGTGTAAAGTTTTCCCTCCCTTGTTTAAAGGAATGCTTTCCTAATGCAATAAACGGCCCATCTGCTTTGTAAGTGCGGTGTTTTGTCTGTTGTTTTTCTTTTTCCCACATAGGATCACATATATGGGTCTCCTTAGCTCAGGAACCCAGAGAAGAGTCATAGGACCAGCAAGGACCCGCCTGTGGGTGAGGGCTGCAGCGGGGCCCCATGTGGAGGTTGCAGGATGTTGTGCTGGGCTGGGCACATTTGTCAGTTTACCCATCCCTTCCTCGGAATGAGTGTTTTGGCAGAGCTCTTCCCCACAGGACTTCCTGTTGATATTCCAATCCCAGGAAATACCATATTAGAGGACTGAAGTGTTTGCTTGCCTAAGGAAATAATCACCCTGTAGCTTGGCCATCTGGTGGTTAGAAAGTGGCCTGAACAGGGAGGTTCCGGGAATCTTAGATGTTCTTAGTGGTGGTAGTAGGGGATGGGGGCGGGGGGGGGGGGGGGGGGGGGGGGGGGGGGGGGGTGAGTAGGGAAGACTATCTTCTTTTACCCAAGACTTCTATATTGAGAATAAATAGGCTATCAAGACCAGTGGATTGACTTTTTACATGTGGCTTTTCCATTTCCCCAGGTGTAAGGCAGCATTTGATGAAGAAACAATGAAGGGGAGATTATACTAGGAATGATATAATAGCAAATGTTTCTGTTATGTGCCAGGCACCATTTTAAGTGCATTACATATATTAACCCATTTAATGTCCCAACAGTTCCCTCCAGTGGGGAAATCCAGTTCTCTACTTTTCACATGAGGAAACTGAGGAATTATGCCCAAGATTGCATACTCAGTAAGTGGTGGAGCTGGACTCGTGCTCCCATTAAGATACTTTCAGGGCATGCCCTGGTAGAGTAGGAGTTGGGTGCAGTCCACATATGTCCCAGGGTCTCCAGTTCGTGTCCCTGGGCCAGGGGGAGCAACCCAGATGAACAACTAAATTAAAAACATAAATGAGAATGTCGGTGTGGTACACCCTTGTGGCTCAGGTGGCTACAGTGCAGACCATATAAAGTCCAAGAATCCAGGTCTGTAATCCAGAGGGATTAGGGATACGGTGAGTGTTAGCACAGCCAGACCATGGGGTGTACCATTGTCTACAGAGACCCTCAATTTGAGTTTTCAAACCAACAGCAGCCAATTGACAGGATGTTTTATAAAGGCTAGACTCACACTTTTTGAGGCCCTGTCTGCCTGGCTGCCATTTATTCTTCCCAACAATCCAAAGCAGGTATTTTCATTTGGGAAACTTGGGATAAGAACGTGTCCAAGACGGGGATTCAAATCCAGACTCATGTTCCCAAAGGCCATATTTTTGTGCCATCCCTTTAAAAGAGCGCCCTGGGGGAGTAGTAATTTATTATGTCAGTTGCTTCCAAAGCAACACAGGGTACATACCCCCGGGTTCCAGTTCTGGAGGGAAACAACCAGTGTGAACAGCTAAAGAAAAATAAAATGCTTGTTTCTCCTCTTTCTTATTGCCTACCTGCCTACTCGCCTTCATTCCTACTGAACCTTTCGTTTAAAAAATATAAAAATAAAAAAAGCAAGTGGGAGCTGAGAATCCTACTTCTCAGCTCTGGTAACTGAGCACAATCTGCCCATTTTGGGAGTGTTCTATGGCCTGGCTCCCACTAGATCCCACAAGACAAGCAGGCAGAGCAACCCCTTTCTAGTAGCCTGCACCTATGGCCCACACAGGTACAAAGCTTTCTTAAAGGAAACGGGGTTTATAGGGAATTAGGAGTAAAAGTTTCTTTGGAAAAGTCTTGTCTCCTTTTTTTTGAGGGAGATGTAAAAGAATGTGTAGTCAGGAACTTTGGGCTTAACAAAAAAAACTTTGCAAGACAAGTGATTTAGAAGGCAAGTTCTGGAGTTAGACTGCCTAGTCTGAATTATGGCTTCTCTGCATAACTCCATGTGTTAACATTGATGGCTTAGTTTTCCCATCACAAATACGGGGTGATACGAGGAGGGAGAAGAGAATAGAGAATTACTACTTTCTGGATACTGAGGCTCTGGGGCCATGAAAACATTTTGGAAATATTGGTGATGGCTATACAATATTGTGAATGTGGTCGCACTGCTTCATACACTTACCACAATTTTTAAAAGTTAAAAAGAAAAAAGAGGATTGTGGGCAATAATAGTACTTGATTTTTAAAATTACAGCAAGGAGTCCATTTAATTTCTACCAAGTGCTTTGAAGAGCTCCTGGCTTGCGAAAGAACTTAAAATTTATCCCTTCCCAACACCATTGCAACAAAAAAGCCTAATAGATTAAAAAACAGGTATACTCAGTCACAGGAGGACAAATGTTACAAACTCTCAGAAGAGCAATTTTGCAATATTTGTCAAGAACCTTAAAAACATCCATTACATAACCTCTGACCTGGAAATGCCACTTTTAAGAATGTAGCCTAAGTATGGATATTTGTGAAAAATTAACCACAGCAATCTTCCCTGCAGTGTTTATAGCAGAATATAATGGGGAACAAGTTTAAATATGAACAGTGGAGACTGCTTAATTATTCAATATCCTTATGATGAAAAACAGCCATTAAAAATTATTGCAGCAAGATTTTTTTAAAGATTTATTTAAAGCACCCCCTGGTGGAGTAGTGGTTTGGCCAACCATCTTCAGCCAGTGCAGTTCACATATGTGCCAAGCCTCTGGGTTGGCATGTGGGGGTGAGCAAGAGGGGTGGGTAGGAAGGATGAACAATAAATGCTTCCTCCTCTCTCTTCCTGCCTGCCTCTACTCACTTTCATTCCTGCCTGTAACTTTCCTTAAAAAAAAAAAGTAGGAATCAGGCAGGAATGAAAACAAGTAGGCAGGCAGGAGAAGGAGGTAAAAGTGTTTTATCCATTTAGTTGATCATGTTGGTTGTTCCCCCTGGTCCTGGGCTAAAAACCTTCCATGGGCTTTTACATGAACTGTACCATCCAGAGCTCCAAACTTAACCACTGAGCCACCAGGGGTCACCTGCAGCCAGATATTTAAGGACTCCTTAAAGTTAACACAAACTGCAAAAATATCCCATCTATTTTTTTCTAGAGACAAATGGAGACAGAAATTATGGGTATAATATTGTCTCTCTGGGCAGCAGTGTTACTAATGATTTTAATCTTTTTTTTTTTTTTTACTTTTCAGTACTTTCCAAGGTTTCTATGAAGATTCTATTATATAAGGTAGTAATATAATTTTATGTAATCTCAATTTATCTGAAGCTTATACATTGTCAAGTTTTTGGAAAAGAAATGTTTGGTTTCAAAAAGCAGTACCCTTAATCAAGGAGCAATTGAAATCGTCTTGTTGAAGAGAGAAAGGGATTGATGCTAAACTGGCTGCCTTCAGAAAGAGGCTTGAACAAAGAGTCCAGTGAGCTGAAAATCATTCTTTCCCCAAGTGAGTGAGTCAAAGAAAGGTTGGCTTTCTGCAGCCTCTGGGAACCTTCCATAGCATCCGAGCTTAGGCCACCTTCTAGACCAGAAACCAAAGTTGTTGTTTTAACTGATGCCCATGTGTGTTTTCTTTCCTTTTCATTTTTTTTTTTTTTTTAATTCTGGTCCTAATCCACTAAATTAATTTCACAGTTCACTAATAACTCAAAACCTTTTGCTGAAGTTTGAAAAGATCTTAGAGGAGATCTGTGCTTCCCAGTGTGCATGCTTTGGGAAGGAGGGGTCAGATGATGTTACAGCCCTGCCCCTCAGCCTGGTATTCCAGGGTCTCAGGGATCCTAACTCCACACCTCCTCTCTAGCTACCTTTCCTTCACACCCTCTAACCCTTTCCTCTCCCGGCTTGGAATGTCTTCCTGTGTTTCATCATCTTGCAAACTTCAGCCTTGGATTTGCCTTCTTCTGAAATTTTCTTGCCCTCTGCCACTTGGCATTCTGTACAAACTACCTTAATAGGACATGTCTTATAAGTCTGTGACTACTGCCTCACTCCCAAGGCTGTCAGACATCCAGGGCCTAGAGACTGCAGCAGACACATCTTGTGAATTGCAGGGAGTCTGTTCATTCATTCATTTTTCACCTGGTGTTAACTGAGTGTCTAGCATGTGCCTGGTGCTTAACACATAGCAGTGAACAAAACAAACATGATTCTGAATCTCCCATAACTGGGCAAAGAGATTCAGGGGTCTATTTCTGGAAAAAATAAAATAAAATTGTAAGACCTGAAGATAAGAATGAATCAGGCAGAAAGTAGTGAGAAGAACCCACCAGTCAGAGAAATTAGAACATGCAAGAGCCCTGAGGTAGAGGTAGGAATGATGTGAACAGTCTAGAAACTGGGAGAAACTGTGTGGCAGAGCAGGGGCACAAATGACCTAGGAGAGGAACAGTCAAATCTTAGAGGTCTTGTTAGAACTCCGAATTTTATTCTCTTTGTAGGGTTGTTAGGTTTTTTTGTTTCGTTTTGTTTTGTTTAGTTATTTTGTTTTGTTAAGGAAAGGTTCAGGTAGGAAAGAAAGTGATTAAGCAAGCAGGCCCGAGGAGAGAGGAGGAAGAAGCATTTTATTTATTTAACTGTACATCTTGGTTGTTTCCCAACACCCTCCCCGCCCCTGCAACACCCTTACTGGCCCCAGTCCCCGGATGCAAACCTAGGTGATGCAAGGAGATGGGGTTCAGCAGCAAATAATGAAGAAAGAATTCTTGAAGCATTTCAAAACAATGTAGCTCAGTAAATTTATTAGAGGGCTAGAAGATAAAGCACAGGGGACAGGTTCCCTTAGGCAAGCAAAGAACTGCTGCACCATGGAGCTGAGAGGTGACCAGGTATATATACCCTGAGCTGGGCACGGGAAGGGGGCTTTTGGGCAGACAGCATTATCTATTGATACATTTCAGGGCCAGAAAAAAATGCTTTAATTAAGAAAGAAGTAAAAGAAAAGTGATCAATCAAAGAAGTAGAAGAATAAAATAATAGTGTCATAGAGAACATATAAATGAGGTAAGAGGCAAGTAGGGAGGGACATTTGCGAAATTTCCAGAGGTCTGTGTGATGGTCTATTGTGCCCATTGTTTCAGAAGAAATGTATGGCTTCTAGCTTCCTGGGAGACCTTACCCATTTCCCTCATCACTGGGATGTTTGTGGACTGTGCGGGCCCAGGCAGTTGACCAAATTGAGTGCAATTGCATGTTATAAAACAGGTGTTTATTTACCAGGACCAGGTACATTCCATGTGTGAGAAATTTGAGGACCTAAGAATTTTTTATTTAATGAAAACACAAATTCAAAAAGATATATGCACCCCTATGTTTACTGTAGCACTGTTTATAACAGCCAAGAAACAACCTAAGCATTAATTGACAGAAGAATGGATAAAGATGTGTATATACACAATGAAATACTACTCAGCTATTTAAAAAAGATGAAATCAGCACATCCTGGTGGAGCCAGTTGGGTCAATTGCCTCCAAAGAATCAAGCCACAAGCCCTTGGGTTGAGTCCTGGAGCCAGTGGTGATAAACATCCAGTGTAAACAACTATATAAAAATAACATGTTTCTTCCTCATTTCTCTTTCTGCCTGTTCACCTTCACTCCTGCCTGCACCTTTCTCTAAAAAAAAGAAAAGATGTAATCTTGCCATTCTCAACATGGATATAGCTAGAGGGGATTGTACTAAATGAAGTAAGTTAGAAGGAGAAACACAGTAGGATTTCACTTATATGTGGAATACAAAGAAACAAAGCACATGGACAAAATAAAAACTAAAATCCTTGGACTCAGACAACTGGGATTACAAGAGGAGAAGACTGTTGGGGACAGCAAAGGGTAGTGGGGTCCAATGGACAGCAGTGGAGACAATTCAAAATTTGATGGTGGGTGTAGTGTGTTACATTCGATGGAGAGGGAACCTGCACATCTAAAACCTGCATTGTGTTCTAAATCAGTTACTGCAAGAAAAAAAAATTTTAAGAAAATATTTTAAGGGGAAGTTTTTGGTTTTCTTTCTCTCTGGACTGTCATTTTGGGTCATTGAAAAAGTGGCTTAGGAGTGTGGCAGCTGCTTGTTTATTCTCTAGAGGGTCTCTATGCTGGACTTAGGGGTTTTCCAAGCCATTCGTTCGCTGACTTCTTTGTGTTGAAAGCTAGTATTTATTTCCTGCCACACTTGCTGCTCTCAGCCTCTGTTTTAGGTAAGGGCTCGCCCCTCCCCGCCATGTGGGCACTCACCAGAAGATTTTAAAAGTATATAGATCCCACCCAAATAACACTGAATCCGTTAAAAACAAAACAAATTTCATCCCTGGCTCGAAGTTAAACAGTCAACAGTCTCAGGACTCTGAGGTACCCCCACAGGTTTAGTCAGCTGGTGAGTGGCCAATAAATGTAGATATCTAATTGACTTATTAAATGATTCATGAATGGGGCAGTATTTGCAAGTAGAAGGGCACTGCAATGAGTTGTACAAATGGAAGGTTTTTACAGTCAGGAAGAGGATGGGAAAAGAAAAGCAAGATTTCGGGGAAACACAACTTCCTTTACCAGAAGATGGGGATTTTCATTGTGCAACAGATTACCTCACTGGTAATATGACTAGAAACTGACTAGGTACTTTGAGATTGGTTGCTTTAAAATTTCACTTTGGGTGATGGTGGAGTGCCTCTGTGGCTCAGGCGACTGAGATGCTGGTGCATGGACCATGTGAAGTCCAAGGACTTGGAGTGAAAAACCAAAATAAGTAAATGGGGTTCATTCTTCCTTCTCTCTCTCCTGTCCTTCCTTAAAATGCTTCCTCCTCTCCTTTCCTTCCTCTTTAGGAAAAAAAAAAAATCACTTTGGGGAAACAAAAATAAACAAGTGGGATTATATCAAACTGAAAAGTTCTATACAGCAAAAGAAACTATATCATCAAAACATGACATTCTATTGACTAGGAGAAGATATTTACACAACAGACATATAACTAGGGCTTAATATCCAAAATATACAATTATAGAATTTATAAAATCCAACAATAGTAAAACAAACAACCCAATCAAAAACTGGGCAGAAGATCTGAGTAGACATTTCTCCAAAGAAGACATACAAATGGCCAACAGGCCCCCGGAAAGATGTTCCTCCTCTCTTATTAGGGAAATGCAAATCAAAACAACAATGAGATATCATCTCACATCTGTGAGAATGGCTCACAGAATTACCAAAAGACTGGAAACAACAAATGTTGGCATGGATACGGAGAAAAGGGAACATTTTTACACTGTTGGTGAAAACATAAATTGGTACAAATTTTATGGAAAGTAGTATGGCGATTCCTCAAAATATATGTTTTTTAAGGAAAGATGCAGGCAGGAATAAAGGCAAGTAGGCAGGCAAGCAGGAAGAAAGAGGAGAACAAAACACTTATTTATTTTTTTAGTTGTTCATCTTTGTTGTTCCCTTACTCTGGAGTCTTGAACCCAGGTCTTTGGGATGTATGTGAACTATGTCTGGTGGCTTTATCTGCTAGACCACCGGGGTGTGCCTCAAAAAACAGAAAATGGAAATTCCATATGACCCTGCCATCCCACTTTTGGGAATTTGTCAACAAATACAAAACCACTAACTCACAGAGCTATATGCACCCCTATGTTTATTGAAGTACTATTTATACTAACCAAGAATTGGAAACTACCTAAATGCCTACAGAAAGATGAATGGATAAAGAAGACATGGTATATATACACAATGGAATACTATACAGTTCTAAAAAAGATGAAATCCTGCCAATTGTCGCAACATGGATGGAGCTAGAGGGGATTATGCTAGGTGAAATAAGTCAGAAGGAGGAAAGACAAATAACTGATGATCTCACTTATATGTGGATTATAGAAAAACAAACAGACAAAAACTAACCCTTGCACAATGACTACAGAACTAAGGTTACCAGAGGGGAAAGGGACAAGGGATGGGAGCAAGTGATGGAGGGGGTCCAACGGGCAGTGGTGGAGAAATATTGGTAACTTGGTGGTAGGCATGGTGTATTATTATATAATTGATGAATAGCAAACCTACACATCTAAACTTATTATTTTGTAAATCAGAGTTAATTCAGTTTTTCAAAAAACAGTTCACTTTGGGGAGAGGCTGAAACTGCAGTTACGTCAGTTATCAAGTCTTGGCTTGACATAAGTGACTCGATTTTGAGCCTATTCCCCTCTGAGTCTCAAACCCAGGTCCTTGGACTCCACATGGTCTGTACATTAGCGACCTAAGTCACAGAGTGCACTGGGCCTGTTTCTTTTCTTTCTTTTTAAATTTTTTTAAATTTCGTGTCCCTAGTGAAGTCAGGCCCTGAACTTGTCAGTCTCCTAAATCAGGCAAACAGGGCCTTCTAATTGTGCATGCACAAAATAAATAACCTAGTGCACAGCTTTACTCAGCCTGACCATTCAAAGATGGAGCTCACCTACACAAAATCTGAGGTTCCCAAAATTGATCTTCCAGGGCCTCAAGCACCCTTTACCTTCCTGTCAGTCTGAGCTCCTTTTCAGTCCAAATGGCTTGGTGTCTGCACCTAAAATGTGAAACAAACCTCTATTTTGACATTCCTTGAACTCAAAATGAGCCAACTTTGTATATTTTGTTTTCGTAGTATAATAATGTCCAATTACTTCTTGATAAATCTAACATTCCACAAATTCAAATATTTGTTTCAAAAACTGCATTTCACTGTGACTTCAGCTACTTAACCTCACTGAACTTCGGTCTCTCCACTTCCTTGTGTTATCTGCACATTGATTTAAGATAATGCACGAGATGCCATTGTCTGGCTCAATGGAAGCATTTACCTTGTGGCTGTTCATATTCCGATTTTCATTTGGTACCTCATTATCCTGCCCCACAGCAGCTGCACCCTAGTTTGATTAGGACTGCTAAATGTCAGCTGCTTTCTCCAACTTTTTTATCCCCCCCCCGCCGCCCCGCCCCCCGCCAAAGAAAGGTGCAGGCAGGAATGCAGGCAAGTAGTCAGGCAGGCAGGAAGATAGAAGAGGAAGCATCTTTATTTTTATTTAATTGTTCACACAGGTTGGTTCCCCCACCCCCCACTGCTGAGGAGGAAAGAGTGACTCCCAAACCGAGCAACTGGGCTGTAATCGAGGTTTGTTTCCGGGGTTTTAAGTGCAAATCGGGAAGGCCCGTCTATCTGAGACTTGGGAGTGTGGGGGAGTCATTCCGAAATTGGCACTGCCGGTGCAAAAGCATGCGCACAGGAGAGGAGGTGGACTGTAAGTGAACCCCAAGAACTGAGAGATCTGAGGCAGGCGGTAAACCCCAGGGCCTGAAGGGCTTTGAAAGCAGAGGCGATCGGGGTTCCTCCTCTGGACAAGGCCTTAGCCCGGCCAAGTCACCTTGCAAGTTGGGTCCCCGGCGTGTGACGCAAAAATGGAAGTCGTACCCTCGTCCCGGCAGACCGGGAAAGCTCCAGCTGCTGAGGGCGGAAGTAATGGCCGGCCGGCGACCGAGTCACGAAAGTACCCGGACGTTCCCAACGGCGAGAGGCACCGGAAAATCCGGGCGCGAGCCGGTGGGCCGACGCGCGGCTGCCGAGGGAGCGGGCCTGACGCTCACGGGGCAGGTGATTGGTCGGTCCCTGGCGGCGGCGGCGCGTGCAACTGACTGCGGCCGGGTGAGCGCTGGGTTCGAGCTGGGAGGACACCGGCTCTTGAGTTACTGCTCAGGTGCCGGACGGTGGTCCGTAATGACCACCTTTGCACTTCCAGCTTCCCAAGGCGTTTCCCGGAGGGGCACAGTGTGGCCGGGGCCTCCGCTTGGGCGCTTTGCAGTTTTTCGTTACCAGCCGTCTAGCCTGGACCCCTTGGGGACTTTTTTTGGTGGGGGAGGGGTCAATCGTGCTAGGCCTTAGTGACCTGCTCCCTAGAGAAAGGCAGTGTGGGCCTGTGGCTGGGAGGACAGCCAGTGGAGCAGGTAGAACTCCGGGGGCTGGAGCTTGGCGGGTAAGGAGAGAATGGCCCAGGAGGCCTGGATCCTGGGCGGGTTAGGGAGCGGGTGAAACTGAGTCTCCAGAGCCTAAGCCGGTGGGTTGGAGTTGGGGGAGGGGCCTAGGCGACTGGTGAATCCTCGTTATGTGGAGGGTGGATAGAGATTGAGGGAAAAAAACTCAAAGCCTCGGGGTTATGATCAGAATCCTTGTAAGAGCTGGAGCCGGCCAAGGACAGTCATAAAGGAAGGTCTGGGAGATATCCCTGTATCCAAAGAATCCATTTTAAGGATTTTGTGGTTCTTGGCAGAGCGGGAGCCCACTTCAAGATAAAGCATGATGAGGCCTAACATGTATTTTGGATTTAGTAAACGGAAGACATGACCTTTTTTTTTTTTTCTTTTTTTTTCAAATTATGGAAAAGTTCAAGCTTACACAATAGTGCAGAAAAATACAGCAAATACCATTATGATCCAAGTACTCAGCCTCAGTCGGGACCACCCTGGTTATTACAAATATTTTAAAACAGCTTGAAGCCTACACTGATAACATGTTCATCTTAAGTTTAAAAACAGAAGGTTCCTTTCACGTTTGATGAATCTAGATGTTCGGTTTTGCAAGATGAAAAAAGCATTCTGGAAACTGGTTGCACAGCAGTGTGAATGTTCTGAGCATTCTTGAACTACACTTCAAAATGGTTAAGGTGGCAAATCTAATGTCAAGAATTTTTAACCACTATTTTTAAAAGTTCCTCTTAAAGTAAAACTTTATATAAATTAAGAAAAAAACTGACAGCAAGTATGCTTTGGAAAATAACTCACTGTCAAGTAGAGACCCATGGAGTTGGTTTTGTGGTTTTTTACCTACAGAGTCTCTGAAATGAACCAATTGATTTTGGTGCTCAGAGCATTAGGACCTGGCTTGGAATGGAGTTTCAGCCCTGGTGGATCCCTCTCCTTGACATTAGCACTAAGTCCAAAGAGTTAGGCCAGCCCAGCTATGTGAGTCAGATTTCTCCAAATGTTTTCTTGCAGTCTGAAGCACACTTTTAACCCCTGGGGGAGCTCCTGTACCACTTCTTTCGAGTCCCACATAGCGGTAAAGCCATCCTTCTGCCCACAACAAACAAAGCAAATTTTAACAAGAAAATAACTGCCAGATTTCTTTTGACTCCTCTTCTCTTTTTCCAGGGACCATGCAACCACCATTTCTTCTGGATCTAAATTTTCTTAATGTGAATTTGCATTTATTAGAGAAACATCCAGTTGGATGCAGCTTGTCTCTTTACTGAGTAATAGCTATTGAGAACTATTCAGGAAAAATTAGAAACTTGATCACATCACTGAATGTGAATGATGGTAGGAAAGAATTGATGACAGGACTTGCAGTGATGGATGACAAAGCAAAAGCTAGATCCAATCATGAGGTGAATTTGCTTAGGAACTGATATTTAAGTTTATACCCTCAGAGCTATCAAAATGATCATTATTGAAACATCTGCAGGAAATAATGTTATTGCTCATATGTAACTCATTTACCCTTTAACATCCTTTTTTTTCCCCCTTGGAAAATAGTTGTGATTTTGGGTTGTGAGGTTTTTTAGGAATGTAGCCATTATGTTACATCAGAACTGCCTATACACAGGAGATCGTGTGAAATGAATGAACCATTTTCCTATGTTTTCCTCTGTAGAGAAGATGGAAGAGCTGAGTCAAGCCCTGGCTAGTAGCTTTTCTGTGTCTCAAGATCTGAACAGCACAGCTGCCCCACACCCCCGCCTGTACCAGTACAAGTCCAAGTACAGTTCCTTGGAGCAGAGTGAACGGCGCCGCCGGTTACTGGAACTGCAGAGATCGTAAGGGATGCTTTAACTCCTTGGCTGTTCCACACTGGGAGCTGTGAACCACTCAGGATGATGTAGGCTTGTCAATATCCCCTTCAAAGTAGACTCATTTTGGTGAATCTTGCCCAGGAGGCCGGGAGGAGTAAAACCTTTATACCCAGAGCATAGGAAAAGATGAAGTGAGGCAAGACTGAAATTTGAAAGCAAAAGGTCAGTTATTTGGTTAATTTTTTTTTCCTGGCAGCAGTACTGAATTTGGCAATTTAGGGACTTGTGAAAGCCACTCCCTGACTTCCCCTCCCCACATTCCCTGTGTAGCTTCTCCCGCGCTCTGAATCCCAGCATTGGTGTGGTCTTCCTGTCTGCCTTCAGCCCAAATGTTTCTGTGAAGCCCTTGGGAGTTCAAAACAAAAAATCCCACAGAGAGTCTGAGGAAATGTCTCCTGTACATTTCATTCTAAAAGCCAAGATGAGCAAACAGGGAAAAAGAAGATAGGAATGTTTGAGGCTAGGCTGTTATGAAAATCTGTTTCATTCTTCATGCAACGTGAAGGAATTAGGGATTAGGAAAAACTATTAACAGCTGTACAATTTCCATATAGTCTACATATTGTCTAGTGCTGCATCAGTAGAGGTTTCAGTAGAGATGGTTCTCCATGATCTAAAGGTTGCTTGCAGATTACATTCACAGATAACTCCCTTCTGTCTCTCGCCTACCCCAGATTTTTTTAAATTATAATTAATACCTTCTGAATAGGTAACATGTTCTATATGGTTCTTCCCTCTCTCCCTGCCTGCCTGCCTACTAGCCTTCATTCCTGCCTGCATCTTTCCAAAAAAAAAAAAAGGATTCACCCTGGTGGAACAGCAGTTAGGTCAATCGCCTCTAAAGGAGCAAGCCACAAACCCCTGGGTTTGAGTCCTGGGTCCAGGGTGAAACAACCATTGTGAACAACTAAATACAAATAAAGATGGTTCCGCCTTCTTTCTCTTCGCCTGCCTGCCTGCCTGCCTACTTGCCTTCATTCCTATCTACATCTTTCCTTTATTAAAAAAAAAAAAAAGTATTTATAAAACTAAACTGGAGATCTAAACTGGCAACTACCTCCTCACAGATCCTAAACCAAATACCAGCTCTCACTTGTTCTTGAAGTTAGAATGTGGTGCTTGCACATTCCTATGAATGTGTGTGTTGGTTGATTTCACTACTTCAGTGGTTGAGCTCTCATTTTTTTATTTCCCTTTCCTCTGCCCTGGGTCTTAAACCCAGTTCCTTGGACTTTACATGGTCAACACCTTAACCGCTGAGCTACAGGGGTGCATGTCAGTGCCTTGTATGGTATCCACAAGTCACTTTGAAAGTGTCCACAGGTTCCTTTTCAGTTTCCCAAACTTTCTAGTTTTAACAAAAGAAAGGCACACCCCAGTGGCTCAGCAGTTGGCCATGTAAAACCCAAGGACCCAGGTTCAAGACCTGAGGCCGAGGGAAGGGAAAACAAAAACGAGAAAGAAAACACTAAAGGAAAACAAATAATTAAAGTTATTAAATAATAAACCAAGTGGCCTTTTTGGAAAGTTAGACAGGAACTGGAGAAAAGCCTGGCTGCTCTTCTGAAAGCTGTATGAAGCAGAAATCTGCAGAAACTGGCCTTGTTTTAAATATCTCACTGCATCTCATTGTTTCCTCTCTTCAGTCTCCAGGACCTTTGGCCTAGATGTCTTCCAGGCAGGGAAGTGTCAGTTCTCACTTGGGGTGGAGGTGGGAGTCTAGGATGGGATAAGCAGTCAGCCTTTCCAGCTAGGAAACCTTGAACATGGCTTTAATGATTTATACTTTTCACATGCTTAGGAAACTCTGAGGAAGGCTGACTGTGTTCAGAGGGGGTTTCTTTTTAGGCTCTGTGAGGATGTAGTTACTAGATGTCCAGTTTTGCTTTATAAAGGAAATATTTTTTATTTTTATTTATTTTTATAAAGGAAAGGTGCAACCAGGCTAGTAGGCAGGCAGGCAGGAAGAGACAGGAAGAGAGCTCTTTACTTTTTAATCTTTGTTTAGTTCATCTTGGCTGTTCTCCCTGGACCTGGGACTCGAACAGGGATCCTTGGGGTTTTTGTGGACTGTGCTTGGCTAGAGTCTGTGGATCTAACTGCCAGGGTGCACCAAAGGAAATTCTATCATCTCTTATTCCCACCAGAATCCCCAAGTTGTTCCTGAGTTTGGAGCCTTCAAATTCATTTGAATCTGTTACATTGTAGAGTTTTCCCCCCATAAAACAAAGATCTGTTCTCACACCTTTCTCCAGTAAGCGACTCGATTATGTGAACCATGCCAGAAGACTGGCTGAAGATGACTGGACGGGGATGGAGAGTGAGGAAGAAGAAAATAAGAAAGATGATGAAGAAATGGACATTGACATTGGCAAGAAATTACCAAAACGCTACGCTAATCAAGTAAGTGTTCCAGAGAAGATTAGGCTCTTCTAGTCCCATTCCCTCAACTATGCAGTCAAAGTCAGAGCCATAAGAGAAGAGGATGAGGAAGGAAGGAATAGGAACGTCCTGGGGGAAACAAACACACACCTGTGTATGTGAAGTGTTGGGGAAAAATGTTGGCTGATCATTGAAAGTCTGTGCATAGTGGTTTGGGAACCCTTACCCCACACTGTTCCCAGAAGCCACTTGCCTTCTTCAGAAAACCCTTAAGTTGTTACTAAATTAACTGATTGTCTGCACTCGTCTGTCCCTTCCTACCTTCCTCTTTCCTTTCTTCCTCCCCCTCTTCGTTCCTTCCAGAAGGAGAGAAGCATTTTTATTTAGTTAGTTGTTTATTTTGGTGTATTTCCCTGGTCCTGGGTCACAAACCTGGGTCCTTTGGCTTTACCTGGTCTGCACCCCAACCGTGTCAGCCACCTGAGCCACACGGGCATGCCCATACCTTTCATTTCTTTAGTAATCATTACGCATCTGCCTGAATTAGGCCATGCAGGCCAGCACTGCCTCTCCCAGGTTGGTAGTCTTTCCCAAGTGGTGAACTAAAATGCCAGCCTTGGATCTTTACATATAGATCGTGGAAGATGGCAAGTACAATTACCCTTGACTACAGGGAGCCTGTCCAGCCACCCGAGGCCAGTCAGCGGCCTAGGTGAAGCGGAGGCCATCAAACAGATCACTCTAACAAACTTGACTAAGTACCCTGTCGGTTCCCGGGAGGAAACCACTGTGGCTTGTGGTACCATAGGGGAAGCAGACTTGGAGACTGTCTTGACCTGCAGTTCAGGTACCCCAGAAGGTAGGGTCTGGGTCCACGTGGGGGTGTAGGTCTACCCTCTTATGTTTCTCTCTGTAACCAGTGTCTTGTCACCACATAATCCTCTTCTACCTTTAGAATATTTCCTTTTTTCTACCCCTAAATATAACATAGGAAACATCCTCTGCTGAAGTATATTTCAGTTCTGCTCAGAAAGCATTGTTGAAGGATCTACTCTGTGTTCAAATAGACTATACTGTGAGGAAGATAGGGACCGGAAATATCCCCTACACTCCTGGAATAAGGGTAGATTGTGGGTTTTGAAATTAACTTCCACAGGGAGGGAAGCCAGGTTGTGAATTCAGAAGAGATTAATGAAAGAAGAGACAGCTTTGAAGCAGGGACAGGACATTAATAGGCAGGGGTGCAGAGCATTCCAGGGCATTCGAGGCATCAGGAACAGTCTGAGTAAGAGCTGAGAGGAAAGAGGAGAATTTGAGGTGTTCAGGGATGATGTACAGGCCAGTGATACTGGAGTAGCATAGGATTGGGAAAGGAGTATAATTAAAATACGTGCAGAGGTTTAGACTATATTGTAGATTGTGAGGAACCATCAAGAAATTTTTTTATTTAAAAAAAATTTGTCAAGATAACTGATTTACAAAATAATATAAATTTAGATGTTCAAGGTTCACTCTTCATCTAATATATGATAAAACACCCAGTGTATTCTGGTGGCCTAGTGGCTTAAACAGTCACAGTCCACATATATCCCAGTGTCCCTAGTTCGAGTCCGGGGAAACAACCAGTGATCAACAACTGAATAAATAAAATAAAGTGCTTCTTCCCTCTTTTTCTTCCTGCCTACTTGCCTTCATTCCTGCCTGTACCCTTCCTTTAAAAAGAAAGAAAGAAAACAACACACCCACCACCAAATGACCAGTTGTTTTCAACCACTGTACCATTGGACCCCACCACCACCACTTGGTCTCGCCCCTTACCTCCTTTCTCTCCATAAAACTTAGTTTACTTGTCAGTATCCAAGGTGGTTTCTTTTTTTTTTTCTTTTTTTGAACAAAAATGACATTTATTTTTTCTAGTTACAAAAAGTAATACATGCATAATACAGGGAACTCAGAAAATACAGGCTAGCATACACACATAAAACTCATGGATAATCCCACCATCCAGAGAGGACCGCTGTATCATTTCATTTAAACATTTAGGTCCATGTGGGTTCATGTTAACACACTCACACAGACACAGCTTTTACAAAAACAGTGTCATTCTGTGCTATGAAAGTGACTTTTCTCTGATAGTAAGTCATAAACATTTTCTTTAGGCAATAAATATTTTCTCACTACATGATTTTTACTGGCTCCAAAGCATTCCATTCTCAGACTTGATCTTGAGGAGCTCTGTAGCAGACACAGCTTAAACCTGCCTTGAGGAAAGAAGCCTGCTGCGAAGAGCCACATGTCCCCCTCATCCCTGCACCCGGCATCCCCGCACCCGGCATCCCTGCACCTGGCATCCCTGCACCTGGCTGTGTCTAGCTCCAGCAGGCATGGCATGGCTGTTTCGGCAACACAAATATAATGTGTTCAGCTCCACAGCCTCTATTTTACTTTCTAATAAATTAGACCATGAGACACAAGCACTATCTTCACTGTGCTTCTGAATGGCTTTAGTTCGTAGCAACAAGCTCACTGGCTAATTTTATTAATAGTAAAATACCCTGGTGAGATTTTAAAAAAAGAAAAATTACTGACAATATTCTCCTGTTGATGAATATCCAAAATAACTCAAACTATCATCCATTCAACTGCCTAATTCTGCATGGATTTGTATACATATAGTAAGCTCCTCTAGAGATTTCCTGGGGGAAGGGGGCAGGAGGTTGATTTTTGACCTTGCTCAGACGTGTGAGCAAACTGGCCTAGCACACAATAAAAAGAACATTAGGTAAGGAAGTAGAAGACCTCTGTTCTAGTCACTTCCTTTCTGCTTACCAGAAATGAGACTGCAGAAACTTTAGTGGGAGCAGCTGTTTAAAACGAGGGGTAAAGCCAGATGATTCATCAGGCCCCTTTTGGCTCTAACAGGCTTTGGTCGAAGAGAATAGGACCAGAAGCAGCTTCGAGAGCGCCGCATATCTAACAACCCAAGGTTAGGATTAGAAATCGAGTGTTAGAACTCTCAAAAGCCCTGTCAGTGTAGCATCAGTTCTCTCACTTTTTCTTAGCAAGTTCTCCAGAAAGTTGTAGAATCTCCACTAATCTTCATCCTTCCTCCTTCCCACTGTGGAATTGTTCATCTTCTGGGTTAACAGCCTGGTCTGTAGAAATGGTCCAGATTTCTACTTCAAACGTGCTCATCCAAAATGGGTCACAAGAGCCAGAAACGGTAAAGTACAACACTGGTGATTTCACACTTGTCATCAAGTAAAATTAATATGATAACTAAAAGAAGAATAATTTTTTATTATCATAGTACTTCAGCAGCTTCTGCTTTCCCAATGCCTCGTTACCTGAACAGTTGAGAGTTATAGGCAGTTCACCCTCCCCACAGCCCTGTCCTTTCAGATATAAGAACACAAACATCTCTGGGAGCACAGGCTCTGCTGTTACCATGGCCTTCTTATCAGTCTCTGGCTTTATAATTGCACAGTGATAATGAAAAGCAATGTAGTTTATTTAAGAGGTTTTAGACTTGCTAAATATACCCTTGTTTCTTCTGTGATTTGTATGTTGACAATCCATTAACTTCTGTGCAGTCACTGCTCCTCATCACTGGCAGGGATCATATGGGACTCTGGAAGGGCAGAGTAACATCTGATTGTCTTTTCTCCATCTCTGTCCATTTCTTCAGCTTTATTTAAAACTAATTGAATCAATAAACACGCTCACCAATTCCCTTAACTCACTGAGAAGCAGAAGATCGTGCCCTTCAGACCTGTTCTTGTTCTGTTTTTCTAAGGATTCCTTTACCTGCTTTTGTCAAGTGGTATTCTCGACAAGTTCATCATAGCGTCTCAAAGTGTCAACTTTTCTGCTTTTCATTGCCTTTAGCTTGTGCTTCTCCCTTCACTCCACTTCTGAGAGAAACGTCTGAGTTTGGACTCTATAAAGTCATCTTCACGAAAGAGCTGTACAGTTTGCTCTGCTGGTGCTGGAATAGCTCTGCTTGGTAGTAGAATTACTAGGTCATGGGTAGCTCCCTGTTTCACCTTTTGAGGACTATTTTCCAAAGTGACGGTACCATTTTTTGTTCCTGCTAGTGATATATGAAGGCTCGAATTTCTCTGCATCTTTGCCAGTACTTATTATTGCCCATTCTTTTGTGTATAGCCATCCGAGTGGGTATGAAGTGTCTTATGGTTTTGATTTGTAATAACTAGTAATTTAGAACATCTTTTCATGTATTTATTAGTCATTTATATATCTGTGGAGAAATGTCTGTTTAAATCTTTGCCGATTTCTAATTGATTTGTCTTCAATTATTTCATATTGTGTTCTTTATATATTTTAGACACAAGTCTCTTATCAGATACATGACTTATAAATATTTTCTCCTGTTTGTGGAGTGGAAACAACTCAATAGCCATTCATTTTCTTAGAAATGACAAGTGAATGGGTTGGGGTTTTTTGTTTTATTTTTATTTGTTTAAGGAAAGGCAGGAATGAAGATGAGTAGGCAGATAGACAAGAAGAGAGAAAAGGAAGAAGCATTTACTTATTTTACTTAGTAATTCGTCTTGGTTGTTACTCTCAGAGTTGGGTTGTAAACCTGTGTCCTTGGGATGTACATGAACTGAGCCAGGCAGACTTTCAGCCACCATGCCATGCTGCATGGAGGGTCTTCTACTTTCTTGATGGTATCATTGGCAGCACAAAAGTTTTAAATTTTGATATACTGTAATTTATCTTTTTTTTTTTTTTTTGTCACTTGTGCTTCTGTGTTGTGTCACCACTGTCCTGTGAGAGAAGGTTTGGAGGGCAGGAAAGAAGTCTGGTGATGAGAAAGGAGAATTGGAGGGCAGCCTCTGAGGAGTGACTGTTGAAGCTGCAGAAGTAGCTAAGATTGACCCCCAAGAGGGACAGCATCTAAGAGAAAGGGGGAACCTAAGACAGCCCTGAAAATCATCTGCGTGCTGTAGGGACTGTGTGGAGGAAAATTTAGAGGTAGAAACAGACTAGCACCTTGTCCTGGGTCCAGCAGAATGTGCATCGGGGAGGAGACTGTGACTGCAGCTTCAGATGAAGAGCGAAGTGGGAGGGGTGGGGAGGGCAGGGACGCTTGGCAGCCAGGAGTCACTGATGGCCTTGAGCAGGGGTATGGGGCAGCAAATCTGGTCTGAGACTGTTAATGTCAGAGTGGGTGGCAAGGCAGCATCATGAACTATGAAGTGCTTTTTAAAAAAATAAATAAAGGAAAAGTAGAATAGCTTAAATACAGAATGAGGAGCAGGTTTTATTTTTGAAGATTGTGTTGACTATTTTATGGGATAAGGGGAAGGAAAGATGAAAGATTCAGTGGAAGAGATTAATTGTAGGATAAAGTCTGGATGGATGGGAGAGACTGAAGGGACTGAGTGATGGGTAGAACAGTTTCAAATTATTTTCTTTTTTAAATTTTTTAAAATTTTATTTCTTTTCAAATTCATTTTACCACCTTTATTTTGAGGCACATTTCCTAACAACCTTCAGGACAGTATTTGGGTCATCTGTTTGTGAAGTGATAATCTAGTCTAAGAGCATCTCAGTCAAGGTCAGGAGCATAAGTCATCTCTGAGGTATACTCCCAGAATATAATCGTTCTGATAATGGTAGGTGGGTGGATAGAATAAGGAAAGGAAGAGGGTCCCAGTGCTAGATTCTGGAGATGAGAAAGTAAAGTTATTTTTTGATGCAGGTAATGAAGGTGAGGAGAAATTGAAATCCTCAGTGATTGGCCTCTATTCTGTCTGTTGAGTAGGAGATGAACTTGACTACTAAGAGCTAGTGGCATGTTGGTCCCCTGTCCCATTTTTTTGCTCTCATTTTTATAGATGTATTATAGGGTGTGAACATTGGAACAGTCCACCGGTTTATTTTTAACACCATTTCTTTTGTTCCTAGTTGATGCTCTCTGAGTGGTTAATTGACGTCCCTTCAGATTTGGGGCAAGAATGGATTGTGGTTGTGTGTCCTGTTGGAAAAAGAGCCCTTATCGTGGCCTCCAGGGTGAGTAGCTGCCTCCTGCTCTGGACACCAGCACACCTGGTCTGAGGCGGGAGGGATTCTTACACTCCATGCTCCTTACTTGCCACAGCAGAGGGGCCTGGCATGGGGACTGAATCGCTTTCTAGCAGAAGGGATTTTTTGAGAGCCCTCTTTGGACTGAAGACACCCTGCAGAATGTGGAAGCAGGAGGCTGGGGAGAGCTTGGTGCCTAATGAGAATGTAGCTTTCTCTCTCCACAGGGTTCAACCAGTGCCTACACCAAGAGCGGCTACTGTGTCAACAGGTTTTCTTCCCTTCTGCCAGGAGGCAACCGGCGAAACTCAACAACAGCAAAAGGTATTTATATAAAATGGTCTATTAAGTGTTACAGTCAGCACACCACAATGTAGGTTGGTTGGCTTGTTTTAAAGGCCCACTCTAAAAGCATATGGAATCTTGCTCACAGGACTCAGACCTCTCCTTCTAGGTCAAGCCTCTGCAGTTCCAGAAAAGATGCTCTCTCTGAGACCAGCTGGCCTATAAATCCCAGAATCAAGGTGGCACGCTTTCCTGTAGACTTCCACTACGAGGGACAGACACAGTTTGGGGGTTTGAGTCCATACGGAGGAACAGGAATCATTCGGGGGTCCTGCAGAGTCCAATATCAAGGGACAGGTGCAGTTTGGGGGGCGCTCCTCAGAGTACCATGTAGAACCATACAGTACATTTACAGGAGCTACCCTGTCGAATTCTCTTCTCCTTAATCCTTGTCCTGATCGTAGCCTCTCCCTCCCACTTGGACCAGCTAGGAAACTAAGATCATGGAAGTCAAGTGACTTACTCAGGTCCAGAGCCTGAGTCCTGCCGTCTTCCCCACCTGCTCAGACTCTCCTTAGTCCTCATGTCCTCTGTAATGAGCCCAGACTCCTCTGTTAACCCTTAGAGTCATTCACACTCTGGTTTTGGCATATCGATCCTCAAGTCTTTGTCCTCTCCAGACCGCCTTCAGCTGGCTTGTCCCCTTGTTGCCCACACGTGCCCAGTTCATTCTCCCTCAGCCTTTGCTCCTGCCACTTCAATGCTCTGGCCTCAAATGCCTCCCACCTCCCTTCTGCCCTGTGTGAGCCTCTCATCCCAGAAGATTGTGCATGTCCTATTTCGTCCATGAAGCATTTCCTGCTGCACCAGTCTCCTTATTCTGGAACTCCTGTTGCTCTTAGTTTGTGCTGTACAATTCTGCAGTTGGTTCTGTATTCTGTGACCATCTTATCTGCTTAACTGAACTGTAACGTCCTCAAAGGCAGGAACAACTTTATATTCCCCACAGAACCTATGTTAGGAACTCAAAAAGTAGTTGTAAACTAAAGTGGAAACTTCCTTTCTATCAAACTTGAGTTTCTCTAAGGTAAGTAAATGTCCCAGTTTATCTAAAATTTCACAATGTCCACTTCTTTTAAAGGCAGGCTCAATCCCTCTTGTGCTGTCAGGTCACCCTGAAGCTGTGCCAGGTGGCTGTGAAGAGCTTTCTCCTGACAGTCTGTATTCCCTCAAGCTGGTACTTGCTGAGCACTGAAGGTTGTTGGACTCAGTTCCTAAGCCCCTGGAATGGGGCTCCCTCGATGGTGATGGGGACCCCAGTTGGAAGGGGGAGTCTTTACTGACTTCGTGCTCTGCATCCCCAGACTACACCATTCTAGACTGCATCTACAGTGAGGTGAACCAGACTTACTACGTCCTCGATGTGATGTGCTGGCGGGGACACCCTTTTTATGACTGCCAGGTAGGGATGGACACCTGCCACCTCTTCTCCTGAGTTCTCTCCTTTTGGGAAAGTGGCTCAGCGTGTGGGTTTGGTACATGACAAGCTTCTTAGTGTGTACAGGATGTGGTATATCAAGAACATTATCTAATGTTCCCTGCATCTTGAGTGTATTTTTAAATGAGCTTCATTTTTAAAAAAGAAGTAGGAGGACCTAAGGGAAGGATGGAAGTTCTTGAGAGGAGGAAAGAGGAACAGAGCAAGGGCTATTGAAGTTGTACCTGCCCCTCCCTTCTCTCCAGAGTGTGGGAGGATCACTGGTAGGAAGGCTATGGGCAGAGGGGCTGCCACCTTGTGCAGACAGCATCAGGAAGAGAAGGCGGAACGCAAGCACAGACTCCTGCCACCTCCACTCCTTCACCAACCACATCCTGATCCTGAAAATGGCAAGACCGCCTTGCCTGACGCTAAAGCCTTGAGTCTCTGGAAGGAGATTTTCCAAATGACGAGAGGCCCAAGTGTTCCCCCCTCAATTTTCTCCTTCCCCAGTACACACTGGTGACCTAGTGGATAAGTCCAACGCCCCTGGCTTACGTAGTCCATGCGCACATCCCATGGACCCAGGTTCATGACTGGGGTCTGGGAGCAACAACCAGAATGAACAAAATAAAGTAAATGTAATGCTTCTTCCTCCTCTTTCTTCCTGCTTGCCTGCCTCTGCTCATCTTCGTTACTTTGCCTGCACCTTTCACTGCAAAACAAAATATTTTTTTGGGCATATTTAAGGAATGGGAAACCTGCACATATGAGTTTATGTTATTTTGTGAAACAGTTACCTCAAAATAAATATTTTTAAAAGGTGCACTTGTCATGCCCTGGTGGAGTAGCAGTTAGATCAGTTGCCTTCAAAGGAGCACAGGTCACATACCCCTGTGTTAGTCTTGGATCCAGGAAGAAACAATCAGTTGAACAACTAAACAAAAAAAAAAAAAGGAATAAAACACTTCTTCCTTCTCTCTCTTCCTGCCTACTTGCCTTCATTCCTTTTCCTTTAAAAAAAAATTTATCTTCCCCCATTCGTGTTTCTCCCACTGACAGTAACAATCATCAGAGAAAGACTAAGTCACCTCCACAGGCTCAGTCCCTGTTGCCAGGCTCCCAAGTTCTTGTCCCAGGTTTATAGTGTTGGTTTCCTGTGCTCCCTATCAGTTAGTTTATCATAGTAGTTCTCAATGCGTGGTCTCAGAAAGTTGTTAGAAATGCAAATTCTCAGACCTACTGAATCAGAAAAGTTGGGGGCAGGACTTAGGTTTTAACAAGCCCCACCCCATCCTTATGCAGACCCAAGTGTGAGAGGTTATTACCAGAGGCTGCTGCCAGCTAGGTTTCCAAATTATGCTGTGTGATGGTACTTCATAATTCTAACATGCTCCTCATTCAACGATAATAGCTAAGCCTAGCATTGCTAAGCACTTTGTGAACATTATAAGGTGAGTACTATTATTATTTCTCATAGGAATGTTAAGTACCTACCAAGCTTAAAACAGAATTTGCAGATTCAATCCAGAACATACTTTCCTGTTGAAGGATGTTTCATAGCATGCATTCACAGCCTACGAATTTGGTATCTAAAACCAATATTTTTAGAATATTAAAAAAAAAAGATGTATTTTTTTTTTTAGTTTCCAAAAGCAATATATTTTAAAAGAAAGAAAAAACTCTTAACTACAGAAGTATCTTCTTAAGGAATAAATAGCATATGTCAATGAAGAGGGAAAGGTAAATAAATAATTACAGAAGGGTTCATGTCAGTAATTCAGAGAACACAGAGTATAAAGTAGTTTATAAGAAGTTGTAACTATTTGAAGTTCCTAATCCTCAGAATTAAAATAAGACAAAGGTTAACATATTGTGCTTTGAATTGGAGAGTCCTGAGCCCCACAATATTTTCTTTTTCTTTTTTTTTTAAGGTGCAGGCAGGAATGAAGGCAAGTAAGCAGGCAGGCAGAAGTGAAGAGGAAGAAGCATTTTATTTATTTGTATTTAGTTGTTCATCCCAATCCTGGGTCTTGAACTCAGAGCCTTGGGATGTATGCGGGGCTGCTCCCGGGTGTCGTAGACCGCTAAGCCACCAGGGCATGCCCCACGGTATTTTCTTTGGGCACTTGGGCAGGTGACATAATCTCAGTAAGCCTCAGAGTCCTCACCTGTAGAATCAAGGTAATAATAATCTAACTCTCAGAGGCTGCTTGAGAATAAGATTATATGTGTAAAGTTCTTAGCATGGAGCCTGACAGGTTAGGCCTTTAGTGATGAATGTTGTTCATTATCCTATTGGATTTTTTTTTTTAGGGAAAAGTGCAGGCAGGAATGAAGGCAAACAGGGATAGGTAGGTAGGAGGAGAGAGGAGGAAGAAGAACTTTATTTTATTTAGTTGTTCATATTGATCATTTCTCTGGGCCTGGTCTTAAAGCGGAACCTTAGTATGTATGTGGACTGTGCTGGTAGACCATCAGGGCTCACCAGGATTTTTTTTTTTAAGGAAAGATACAGGCAGGAATGAAGGTGAGCACAGGCAGACAGGCAGGAAGAGAGAGGAGGAAGAATCATTTCAATCATTTCATCTTGGTTGTTCCTGACGGCCCTTGGACTGAACCTGGAACCTTGGAATGCATGTGGACTGAGCCCAACCACCACTCCATCTGGGCATGCTGATCCTATTGGATTTTAAGAAAACATTTTCAAAGATTTCAAAGATTTTATGAACCTCTTGACATTATGACCCGTTCCCTTGTTTTAAGGGAAGTGAGGAGAATGTGAGAAAAGAGGTCTTGGGCACACCCTGGGGGAGTAGCAGTTAGGTTTGCTGCCTCCAGCCAAGTGAAGTCCACTTTCCCCATCCTGGGTTCTTGTCCCAGGACCATGGAAAACAATTAAATACAAATAAAATAAAATGTTTCTTCCTCCTCTGTCTTCCTGTTTGCTTACCTACTTGCCTTCATTTCTGTCTATACCTTTCCTTTGAAAAAAGGGTCAGGGAGGTCTTCCTAATTCAGATTGCTCGTTATTTATTTAGAAATGTATTTTTAAGGGCAAGATGCTGGCAAGAATGAACAGGAGTAGGCAAGCAGGAAGACAGAGGAGGAAGAAGCATTTATTTATTTTCACTGGTTGTTCATCTTGGTTGCTCCCCCACCGCCCTGGTCCTTGAGATGCATGTGGACTACACCCCGTAGAGTTGTTCACTGAGCCCCCAGGGCACACCTCAAATGGCTGTTTAGAATGGGGTGTCTTTTTTCATATAATATTTTGAGATGAGTGATGTTTTGATTTCTCTTTTTCTCCGACAGACTGATTTCCGATTCTACTGGATGCATTCAAAGTTGCCAGAAGAGGAAGGCCTGGGAGAGAAAACCAAACTCAATCCCGTAATGCATACTTTATAGGGATTGGTTTGAATTGGTCTGTTAGCTGAATGTAATCACTATGAAGGGGAAAAAAAAAAAACTTTTTTAAAGGAAAGGTGCAGGCAGGAATGAAGGCGAACAAGCAGGCAGGCAGGAAGAGAGAGGAGGAAGAAGCACTTGATTTTTATTTTTATTTAGTTGTTCACATTGGTTGTTTTACCCCATCCCCAATCCTTGCCCCAGGTCTTGAACTTGGGATTTTGGTATGTATGTATTTGGGACAACTCCCAGGGTGTATTAGACCACTAGACCACCCAGGCACACACCCTTTTTAAAAATTTTATTTATTTTTTTAATTTTAAGAAAAGTTTCAGGTAAGAAGAGAGGGGAGAAAGAAAAGAAGCATTTATTTATTTTATTTTATTGTTCATCTTGGCCATTTCCTGGCCCTGGTTGTGAACCCAGGTCCCTGGGATGTATGTGAACTACACTCAGCTAGAGGCAGCCTACTCAACTGCTACTCCATCAGACTGAGCTAGAAATTCTTTTTTGAGACAGCATGGCATATGGGAAGAGTGTGGGTTTAATAGTCATCCAGATCTGAATTCTAGTTTTGGCTAGATTAATAAGCTCACTGCACTTTCATTTGTATAATTGGATTAATAACACCTACTTCACAGGATTTTTCTAAAAGCTAAAGATTAAATATCTGAGCCCTCTTAGCCTAATACTTAGGGTAGGCACTCAGTAGATAGTGGTTGATATAAAATGATAATAACTGCCTTTATTAGTGCTGCTTAGAGGGCTGGTATGGAGTTTCTCTTTTATCAGCAGCACCTGGAGTCTTAGTAAACCGGACTCTGGGCCTCAACCCCCGAGTTTCTGATTCACTAGGTCTGGGAAGAAGTCTCACAATTTCCCCAGTGATGCTGATATTCTAAGAGCCTCTGCCCTTGTGTCTGAGCTGAGAGTGACCTGCTTTAGTCAGTCCCCTCATTTTACATTGAGGACATAGGCTTTGAGAGGGGATTGCTTTCTCTGAGGTCTCAGTGCAGGATGAAGCCCAAGTGTATTGGCAGTCCACTCAGTGTGACAGCTGTATCCCAGGCATTTCATTAACAAAGATCTTCAGGTTGGCATTCACTTGGATTTCTTATAAATTTTTTGTTTTTTAAGAGGAAAGAAAGGAGGCAGGTATGAAGACATGCAGACAGTAATGAAGAGAGGCGGAAGAAACATTTTTATTTGTTCATTTTGGTTATACAAAATGTTCTTTGGGCAGTGAGATAACCAATAGGTGGAAAAAAACAACCAAACCCAAAAGGTTCAGTTAAGCCCAGGAAAATAAATGGGCTCAATACTTTATGGTTATTATCAGTAAGGGCCTGGGAGATAGGCATTGAGGGAGGGAATATAGGAAATGCTCTCTGAGATGCTGTTCTAAGTGCTCTAGTGCATTATATCTCATTGAATCCCCACAACAACCCCGTGTCGTAAACCTTTCTGTCACCCCACTGTATAGTTGGGGAAGCAATGGCATATGGAGTTTCAATGGTTGGCAGAACTGGGATTCAAATACAGGCAGTCTGACTTTAGTCTGTAGTCCTAATCACTTTTGTTACACTACTTCATTCTAAAAATCTTTGCTGGTGTGAAAGGAGCGTTAGTAGCCCTTCCCTGGAGCAACTGTCAGAGAGCTGGAAGAGTAAGGTAGAGTCACCGCACCCAGCACAGGATGGCAGCTCTTAGACCTGACTTCCTATTCACATCATCTTGAATGCTAATGACTTCGTGAGGCAGAGGGGCTCAGACAGTGAGGGTATGACTTACCCTCGGTCCTCTTTCTCTGCCTTCAGTTACTGAGTTTAGAGAGTTTAAAAGTAGAAGTCTCTACTCTTTTGATTGACTTTCCAGGTGGCAAGCATTCGTTGTAGCAGTTATAACTTCATTGTTACCTGTTTTAGAGCCTAGAAGTTTTCTCATCTGTAAATGTGTTTAGTAAATTAGAAGACTTTTGTGGAGAAAGACGCAGAAGTAAGACTAAGACTAATGCCGGCCTCAAGACCCCTTTCTCCCAGTTCAGTCAGAGTCTCAGGGTGGGACCTGGACATCAACAACTTTCCCCAGATGGTTTTTATGTATAAAACCAGACTGAGAACTACTCGCCTAGTAATTAAAGAATACGTGGAAGGGTGGGATAACGAAGGATGAGGCTGAAAACTTTTTTTCTTTGATATAGCTTTTTAATTGCTAGAACCTAAATGTTACTTAAAACATATATGACTTCCATGTATTAATTCTTCGTTCTAATTTTTGTTTTAGTTTAAATTTGTGGGGCTGAAGAATTTCCCTTGTACCCCTGAGAGCCTGCGTAAGGTGCTGACTATGGATTTCCCTTTTGAGGTAACAAACCTTTGTCTTTATTGCTCTCACGTGATTGTAGAAAACAGAGAGTCTCAGTTACAGAGTCTCTTAAATTGTCACTTGGCTTTGCTGTTTCAGAGTATCAGCAAAGGGCTGGTTCCCAGGAGAGAATGTGCTGGCCGCCCTTGAGAGTGGCGCAGCAGGGGCTTTCAGTGTGACCTACTTGTCCCAGTGTTAGCGTTCAGAGTCTCACCTCCCTGGAAGTTCCCCAGTCTGCGCCATTTTGTCATCCTCAGAACCTGCAGTTGCCCTCTCCAGGCTCAACCAGCAACTTTCTTTTGCCCATTATACCCTTTTAAGATTCTGCCTAGTCATACACAAATATTTGCTGGAGAAGAATATAGTTTTGCTAAAAGGATCACAGCTTCACGAATGAGGAAATGGCAAAGGCTGAGCGGCCTCCATTTCTGGGAGCCAATTAAGAAGGTGGTAAGAACACCATCTTTATTTATAACCCTTTTGCCCCAGCAACAGTAAATGCTTTTTACAGATGAGTCACTAAGTTGTGGAAGAGAAAATGTGGGACTTTACAAGGTCTTCCTGTTGAGAAAAGCCTCTTTTCCCAGAATATGGCTCATGGACTGTTTAGTGGGAGCAGGCTTCCTGACAGCCTGTGTCCCCTGTGCCCAGCAGTCCAGCATCTCATGGAGCCTGCCCAGCTCCCCTGCCTGGAACATACCCCTCAATATGGAGACCTCTGTGATGTGAAAAGTCCTGGGGCCAGAAGAGCTGGGTTTAAGTGGAATTTCTGCTTCTTACTTGCTTCGTTTTAGGGAGGCCCCCAGAACTCCCTGAGCAGCCCCATCTTTCAAACCTTCAGGCTTGGTGAGAGGCTAAAATAGACAGTAGGAAAGTGCCATTTTGTTTTCATTTTCTACATTTCCGTTTTCTAGGCCATTTCTTCATTTAGAGATGTTGTATGTGTGAGAAACAAGGGTGCTTTTTCCTTTGGCCGTGACCCAGAAAAATGAGTTGGCGCCCCAGACTGTCCACAAGTTATAGGCTCTCCTAGAAATGTGGCTCAAGTCATTTTGACCCCTGATTTCCCCCTGCAGGTAGATGGACTTCTCTTCTACCACAAGCAGACCCACTATAGCCCTGGAAGCACTCCTCTGGTGGGCTGGCTGCGCCCCTACATGGTGTCAGATGTTCTCGGTGTGGCTATACCGGCTGGCCCGCTAACCACCAAGCCAGAATATGCTGGGCATCAGCTCCAGCAGATCATTGAGCACAAGAGGAGCCAGAAGGAAGGCATGAAGGAGAAACTCACGCACAAGGCCTCTGAGAGTGGACACTACGAGCTGGAGTACCTGTCTACCCCTAAGCTGAAGAGCCCCTCCCACAGCTCTGACCTCCCTGGGAACCTCATGGAGAACTAAAAAAGGCAGCCTCCTTTGGGAGTCCTGGGACCATGCCGACCCCATGAGGAAGGCTGGGCAAGAGGACATTGGTAACAGCAGCTGGTTTATTTTAGAGTGGACCTTCCAAAGCCACTCCAGCTGGAGGCAGCTTATCTTCCATCTGAAATGTTGGCTCAGACAGTGGGGCAGGAGCCCAGATTGGGTTGGATTTGGATTTGGGCAGTGACTACTGTGAAAGGTGTATCCCAGATCCACATTGTAAATATATATATATATATATTCTTAAGAAGAAAGTTTTTTGTGATTCTTAAGCTTCAGACAGTCATGAATCTCCCCACCACCCGGCTATCCAAACCATAACTGTTCAAGTCTTAGGCCCATTTCACTCCGTTTTTAGCACTTCAGCGTTCTGCTGAGTTTCCATTTGCTGCTGTTTCTAAAAGTCTTATTACCAGGAACTGCAGTTCTTGGTATTTGAATCTGCTCCCTCTTCTGAGAAGACAAGTGTGATTTTCTTTGGTTTAGACACTGCCAGAGATAAAATGTAAATGGAGATCATTCACTGCTTCAACAAACTGTCCTCTGCTTTCCCGAAATTGTGCCTGTGATGTGAGTGGGTAACAGAGATGGACTGGAAGGAGCCCCGCCCTGGAGGCGCGCACCAACCAGTGAGAAATGAGCCCACCTGCATAAAGAGCACTTAAACCCATGAGAGAATTGCTTGAGTATGTCACTCCCTCAGTACTAGGGCCCTGTGGATGGAATCGTAAAGGGATTCTGGTCAGATCTTTGCTGACAATCAGTTGTTTTTGTGCTGATTAGTTCTGGGCACAGATCTGGGCACAAGTTGTGGCCAAGCGAAATCTAATTACACAAATTCAGTACCCTACTGGAGCCAGCCTCAGTGTTGGGCGCTTAGAGAACTCCTTGAGCTGACTCTGTAAAATCAAAGAAGGAAGAATCCTCTCCTTTATACCCAATAGTGACCTGCTGGCTGCAGATTTAAGCATGCCTCCATCTATAAGCTCCTTCCTGAATTTAGGTCAATTGTGCAACAGGAACATCATATTCTTGCCAAGGAGCATGTTGTTGGCTGCCTAGATGTTTAGTCTGTTTGATGATCTTCTCACTGCTCTAGTCTATCTCTCAGGAGCTGTGCCTGCTAGCATTGGTAGAGACTGATGGGCTCTGCCCGGAAATAATCAGGTCTCAAAGGGCTACTTCCTCAAAGACACTGCATGAGTCCAAGAATATATCAAACTTGTCACCACACTCAACTTGGTATTATTTTGATGTTGTTGAATGGCAGCTTGAAGGATGTATCTCAGAAGAGTGCCCCTTAGATTTTTTAAGTAAGGAGCCAGTATTATCCATCACTGGATAGCAGGAGTCTCCTGGTAATATCTGTATATATATACATACATATATATATATATATTTTTTTTTTTTTTTTAAAAGGAAAGGTGGTTCAGGCAGGAAGAGAAAAGGAAGAAACATTTTACTTTTCTTTAGTTCATAATGGTTGTGTGTGTGTCCGTCCCCTGTCCCTCCCTGCTCCCCACCCCCCAGAACCAGGATGCAAACGTGGGTCCTTGGGATGTACATGAACTGCATTCATCTGGAGGTAACCAACCTAACCACTACTCCACCAGAGCATGCCATCCTGGTCATATTTTTTAGGGAATTATAAGCCACCTGTTTCAAAGATGGCTACTGTGGCTGGATATTTACCAACCACTCTTCTGAACAACTCCCAATTTCTTTTTTGTGGAATCATCTCTTCCCCATGCAATATGGTCTGGTGGGAACTGCCCTTAGCCAAATGTCAGGCTTGTGACTCAAGATGTGCCACTCACATGCTCCTCACCAAGAATCTGTGTGGAGCAGAGGAACAAAGGGAGTGACTCAGTTGGAATTCATTTATCTTGCCTGCAGAGGGGTAGAGGGAGTACTTCTTTGTCCAGCTGTGAAACCTGTGAGAATTCAGTAAATTCCAGCTTGATTAAAGTAGCAGAGCTGATTTCTAGACTTGGAATCAAAGAATTCTGATACTATTGCTCAGTCCTACCTTATTTGCCTCAGCTGAAAGGCCCATTTGGCTTGTTAGCAAAAATCTAATTGAGATCACCTGTTTCAACTCACGCACCACTATGACCCATATGCCTAGAAAAGATCAGGCTTTTCAAGATGCAAAGATGAAAAAAGAAACAGAAGTCCTGGTTACTTTAATGTTAACCTCGAAAAGTCAACCTGTGTTCTAATGCTTATACAGAAAAGTTGTCAAATGATTCCCCCTTGTATGGTTTATCTACATTCACCGTCTCACTAGCTCATTTTCTACTTATGCCTCAACTCACTGAAATGTGACTTCTGACTCTACCACTTCAAGTGCTGTCATCAAAGGGCTGGTGGTCTCCCCCTTCCCATAGCTAAGGGACATTCCCCAGGTATGTCTCTGACTTCCGTCATGAATGTGCTGATGCCTTCTCTGTCTTCTCTCCAGTTCTGAGCATCAGCCCTGAAAATACGCACGCACGCACGCACACACAGCTACCATTTTAGTGCTTGAGCCACCAGGGTGTACTTTAATTCAAGTGTTTTATTGTTTTATCTCTTAGATCTCATCACAGTCTCCTACCTCGTTTCCCTGCCACCAGTCTGCCTCCCCACTAATCCATCCTGCCATACAACTGTCAGAATGAACCTTTCTGAAAATGCAAATCAGATCGTGTTACTTCAAGGACTTTCCATGGCCTGTAAGGTGCACATGAGGTTTCTCTGCCAGACGTGGCCTTGGCATGTCTGTCCATCTCATGAATGACCATGCTTCCTTTGTGGCTTCCGTCCAGCAATGCTGCTTCACAGTGCCCTGTAGAAACGTGTTTCCTACTCCCTTTCTCTGTTCCCCACACTATCCCTTCTCATTTTGATTTCATTCACCCCGAATATACCTATTCATCTTTGTAAAATACCACTCAATAGATACTTTTTTGAACCTTTATCTCTGCAGGTAGGATTAGATATTCTGTTTTCCAAAGTTAGGGATCATCCCCAAAACCACCCTTTGGTTTCATGATTCACTTAGGACTCGCAGAAGTGACTGAATGCTGTTATACTCACAGTTACAGTTTATCACAATGAAATGAAACATTAATTAAAGTCAGAGGACGAAATACATAGGGCAGAATCCAGGGAAATTCCAAACATGGATCTTCCAGTTGTCACAGTAGAGTCTTGGACACATTAACTTTCCTGATTCCTGTGTCTGACAGGACTCCTGGAATATTGTCAAACAGTAAATTGCACCTGAGCCTTGGTGTCCAAATTTTTTATTTGAACTTGGCCACATAGAACTGGTCATCTACCTCAGTCTCCAGCCACTCCAGGGTTCTAGTTGATAGCCCATGATGCAAAGTACCCCCCACCCCCATCCCATTGCTAGACTATCTGATCTGATCCGACCTGTGACCCCTAGATAACGAGACTCTTATTAAACAAGACATTCCAAGGGTTTAGAGATTCTTTTCCAGGAGTCAAGGACAAAGGCCAACCTCTGTTTCAACAAGGTTAAATTCTTTACCACAAACTTTCTCTCTTCAATTCCAAGGTCTTTGAGGTCAGAGACCTGGTCTTGTTCATCTTTACATTCCCAGGGCCTGGCATTAAGCCTGGCACTTGTATCTATAAATGTTGGTTGAGTGAAGGAAGCAATGAGCTGGAACGGGAAAGCCAGTCGGAGGACAACCCCTCCCTGCTCTGCTGCACAGAAAGGGACTGGAGAGGAGACTGAGTGGAGGTGTGTGGCTGGCTGCTACCAAGTGGTTGGTTGGATAGACTGCAGACTTCTAAGAACAAGAACTATATTTAGTTCTGTGAATGTGATTAAAAGGATAGCCTAACAACTTCTCACTATGTACACTGGGGGAGGGGACAAATTTTTTCCTAGCTACAGACTTCCTTTCTAATAAGGAAATGAGTAAAACCCCACAATATGTTTATTAAGCAAATATGGTCTTTTTTTTCTTATACCTTCTAATATGTAGGACACAAAAAGTAGACAAAAGTCTTGAGTTAACCTGAGTATGACTGCTTGCTTTACCGTGATGAGCTAAGTCCCACCTTGTCTTAGGGTTCTATGATTGCACACAATCTTAACATCAAAGAAGATTAAAATTTAAATGTTTCCCCACCAAGTGCTAAGAGGTTTGGTCTTGGCCTGTGATTTAATTGTGACTCATCCACCTACCCCAGGGTCCACCGTGCAATGACAAGGCAGAGGTAGAGAGAGCTAGGAACAGCTGGGAGGCTGGCATTAGCAATGGACACAGGCAGAAAATATCTGAGGGAAGGGACAGAGTCTCCTGATGCAGGATGTGTATACTTGTTTCTCTTGTCCATTCTAAACTAGGTGATGGTGATTGTTTTAAAAGTTGATTTGGGGCATGCTCTGGTAAAGCAGTGGTTTGCTCCATCACCTCCAAAGGAACACAGGCTACACAGCACTGGGTTCGAGTTCTGGGTCTGGGGTGAAAAACCAGTGTGAACAGCTACATAAAAATAAAATAAAGTGCTTCTTCCTCCTCTCTCTCTCTTCCCACCTGCCTTCCTTCTTGCCTTCATTCCTGTCTGCTACTTCCCTTTTTTTTCAAAAAACAAAAAAGAAAAGTTGATTTTTTTTATTCGTTTTTTATTCCCCTCACCAGACCCTGCCAGCCTCTGGGTCTTAAACCCCAGTCCCTGGGTTATACGTGGCCTAAACCTTGGCTGCCTGAGCCACAGGGATGCCCCCCAAAAGTTGACTTAATACCATTATTGATGCATCCTGTGGCTCAGGTGGCAGCCCACATAAAACCCGAGGACCTGGCTTGGGTTCAAGACAGGGAGGGGGAACAAAATAATTGAGAGAAAATTGCATCCTAACATTATATAGGTTTAAGGTATGCATCATAAATCAAAATGTATATATTAAGCTTACTACTAACAATCCAATTCTATCCATCACCATATTTTTTAAATCTTTTTTTTGGGAAACTTACAGCCAGGAATGAAGGCAAGCAGGCAGGCAGGCAGGCAGGCAGGCAGAGAGAGAGGAGGAAGAAGCACTTTGTTCATTCTATTTAGCTGTTCACATTGGTTGTGTACCCCACCCCGCACCCCCACCGAATCATGAACTGGGTCCCTGGACTGTGCGTGGACTGAAGCTAGTGTACCAAACTGCTGGGCCACCAGACCGTGCCTCACCATGCAATTGACCCCTTTTACCCAATTTGCCCACTCTCATCCCCTTGAAAAGTTAATGTTTGTGTCTGTTTGAAGGAGGCAGAACAGTGGCCAGAGGCAGTGTGGAAAACTGGGAAGTGGGCCTCACCGTTGAACCCAGCCCAGAGGTATTCTCCCTATCTTAAGGGACAGTGTGAAACTGGAAGACACAAAATTTAAAACCTAGAGAGCTCTTCTAAGACTTCATGTGGACAATTAGCATTTGTCGTCCACTTCCCCGCTCCCAAAGGCTGGCAGTCCTGCTAGCCTTCAGTCTTTCCCTTTGCTTTTGCCCTTCAGATTTTCTCTACAGTCAGACTGGGGAAATCAAAGCTGGACCTTAGTGTTGCTTCTCATTGGCCACTCTAACAAAAGTTCTTATAAGGGAGAAAGTTGAAATGGGTTCAAACAAGGTTCTGTTTCTCTTTAGGCCTAATTTATCCTTTCTGTTATTGCCTCACCACCCTACCCCATTAACACAGGTAAGTCTTAGGCAGTGATAGGAATGTAACTCAAATGGTATTTCTCCCTTATATTTCATATTTTCTCAAAAGCTACTAAGATCCAAGGTAACCTAACCTGTTATTCCTTGGCAAGAACTGAACCACCTGCTAGAAAAATAAGGGATCAATTTTTTTGGCAAACATTGACTGAGCACCACCACCTATATATTTTGCTCGGTTCTGAAGATCTGAGTGAGCAATGATTAAGCTATGGCTCCTGCCCTCAAGGTGTTCATGGTCTAATGGGAAGCAAATAATTATAATTCCGAGTGTTAGGTGAACTCTAGATACAGGTATCAGATATAGAGGTAACATAGACAAGTGATTGGTCTGCGAGTGGTGAGTAGTAGGGATGTCAGATGAGAAAACTGAGGAAAGAGCCAGATCATGTTTAAGTATTTTTGTTTTTGTTTTTTAAGAGGCATACCCTAGTAGAGTAGCAGTTAGGTCGACCACCTCCCAGTGAGGACAGTCCACATCCCAAGGACCCCGGTAGGCATCTCAGGGTGAGAGGGGAACAGCTGAGCAACTAAGTAAAAATAAAACTAAAATGTTTCTTCCTTCTCTCTCTTCTTGTCTGCCTGCCTACTTGCCTTCATTCCTGTCTGTACCTTTTCTTTAAAAAAAAACAAGGCAGAATAACAACAGGTAAGGACTCATCCCTAATCCCTATAGTACTGAATAATGATAATGGGGCCAATGTAATCTACATAGGATAAGGTTTTTCACCTTCCTCACCTCCAGCTAGCCTACTGAGTATAGATGAGACATATAATTAAAAAGAAAAAAAAATTACCCTAGACAATGGGTAGTGCAATCCTGTTTACTCTGTGCCTGTTTGTCTTTCAGAAAAATGACAAAAGACTTCTTGGGAACCTTTTAGATGTAACACATGTCTATAGCACAACATTGTCTCTCTCATAGAGAGTAGATGTTTTCAAGCCATGTTTGAGAAGGGCTTCAAATGTTAGAAGTCGAGGTGGGGCACACCCTTGTCACCTAGCAAATGAGGTCACTAGATGTTGTCCATGTACATCCCAAGGACACAGGGCTGGGGGAAGCAACCAAGATGAACAATACCTCTCCTCTCTCTTCTTGCCTGCCTGTCTATTTGCCTTCTTTCTTGCCGAAACTTTCCTTTAAAAATTAAATTTAAAAAGTCAAGGTGAATTTCCAGTTCCAAGATGGCAGACTGCTAAGATCTCAGGCTTCCTCCTCTCCACAGCACGATTAAGAGACCATCTATTTGGTTACCACAATCTTTGAAAAGAAACAGGTCCAGCATCTCTACAGAGAGAGGGGACATATGCCTCCATAAAAGGTAGAAGAGGCCGATCTGGCTCAGCATCACCTCACTCTGTTCCAAGACACTGGGGCACCAGGGAGAATCTGGTGAAACCGACACACTCCTGGAGTTAAAGGGCTTTCTCTGGCAGTGAGCACGCCCAAGCTGGCTCGCAGTCACTGAGACAGAGAGGGCCTTGGCATGGGGTACAAAGAGGACTACTTCCTGGCAAATGGAGACCCCACTTCTGCAATAAAATGGTACAGGAGGCCACCATAATGGGAAACCCCTGGTGAAAAGTCCCACCCTCTCCCCCATTAGCACAGTGGTGTTGCACTGTCAGACCCTGCCTCTGTGTCTCTCTGGTCCAGAGTATTGATCCTTCCCGCTGCCTTCCCCTGGTGCAGACTGGAAAGTACTTTCAACTACGTGTCAGCAGTGGGTCGCCAGTGACAGAGAGCCAGGCCAAGTAGCACCTAAGTGGTTAGTAGGATGTTCCCCAGCAAGGAACATTCCTTTCTACCCCTCACATGAAGGAAATAATTGGAAGGGCTCCATCAAAAATGGCAGCTTCCACCAACCTGTGAAAATAGCAAAATAACTTCCTATCTGCTAGGAACCTCCTGAAATTCCACCCCCTGGATCTAGCAGTGTGGTCACCACCTCCTGCTGGGACTGCAACTCCTTTGGAAGACCAAGAGATTTTCAGAAGGGAGGGTACTCCATAAGACAGACAGCTCCCAGCTACCTCTGGGGGCTGTGCTGGGATTGTGGCCTGTCTGTTTTCTGTGGGCCTCTGGGTTTTATTGTTCACATCTGTGACTCCGGGGGGAAATTTCTGCATTTCCTACTCCAACTCCAACTCTAACCCTATAGGCTGGAGTCTCAGGCCTCAACACAGGGTTCACCTTAGAGCTTCAATAAATCCCATGAGCACTGAGATTATACAGCTAAACTCCAATGATCAAGACCAAGATCCAGATCTATTCTATGCAATTCAATAGTCTGTCACAAGGACTTTACATCAGACATAAACACAGAATGCCAAACAGATTTAAGAGACAGAGAAATATAGGTGAAACCATGAATCTAAACAAACTCCCAAGGGGAAATCTGAATGCAACAAACTTAAGCAAACTATCTGATGAAGACTTTAAAGGAACAGCGATAATGAAATTAGGAAAACAATGGAGGAACAAAAAGAGAACTATCACAAAGAGAGAAATTAAGAGGCAGCTCAAAACTTAAAAGCCATGATGCTAAAGAACACAATAGCTGAACTAAAGAACATAACAGGGTCTCAACTGTAGGCTGGAAGAAGACACTGACAGAATCAGTGAGATAGAAGATAGGGCAGCAGAATGTATTCAAGCCGACCAGCAAAGAGAAACAAGAATGAAAAGAAATGAAAACAGCATACGAGATCTATGGGATAACATCAATTGCAACAACATCAATATCATAGGGGTCCCAGAAGAAGAAAAGAGAAAAGTGTACAGAAACTATTTTTTTTAAAGAAATAATAGCTGACGTCTCCTAAATAAATGGGGTTGGGAAAACTGGACAGTCACATGCAAAAGAATAAAGCTGGATCACTCTCTAACACCATTAACAAAAATTAAACTCATAATGGATTAGAGACTTGGACTTAAGACCAGAAGTCATAAAATTCTTGGAAGATAACACAGGAAAGATATTCCATGACATCAGCCTTAGAGAGGTCTTTGGACACTCATCTCCAGCATCAAGGGAAACAAAAAGAAAAATAAGTAACTAGGACTACATCAAACTAAAAACTTCTTCACAAAAAAAAAGAAAGAAAAGAAAACATCACCAAAAGCAAAAGACAACCTTAGACTAACTGGGAGAAGATATTTGCATTCCATATTTCTGACAAGGGCTTAATATCCAAAATGTACAAAGAACACATAAAGCTCAATAACAGAAAAACAGGCAATTCAATCAAAAAATAGGAGGAGGAATTGGGAGAGACATTTTTATGAAGAGGATATATAGATGGTGAGCAGGGACATGAAAAGATATTGCTACTTGCTGGCTATCAGGGAAATGCAAATTAAAACGAGATATCACCTTATACATGAGAGATAGGCTATTATCCAAAAGTCTAGAAACAACAAATGTTGGCCAAGATGTGGAGAAAGGCAATACATTTTTTTAGGCTTATTTTTTACTGTAGTGATTATTCTACACATTAAAATAATTTCCTATGTATAGTTTCCCCATCTCTTAGATATATTTTTTAACACACCATGCCCTCCAAAAAATCACCAGGTTTCCCATTGTCAGTGGGATCCACCATCATTTGCCCCCACCCACCCCATTCAAAAGGAAACATTTTTACTGATGGTGTGAGTGCAAGTTGCTGCAACTCCTATGGAAAATAGTATGGAGATTCCGAAAAAAGTTGAATATAGAAATTCCATAAGATCCCACCATCCCACTTCTGGTATGTACCCAAAAGACACAAAAACACTAATTTGCAGAGATTTATGCACCCCTGTGTTTATTGCAATCCTATTTACAATAGCTAAGAACTGGAAATTACCTAAGTGCCCAATATCATATGAATGGATAAAGAAGATTTGGCATATATACACAATGGAATACTGCACAGCTCTTAGAGAAGAAGTTAGGTCAATTGCCTCCAAAGGAGTAAGCCACATACCCGTGGGTTCAAAGCCAGCCCAGGAGAAGCAACCAACATGAACGACTAAATGAAAATAAAGATGCTTCTTCCTCTCTCTTCCTGCCTACCTACCTACTTGCCTTCATTCCTGCCTATACCTTTCCTTTACCAAAAAAAAAAAAAAAAAAAAAAGTACTTGGAAACAAGAACGAAGACACAAGCTACTAGAACTCATGGAATGCAGTAATAGTGGTAGGTACTAAAAGAGAAGTTTATTGCAATCCAGGCCTACAAGAAATAAGAAAAAATAAAAGTCACAAGTTAACCCTACTTCTAAAGCAACTAGAAAAAGAACAATTGAAGACTAAAGGCAGTAGAAGGAAGGAAATAATAAAAATTCAAGCAGAAATAAGTGAAAGAGAAATCAAAAGGACAATCCAGAAAATCAATGAAACGAAAAAAGCTGGTTCTCTGAAAAACAGAATTCACAAACATTTGATGAAGCTCACTTGAAAAAAAAAGAAAGAAAATACCAATAACTAGAATCAGAAGTGAGAGGGGAAAAATTACAACAGTTATCTTAGAAATACAAAACATCATAAGAGACTCTGAACAGTTTTATGCCAATAAATTGAACAAACTGGAGGACATGGACGAATTTTTTGACACAGCCTACAAAGTTGGAATCAGGAAGAAATGGAAAACTTGAACAGAACTATCACAAGCAAGGAAACTGAAGAGGTAATAAAAAATCTCCCCATAAATAAAAGCACAGGTGGGCTTTGCTGGAGTAGCAGTCATATCAACCACCTCTGAAGGAATGCAGTCCATGTATATCTCAACTACTGGAGTTTCATCCTGGGTCCAGGTGAAATGATAGATGTGAATAATCAAATAAAAATAAAATAAAATTCTTCTTTCTTCTCCCCTGCTTGTCTGCATACTCACTTTCATTTCTGCTGCACCTTTCCTTTAATAAATAAATAAATAAAAATAAAAGCCTAGGACTATGCAGCTTTACTAGCAAATTTTACCAAACCTTTAGAGAACCTTTTAAAACTCTTCCCCCAAAAAATGAAGAACAGGGAATGCTTTCCAACACTTTCTAGGAGACCAACATTATACTGATACCAAAAGCTGATAGAGATGTCACCAAGAAAGAAAATTGTAGATCAATATCTCTAATGAACATAGTTGAAAAGTTCTCAGCAAAATATTAGCAAACCAAAGCAAACATCAAAAGAATTATCCATCATAACCAAGTGGGATTTATCCTGGGGATGCAAGGTTCGTTCAACATACATAAATCTATTAATGTAATACACCATATCAACAAGAACAAAGAGAAAAATCATATGATCATATTGATAGATGTAGAGAAAACTTTTGACAAGATCCAACACCCATTTATGATAAAAAAAACTCAACATAAAATGGGGATAGATGGTACATACCTCAAAATAAATATTATAAAACCACAGCCAACATCATCATACCAATAATGAAAACCCGAAAGTGTTTCCTCTAAGATCGGGAACAAGACAAGGATGTCCATTCTCACCACCGTACTGGAGACCTTAGCCAGATCAATTAGGCAAGAATAAATAATAGGAATTCAAACTGGAAAAGAGGAAGTAAAACTATCACTGTTTGCAGATAACAGATGACATGACAATATATGTAGAAAGCCCTAAAAATTCCATCAAAAGGCTACTAGAATTAAGTAATGAATACAGTAAAGTGGTAGGCTACAAAAATCAATGCACAAAAATCTGTTGCATTTCTGTATGCAAACAATGGAGAATGAAACTAAGAAAACTATTACATTTACAACAGAAACAATTTAAAAAAAGAAAAGACAAAAGTCAAAAAATATCTTACTCTTTTTTAAATGATACACATTAAATTATATGTAAGAATAATGGTGATAGATGAGTTCTGTTGTTGATTTACTAAATCTTTTAACCATGAATTGTATTCTTAGCGAACCAGCACCTTAATAGGCACTAATTAAATGTTTGTTGAAAAAAGGCGTGGGCATCCTGGTGCCCTAGCACATAAGGCCACCAGATGTAGTCCACATACATCCCAAGAACTCAGGTTTAAGACCTGCAGTTAGGGGAAACAACCAAGATGAACAAGTAAATAAGTGTTTCTTCCTCCTCTCTCTTCCTGCCTGCATGCCTACTCACCTTCATTTGTGCCTGTACATTTTCTTCAATAAATAAATAAATTAAAGGGGAAAAAAGTGTGAATAAAACAAATGAGGTGTGCCCTGGTAGAGTAGTGGTTTGGTCAACTGCCTGTGGCCAAAGCCCAGTTCATATACATCCTAAGGACTGCGGTCAGCATACTGGGCTGGGGAGAACAACCAGGATGTACAACTAAATAAAAATAAAGATGCTTCTTCCTCCTCTCTCTTCCTGCCTACTAGCCTACTTACCTTCATTCCTTGCCTATACCTTTCCTTTAAAAACAAAAAACAACAAAAAAAAATGAACATATTAAAATTGGCGTTAATGATGCTGTTTTATTCTCTACAAAATAAGTACTGAGCCTCAAAAAAATGGAGTCAAGATGTTTTCAGGAAAATTTTATGAAATTCAAATCACAGCTTTGGGAGTATCTTTTTTCTTAGACCCCTCAAAATATAAAGGGAGGAGAAAATGTTAAGATAGAGGTCAGAGTTAGGTTGACTGTCTTCATTGATTTAACACACATTTGGGAAGGGCCTGCCTGCTAGGCACAAAGCGTCCAGGGCTCCACAAGACAGACTTGGTCCTGCCTTCCTGAAGTCTGCAGTCTAGGAACGCAGGCAGACACTAGGCCAATGGACAGAGAAGCAAGTACATGATTATGAACTGTGATGAGAGAGAGAGAGAGAAAGAGAGAGAGAAGCAGGGAGTCAAAATCAATTTAGGGCGTAGCCAAGAGAGATCTTGCTGAAAGGACTTTTAGGCAGAGATTTAAAGGATGAGTCAGATTTGTCTGGTGAAGGAGAAGGAAAGTTCTAAAAGGAGACTTAAAACCTATGCTTTAAAAGTAAAATAAAGGAAAGCATAACTCATAACAGCCTTTCCCATAAGGTTCGCTCTTTACAATTTATTTTCCACTTCCACATTTCAGTTCATGTTAATTTAAGAAAATGACATGTTTTTCCTGTCACTTACATTCCCCCAACCTTACCCAAGACTGCAGTCAACCATTCCACAGTGCATATAGGATGTCAATATAAATGGATCTATGTATTTTCTAAAATAAGGCTCATAATTTCAGTTATCTTATACTGTCATGCTGAGAGTAGGTGAATAAAATTCACTTATAACAGTTTTCTGGCATGTGGTAAGGACACAACAAATGTGAACTTAACTATTTCAGTGCATGTGTGTAGGATAATATATTTACTGAGTTTCCTATTGATGGGCTGTTACTTTGTTTCCATCCAATCTTTAGCTTTTGCAAACTATTTTGCAGTGTCTAAGATTTGATTATGAGAGATAACAGTACCATACTTACTTCACTGAATCAAGTCTGCAGTTAAAGGCAAAGCTTTGTACTCTGATTATCCTAAAATTGACTTCTCAGAGCAAATCCAGTCAGCTGCTTTGCATTTGATTTTCCTACCCAAGTCTCTGTTCAGAAACTTCCGAAAATTGTCCTATGAGATCTGATAGGCAACAGCTCTGGAGATCTGTTCCCTTACACACCCATACGCCTCCACACACAGCTGTGCCTCTGAAAACACTGCTGAGTTCTTTCTCCTAGCTCACTGCTAAACCTCTCCCTTTAATTAATTCTCTTTACCAGATTCTGCTCCAGGAGTTCAGACTGCCTGGATTCATGTTCCAAGGCAATAATAATTAATCAGCTGTGTGACTTTGGATAAATCACTGACCCCTGCTGACCTGAAGATCATTGGGCAAAACAAATATAAAAGTGTAAACTGAATTAAAAATAAATAACAATAAAAATCATTACACTTTTATAGTATAATCAGAGTTGAGACTGTCCTCTCTTGTATCCACTCAGTGGTTTGTACTACTCATTTCTTACTTCAGTTTAGTTGTAGTCATTTGCCTGATTAAATAGCTTTTAATTTTTTTTTCTTTTGAAAAGGTTATATAACCATATGAGAAAAAGTTTTTAAAGCAAAGTTGTAGGTAGGAATGAAGGTGAGTAGGCTTGCAGGAAGAGAAAGGAGGAAGAAGCACTTTATTTTTATTTGTTTTCACTTGTTGTTTCTTCCGGACCTGGGACTCAAATCCAGGGGTATGTGGCCTGCCTTCCTTTGGAGCCAACTAACCTAACAGGTACTCCACCAGAGCATGCTGTGTAAAATTTCACATGTAAAATTTAAACACTCACACATGCCATACTGTTAGAACTGAATAGAGTAGTGACTCTTGAAGACAGGACTGGGAGGGAATATAAAGGGATTTTGGCAAGTTGGTAATTTCTTGATGTGTGTGCTGCTCAAATGGGTATATTCAATATATGGAAATTCATCAAACCATATGTACATTATACTACAATATAAAGTAAAAAAAAATCAACATAAAATGTACATAAGACCATACAGGGAAATATTTCCTGCTCTTATTGTTCCTGAGACCTCCAGTTCCCTCACGGGAAACTACCTTCCAATGTGTAGCCTCACAAAGCTTTTCTATGTATAGATTCATAAATATTTGATTTTTGTATACAAATTATAGTATATTATGTACTTTTTGAGTCTTGCTTTTTCACAGCATAAATTATAAATACACAGCTCGTTGTCATTCTATATTCTTACACATGTTAACAGACCATTGTTCATTCTTGTATCCCCAGCGCAGAGCCCAGTGTCTGTGACATACATGAATTTGTTAAATAAATAAGCTGTCTTTCAGGAGACCTTCCGCTTGCAATACCAAAACTGTACCTTTCGTTTGGGGTGATGAACTCAACCCAGAATCAGTCTTAATAGTACACATGATATAAAATTATCTACTTGATAGAAACAGGGGATCACCGGGGATTTTTTTTTTTTAACTAAGGGTAGCTTTAAGTTCCCATTGCAGAAGTGAGACATGAGGTCAGAGATTGCTTACAAAGTCCTGGAAGGGCACTGGAACCCACAGCACTTTTCTCAGATGTCTGAAGACCCTTTTTTGGGCTCTCTCGCAGCGCTCTACGACCTCAGCCCTTGGGACTAGCTGTGGTTCTTGCTTGTTAGATGGGTCCCTTTCGGAATCTTTATTTTGGGCCTAGAATGAGGCAAAACCACACGACTCGGCTTCTCATTCCCTGGGCTCCCAAACCGACTCCAAGACTCTACTCTGTAAAACCCCCCAAGCTCTTTGCTGCGCCTTTTAGAGACTCAAAGGTTTGTAAAAACTGCGTGATTCCTGAATTAGGTTCGAAATCAGCTGCTGCAAAAACTAGCGACGCTGGTAAAGGATTACCGGATACAGCCATAAAAGAGAACGCGAGCGGGCCAGGGGCCGCGATTAGTTGGATCTGTTCCTTCTACCTGAGCGTCCTGGATGCTCGCGGGCCATATTTACAGCAAGTGACATGGACATAGGTGAGGACTGTGGGTTCCTCCCATTTAGGTGCCAAGTAACCCCAGACCAGGTGCCAGTCGGTCAGAGTTTTGAAACGAGTATGTTCTCTTCCTCCGACCAAGCGTAACCTCATGAAATGCACCCCCGGCTCTTCCTTCTCGCTCCCAGCAGCCTTGAGTCTCCAGGGCCCAGCCGGGCAGTACCTCCCCAACCCGGGTTCCTGTCGGTCTCCCCGCCCCCACTCCCCCATCCAGCCCAGGTTCCTCTTGGTCTCCCCTCCCCCTCGTTCCCACTCGTCCCCGCTCCGGCCCCGGTTCCTCTCTGTCTCCTCTCCTCCACCTCCTATCCCGGTTCCTCTCGGCCCCGACGCGTCTCTCCAGCCCCGGTTCCTTTGTCCCCGCCCTCAAGTCTCCAACCCCGGTTCCTCTCGGTCTCCCCGCCCCCACGGCCCCCTCCCCGCCAGAGACTCCTCACTGTCTCCCCCTCCCGGACGGCGTCCACGCTCCGCCCGGCCCTCCTCGCCGCCTGTTTGTGAATGAGACGCTCAGTTTCTCAATGGAGCCGCGGGGGGCTCGGGCGGCGGCGGGGCGGCAGCAGCCGGGGCGGTGAGCTGGGAGGGGGGCGCGTTTCCCTCGCTCCCTCCCTCTGGCCACCGCGGCTGTTGAGGAGCCCGCCGGCGGGTGGCGGCGGCGCAGGTCGCGGGGCCGCAGCGCCGAGGGCTCCCGTCACGTTCTGGCGCGGCGGGAGCGCGGCGGAGGAAGCAGGACTCGGGGGAGGCCGGCCGGCGGCCTTCGGAAAATTTCCGCTGCGACCCTTTGCTCTCGGCTTAGAAAGTTCTTGATTTCGTATTTCCTTTTAAAAAAAAAATCCCGATCGACGATTAGCTCCTCGCTTGCACTCCCTCCCCCCGGGAGAGGAGGGGAGTGTGAGGAAAGGAGCGAAGAAAATAGAAAAGGATTTCCGCCCAGAAGAGAGCGGCAGTTCCGAGAGCATTTTCTGGAGGAAACCAACGCGGCGTTTGTGGCCGCCGCGGGCGCCTGACGCTCCGGCCCCACCATGAGCGCGCCGACCTCGAGCTGCTGAGGCGCCGGCCCCGCGTTCCGGGGGAATTCTGTCGGCCGGGAGGCGGCGGCGGCGGCGGGATGGAGCCCGCGACCGCGCCCCAGCCCGACATGGCGCCCGAGTTGACCCCGGAGGAGGAGCAGGTAAACGGGGTGGGTGTGTCCGGACCCCAGCCACCGCGCCCCAGGTCGCTGTCCCCCGAAACCGCTCCCCGGCCCTGGGTTCCTGAGGCTTAAGGGCCTCCGCACCCCACCCCCCACCCTCCCTGGTGGGGATGCAAGTTCCTTCAACTGGGAGCCCTCCCTTTCCCTGTGCCAACCCCCACCCCGACGTTTGCACCACACCCACGTGCCCCCGGCCCCCGCACCTCTCGCTCTGGCGTTTTCCGTAAAAATCTGCTTTAGTAAGGGCAGGACAAACCCCAGTTGGGGGGAGGGATCCTGCGGACAAGGTCTACCCCTCCAAGCTCCCCATCCCCCCAGGAGAGTGTTCACAGGCACTGGGGTACGGAGGTGCCTCGAATTTTCAGACAAGCACCCGGGCTTCTCAGAGGACGGTGGCAAGCGTACTTGGACAGATTGTAGGTCCAGGCCGTCTCACGCTCCCGAATTCCGTCTTGACCGCCCTATTCAGCTCTCCCCGGCTGGGCTCATCCGCTCACCCCCACTTCTCTACCTCTATCTCATCTCACGGTCTCCCTCTTTCTGCAGTTGAGCTCCATTGTGCCTTAAAGCTGATGACCTTCAGTTCCCAGGTGGAAGTGGTTTCTGGTGTCCTATTGGGGGCTTAAGTAAGAGAAAAACCCGCAGCCCTTATAACTTTCCCACATTCCTGCTGGGGAGACAAATGGAGCCTTCCTGAAGAAGACAGGCAAGACTGCTAACCGAGATTGGGAACCCTATAGAAAGGCGTTTTGGAAAGCGACTTGCCTTGGCACTGACCGACTGACTATATAGGGTCTTAGCTATGCTCAGATATAGCCAGAATCTGATTCCATGGGTTTTGTTTTTTGTTTGTTTGTTGTTTGTTTTTTCAGACCTAAAAAAAAAAAAAAAAAGATGAGCCATTCTGGTAACCCATTTCAAGCTTTCTAGCTCTTGTTTCCCCTATTGGTTGCAGGCTCTCTAGTGTGGAGATCATCTGGATTTCCAGACTAATATTGGTTAATAGGCTTGTTTAAGAGCTGATTTCTGAAAATCCCTTGACTTTTCTCTTCATTGGTGGAGATGACATTTTTCATATTTGGCCTTAGACCACAGCCTTGCCTTTTGACGCCTTGAGATAAAATCAGCATGGGAAAAAAAAAAATCAGCTATTCTGTACAAGCAGTGATAACATCCTGGTAGCTGCAGTTGAGTGTTAATAAATGCTCATCGTCGGGGCCTAGTGCAAGCAGGTGGCCAAGAAGTGCATTCTGCTAGAATTAGGGAAATACTTCATACTGCCATGTGATCTGTAAGATTGATTTTAAGATAGCAAAACTCTTTAACCTCTTTTCCTTGGGTTAGTCAGATTTGAATTTTCTTTTCTTTTCTTTTCTTTTTTTTGTTTTTTAGTTTAGAGGAAAGGTACATACAGGTATGAAGTCCAGTAGAGACTGGCAGACAGGAAGAGAGGGGAGGAAGAAGCACTTTATTTATTGCATTTAGTAGGTTATCCTGCTTGTTTTTCCCAGCCGACTCCCTCTCAAAAAACCCTCAAAAACCTGGGATCTTGGAATGTATGTGGCATGCCTACTCCACCAATGTGTGCCTGAAGTTTTTTTGTTTTTAAGGTTTAAAGACATCAGTATTCTAACATGAAAATGGAATGAGGTTGAAGTTATAATATTAAAACCTGGTAAAGTAAATATTAAAGTATTGACAGTGTTGACAAACGACTTTATTCTGTATATAGTGTATATACAAGTTTTTAACTAGTTTTTTTTTTTTTTTTTTTTTTTTAAAGGAAAGGTGCAGGCAGGAATGAAGGCGAGTAGGCAGGCAGGCAGGAAGAAAGAAGAGGAAGAAACATTTATTTATTTTATCCATTTGTTCATCTTGGTTGTTACCCTCCATCCCTGGGTCTCAAACCAGGGTCCTTGGAATGTTTGTGCACTACATCTGATGACCTTATCCACTAGACCACCAAGGCACTCTGTAAATTTTTTTTTTCCATTGAGTGAATGTGATGTGCATTAAGCACTGAATGCAAACAGTAAAATATGTATTAAGATCAAAAAGTTGTGTTTTATTTAATCATACCTTGTCTACAAAATACCAGCTTTTCTACAGACATTTCAAAATGTTGAAATACAAACAAAAGCCGCATAGTTCTAATGATGGTAATGCTTAGTAATCTGATTAAGGATAATGCCTGCTATTCTCTTATTTTCATTTACTATCACAATGAGAGTACTCCTCACTATTAGATTTCTTTAAAATGTTTAAACAGCAGCAAACTCGTGTTAATGTTAGTCCTATCAAAGTAGTTATCATGGGAAATGACACATTCCATAAGGATGCTCCATTGCAAAAACCAATTTTAGAACTATTTGGAGTTTATTTCAAAGCTTGTGACAAAAATCATTAATGTATCTTTAGTGTAGGGAAAACCTTGTACTTTTGAAAGGTAATTTGACTTCTAGAAATAGCAAAAAGTATTTTGGAACCTTATTTCAGAAGTAAAGAAGGAAGATCAAAATGGGTTAACACAGTTTTAGAAAAAGTGAAATGCATTTCGGCCCTCTTTGGATATGTAAAACTGCCTTAGAGATATTTCTAGAGCAGATCCCTCCTGAATATTTTTCCTACTTAGTTATTCAGATAAAAGCAGTTTTCTTTCCTGTTCTCAGCATCTGTATACAATTCATCAGATTTTCCTAAATATATTGTTCATGGACTTCTTCCATCGCCACATCATCACCCTAGTCCAAGCCCTACTGTTAATATCTTGATAGCATTTTTGTTTCCTACCTGATATATCTGCATTCCTTACCTCTTTCCAGACGCCAAAGGCAAACCACAAGTCTGATTGCATCTTGCAGTTCAACCAACTTGTCCCCCAAATAAGCATACATGGAATCCTTTAGTGGTTTTTCATTGCTTTTGAGCTACTGCAGCCTTTAATATGGCCTACGATATTTCATCCATTGTGTGGTCTAAAACCTTACCTAATTCTCATACTTTATCTCTGCTCCAGGCTTTTTGATCCTGCATTCCTGCCTCCCCCTGCCCCCCCCACCCCCCTTTTTTTTTTCCTTGCTAACATGCCTTTGCAGAAGCTTCTTCCCTGTGAAAACACATAGGATCCTCTTCATCCCATAGTTCTTACTTTTCAGTTCCTTTGGAAGACCTGCCTTGGTCTCCCCAATTAGGTTAGATTCCACTTAACTGCCTCTCAGAGCCCCATGAACTATCTTTCTATAGCACTTACCACAAGTTAACACTACTTGTGTGATTGCGTAACTGGAAGTGCCATGAGAGTTGGCACTGTGTCTGGTTTAGCTCACTATCATAAACACATTGCCTAGCATCATGACTGCATTTAATGGACAGTCAGGATATGCTTGTGAGATGAATAAAGAGCAGTTCTACCAATGATTTGTACACAAGCAGCAGCTTCTTTCAAGTGGCTTATGAAAAGAAGACATTGCTCATTTTGATGTATGTTTCACAGTCTGTTTCCTATCTAGGCGTGTGTTGAACCGATCTACCAAATCCTCAGTTATAACTTTGATGTTTCTTGCCTTTATTTATTTCAGTTCTCAGTAATTATAGAGCCTACAATTGAGTTACAAGAAAAAGTATGCACAGTCCTTAAGGAGTTTACATGACTACAACAGAGTAATAATAGTAACTGTTTCCTGAGCTGCTCTGAGTCAGGGTCTGTGCTGGGCATTTCATATACAGTTAGTCCTCAGGAGATTGGAATTATTACAGTGTATTTTGCAAATGAGAAAACTCAGACTGAGACAAGTAAATTACCCAAGTCACATAGCTAGCAAGTGATGGAACCAGATTTCCACCTAGGTCTAGGTTATTCTGCCTCCACTGCAAATGTTCCTTTTATACCATATTACTTCTCATGAAGCAGTTAGCCAAATTACTAAATTGCCTAGGTAAGTATATAATAACTGCTTTTGTGGGCTTATTGTTGATGTGTGTGTTTGCTTTTGATGCTGCTTCTTAAATATGGTTTAAAAAATGCAGACAGGAAGAAAATTGGAAAACCTTTCTTCATCTCTGTATTGCCAGCAGAAATAATATTATACAGCCTGTGCAAAAATTGTGATGAAATTACTTTTGGAAAAAAATTGTTCCTTACAATAGCATTGGCAGCTCTCCATTTTGAGGTGTGGTCACAATAAAAAATTAATTTTTTAATGTTTTTCTTTTGTACAAGAGAAATAACTATTCCAGGAGCCAAATGAGAACAATATTATCTCCAAACTATAGAAACCAAGATGTTTTTGTGTCACTAATACATTCTCTCTTTAATATGTTTATGTGAAGTATAAAAGCTTTTCTTTATGGAATGGCAAAGTTGTAAATTTGGCAGTGAAGGGCAATTTCTACATATCATTATTAATCTTCATATTTATTGTTATAAAGTCTTTATTTTACTTTTTAAATAATCTGTTCACATTTATACCCTGACCTGAAGTTGTTAATTTTATTGAATTGCTAAATTGTAATTAACCTAACCACCAAGAATAGTTAAGAATATTTAATTCATCTGTTCTAATGTGTAACCTACAGAAAGTTAAGTGTGACTCCTTGCATTACATTTGTAAACCATACAATAAAGTCTTTAACTAGAATTCTAAAGATTTTTGAATTTGATGTGCTCTAGAACAGTGGTTAGGTCAGTCACCACCAAAAGAGTGCAGGCCACATACCCCTGGGTTCCAGTCTGGATCCTGGGAGAAACAACCAGTGCCAACAACTAAATAAAAAGTAAAATAAAGAAGATTCTTCCTCCTCTGCTTGCCTGCCTGCCTGCCTACTTGCCTTCATCCCTGCCTGCACCTTTCCTTTAAAATAATTTTTTTTTTTTTTAAATTCAGGCTCTTAGAGTTTAGCATGGATTTCCCAGTAGGGATTGATAGGACAGAATAAAGGATAATTTTCTAAAGTACTTATGGTTTTATTTGTATATTAATTTTAAACCAGTGATGATTTTTCATAACTATATATGGTGCTTCTGTCACACAAATATAATACCTGAAGTTCTTTAAAGTTGCATCAGCAAATCTTTCTTTTCAAATCCTCTAAAGAAAATTCCTATTGTAGAGTTCCTGTCTAGAGCTTATTGCATTATTGTAAGGATTAATAAACTAAAGCATGAAGAGCATTTAGCTTGATGCTTACATAGTAAGCACTCAGAAAAGTTAGCCATTATCCTGATAGTCTCTGTCTTTGAAAAGAGAAATTTCAAGACAAGTTAGCTTAAACATTCCAATGAAGAAAATAATCATATTCACCTTGGGGACCGTTACTTAGCATGGATTCTCATTAATGTCAGAAAATATTTAATCTTGCAAATTATTAGTATAGTTACAAAAAACATACTCTGCAGTGGATTTTGTTCTTAGAATCTTCTAAGGCTAAAAATTTAGCTGCCTTGCAGTGTACGTCAGAGATTTTTGGCATTTTTCCCAAGGGCAGGGGTTTTGTCCTGGTTCTTGTAGCCAGAACTTCCTTTTTCCCACAGCCTCACATGTCCTGTGTTAAATGTCATCTATCCCCCCAGAAGTAATCTTACGTCAAGAACCAAATGATTCATGATAGTGAAGAATTCTCATTATTTTTGTTATTGCCCGTCATGAATTATATGTAATTAACAATTAGTTGAAATCTCATTTGGATGAGATTTTTTACTCTCAAAATTTTACTCTCAAAATTTCCCAAGTATAGGCACACCTGGTAACCTAGTTGGTTAAACCAAGCATAGCCCACATATATCCCAAGGCTCCTAGTTCAAGACCTGGGGCTGGGGAAGCAGCCAGTGATGAACAAGTGAATAAAATAAAGTGCTTCTCAAAAAGAAAAAAAAAATTCCAGGCATACCCGTTGTCTTGGACTTGAGTTTTGTGATTATTTAGATACCTAGAGAAATTCTCCAAAGAACCTGACCTCTAGTACTTATTAATGAATTGAAAAGTAAGACTCTCCTTTATAAAGGTGCTGAACTGCTCAGTAGAAATAAAAGTTAAAATTCGTTGTAGATCAGTCTATTTGAGTCCCATTTTTTGACTTACAGACCTTTATTGTCTTGAAAAAGACAAAACTGTTGGAATACTTTGTTTCCTAATTATTAAGCCCCATTTTGTAACATGATTGGCATATTCACAGCAGTGTTGATTAGCTATTAAAGCCCCTAACTCCGAATTTTTTTTTCAGATGCTAAAACCTCCAGTTTTAGCCAGTCCTTGATGTCTCAGACAGTTGGGGCATTTTTTCCTCTCCAAATCAACCACTATCACACTTTCCTCCTATATATATCCTCCACCCAAGAGGGTTTGTTAGTTGTTGGTTTTGGCCTCTGGGAAAGTCACTTTTTTTTCCTTTTTAAAAAATTGTTTTATTATTTCTTTTGTTTACATTGCTTTATGCTTTTTTTTTTTTTTTTGGCAGTTTAGATACCTCTGAAAATGTAGGTCCAGTTTGTTTATTTTTTTATTGTAGTAATTCTACACATTAAAATAATTTCCTATGTATAGTTCCCCAATTCTTAGATATATGTCAACACACCATGCCTTCCACCAAATCACCAAGTGTTCTTCCCCATTGTCCAGTGGGCTCCACCACCATTTGCCCCGCCTGCCCCATTCCCTTTTGGTCACCTCAGTTCTGTTGCAAATGTTTCATCTGTTCCTTTGTTTTGTCTATTCACATTCCACCTATGAGTGAGGTCATCTGGTATCTATCATTCTTATTTTACTTGTTTCACTTAGCATAATCCCTTCTAGTTCCATCCATGTTGATTCAAATGACAGGGTTTCATCTCTTCTAAGGGCTGTGTATATGTGTATATGTACCACATCTTCTTTATGGGAAGGTCACTTTATTCCGCTCCTGGTATGAGGGAAAATATTGCTAGCCAGATAGTTTGTCCTGCACCCCTCGGTGCTGGAGAGTCCCTCACTACCAGAAAGAGCACTATAATATCTGATTTTGAAAGACCTTTGAGAACCTAAGTTGACATGGGATGGGGATGAGGGGTGAGAGCTGAGAAACTCCAGAGCCCAAATGAAGAATCTTTACTTGTTTAAGGTTTATCTCTTAGGTCTAGACTATAAAATGATGGGACTGAAACAGTGAATTGGAAGGTGACTTTTTTAGGTTCTGCTTCTGAGAAAAGCATTTCATTTTTCTCTGGGAAAGGCTATTTCTGTTATATATATATCGGTTTCCTCTGAAATGCCAAAATCATCCAGACATGCACACAGTTCCTGTCTTTATCCAGCATTGGTGGCACAGTTCTAAATAGGCTTTTGGAGTTATTATAGAACCATATTTTGTTCTCAGAATTGATGGGTACATTCTAGAGAACCATCTAAGACTTCAGCACTGACGTGTCTGGGATAGCAATTTATTAGTTTGTTCTTTGGTTGAGTAATTAGTTAATCCTTACCTTTGCATTTGCTTTTATATATTTTATACATAATATACCAGCAGGCAGCTGGCAGGAAGAGAGGATGAACACACTTTTTTAGTTGTACATCTTGCATCTTGGTTGTTTTCCCCAGCCTGGGACGCAAACCCAGGTCCTTGGGATGTGTTTGGACTGCACTTTAGCAAGAGGCAGTTGACCAAACCACACTCCAGTGTGTGCCATGATAATATATTATTATATGTTGTGCTTACTAGAACCAGTCGTTTTACAAACAGGCTTTTTAGATGGTATATAATGACCCAATTTCTTTTATAATTAAAGTCAATATCATTTTGTAAAATGTGCTTCATGCTCTCTTCAGGTTTGGGATTATGTTATTAAGTGCTCAGTGTTTAAGATGAATGCAAACCTGGTGCACCCTTTTGGATTAGCTGTTGAGTCAGCTACCTCCAAAGGAGCGCAGTCCATGTACATTCCAAGGACCTGGGTTTGCATTCCTGGTGGGGTGGGGAAAACCAGTATGAACAACTGAATAAAAATAAAATGCCCTTCCTCTTCTCCCTGCCTGCCTGGCAGCTCACTTTCATTCTTGCCTGCACCTTTACTTTGGGTGGAAGAAAAAGAGGAATGTAAACCTGGCTTTTTTTAAGAGAGAGAGGAAGGAAGGGAGAGGAGGGAAGAAACATTTAAGGAAGGCAGGAATGTTCTGGGTCTACTCTTTGCCTTTATAAGCAGCCTTTAATCATCTTCGTGTGGAGTTTAATCTTTCTGATATTATCAGCATAATGGGAAAGTTCAAATGCTGTACTTGTCTTACAATAAGTAGGATGAGCCTGCAACTCTTTTTTTCTTTTTACTTTTTTAAAGGAAGAAAGGTGCAGGCAGGAATGAAGGCAAGCAGGCAAAGCAGACAGGAAGAAGTATTTTATTTAGTTGTGCATCTTATTTGTTCCCTGGCCCTGGAATGCAAGCCTAGTTCCTTGGGATGTATTGTACTGTGCTAGCTAGAGATGATGGATTTATCTGCTAGGTCACCACATCTACCTTTTTGTTGATGTTGCTTTTTTTTTTTTAAATATGTGACTTTCTCTTAATGTTCAGAAACCTAATGAATAGAATTAAAATATATTCCTCCAAAAGCTGCACAGCTCATAGATCTTAAACCAGGTTTTCAACTGTACCAAAATGGGCAATGGGCAAGGTAATGAAGGCATAGGCTCAGTTTTGTGTCATCAAAGGGCTTCAAACAGAGTCATGAAGCACTAATGACATATGAACAGTCAGCCATGAAAATTAAGTGTTCACAGTTCAGTAACTTCTGTCCCTTTAACATTTGGCAAAATTTATTCTAGGTATTTTGATATATCAAAGAAAAAAATGAATGAGATGCTAAATTAAGATGCTACATTAGGTGCACCCTGGTGGCTTAGCAGGTAAGTCTGCTGGGCGTAGTCTATATACATCCCAAGGACCAGAATTCGGTTCCTAGGCCTGGGAAACAACCAAGATGAACAACTAAATGAAATAAGTAAAACTTCTTCCTTCTCTTTCTTCCAGTTTGCCTGCCTACTTGCCTTCATTTCTGCCTGCACCTTTTCTTTGGGGAAAAAAAAAAAAAAAGATGATAGATTTACTTAACTTTAGTCTTTAGAAATATAAGGAAAAGTATAAAATAAAGGGAGGGGACCTTTCCTATATTCTTGGATTATCCTTCCTTTCTGGGGTCTCAGATGTTCATATACATCTGCAGAAGTACCAGGTGTACCTGAAGGTGGAAGAGATTGCTGGTCGTTCCTGACATGGTCCCTCAACTCTTAAAAGTTTTTATCACAAAAATTAGCTTGATTTCTGATCTTTAGTCTTTTGCTATAAACCTAAGTCAAATTTGGCTATTTAAAAATGATCTGAAAAGTTTTAAATAAAGGAAATATATATTCTGTAGTCCCAATAAGAAACAGATTACTTAGGCTTCAATGGCAAATAAATACACTTTAAAGCCCAGCAAATTTGTCTACTCTAGGAGACTAACAGTTAATAGTTTCTCTACTACTGATGACCATACAGCAGGAAGATTTTTTTCCTTGATATACTATGAAAGATGAGAGTTTAACCTAGGTCAGTTCTGAGCAAGCAGAATAGATCTGTGCTTACAATATCCCTATTACAAATATTTCATGACTAAACAGAACACAACCTCATCTGTATGTGTCATAACCACCATTCTAAATGATATATAATTACTTGCTTTTTATGGGTTTATAGCACCCATGGCAAGACCAGGACTGGCAGTCAGTGAAGTGTGCCATTTGCAAGTGAGCCCAAGGTGGTAATTGAAGAAATAACCTGGAAATGTATCAGCCTATTCGAAGTAATAAAATGTATTGTTGAAGTTTCTTCTGGTGGCATGCCCTGGTAGAGTAGCAGCTGGGCCTGCTGCCTTGGGCCAGGCATGACACACATATATCCCAAGGAGCCCAGTTTACTTCCTGGGGGCAGACAGGGATAACAACCAAGATGAACAACTAAAATAAATTAAAAATGCTTCTTGCATTGTGCCCTGATGGAGCAGTGGTTAGGTCACTGGCCTCCAAATGAGCAAGCCACATACCCCTGGGTTCCAGACTTGGGTCTGTGGGGAAACAATTGGTGTGAACAACTAAATAAATATAAAATAAAATGCTGCTTTCTCCTCTTTCGTCCTGGCTGCCTGACTACTTGTGAATGACTATTTGTTTTACTGATAGTTTAGTTCTTCAGTGCCTAGGAAACCCCCCAAGTGAAAAGAAAATGAGTTCTGTTTATGTCAAGGATTTTATTTTATTTTTTAAGGAAAGGTGCAGGCAGGAATGAAGGCGAGTAGACAGACAGGAAGAGAGAGGAGGAGGAAGCATTTTATTTTATTTTTATTTAGTTCACACTGGTTACTTGCCACCACCCCCACTCCCACCCCCCAACCTGAGACTTGAACTCAGAAGGTTTGTGGCCTGTACTCCTTCAGAGGCAGTTGACCTAACCATTACTCTACCAGGATGTGCCTAGAGCAAGGATTTTTAAATTACATAATTAGCAAGATTAAAATATATAGAATTTTTCAAAATACTTTTGTTTTGAAAATTAAACCTTTTTAGAATAGGATTCTAAATGCTTTACAGAAATCATATGACATTTCTCAAATTGAATACTAGTGCATCATTTGTTTATAGGTAAAACTCAGTATTATGAAATTAAGTTATGAGACATTTAAAGAAAATTGGGACATACCATATGGAGCAGCAGTTAGACCAATTGCCTCTGAAGGAAGCTGGCCACATACCCCTGTGTTTCAGTCCTGGGCCCCGGGGGAGCAACCAATGTGAACAACTAAATGAAAATAAAATAAAGTGCTTCTTCCTCCTCTTTCTACCTGCTTGCCTACCTGCCTTCATTCTTGCCCCCACCTTTCCTTTAAAAAATAAAAAAAAATTGGAACCCATTCATAGTCTTTAGCCAAAGCATCATTTTCTTTTTCAGCTGATAGCAAGCTAGGGAAGTGCTAATTTTGGAGGTGATTTTGTGAAAAAATTAGAAGCAATGGAAAGTAGTGAATGAAACCACTTGAACTTGAAAACTAGATAGAATTTTTCATTGTTGTCATGCTGTCCTTACAAGTCTACAAGTATTGGTGAAATCCCACATCAAAACTTGTGGTAATAACAGTGACTCAGCACTACCCACTAAAATGACTGTTTAAAAAAAGTGAAATTTCAAGTGTCATTGCTAGTGGAAGTGTGAAATGGTGAAACCATTGAGGAAAAGTTTGAAAATTTTTCGAAAAAATTAAACAGAACTGCCATATGACCCAACAGTTTTACTCCTAAGTATACATGTAGAAGAATTGAAAACAGACTGAGATAAATACTTGTATGTCAAAGTCATAATAGCATTAGTCACAATCGCCAAAGGTGGAAGTAACTTGAGTATCCATTGACAGATAAACAAAAAGGTGGTATGTACATACAGCGAAGTATTATTATACAGCCCTAAAACGGGCACTCACCTTTGTGCCTGAGGTGACTGAGGTGTCTAAGGTACAGACTTCGTAAAGCAAAATTTTCTGGTTGGCAACCGGGGCTGGAGAAAAAAATAAACGAAAATGATGAAAAGAAACGAAATTTTGATATCTGCTGCAATACGGATGGACCTTGAAAACATCATCCTTACGGAAATAAATCAGACACAGAAAGACAAATGCAAGCATTCTACTTACATGAGGCACTTAGCAGAAATAAATTGATAGAAAATAGAATACCATTAACTGATGAGAGGATGGGAGAGTGTTTAATGAGTAATGGTGTTTTGTTGGGAGAGGTAATGAAATATTTTTGCTTATAGATAATGGTCATGGTTACCCAGCATTGTGAATGTGTTTAACTTAGAAATAGTTCAAATGATAAATATTATGATATTTTATAATAACAAAAATAATGGCTAAGCTACACTAGGGTTGACGTCCAGTAGTCTTTGTTTTAATAAGCCTCCAAATGCCCATTCAAACTTGAGAACTAGTGATAAGAGAATAACTAGGGTGCTGTTGTGTTTAGGTAGGAAACAATCTGGAAATGAGTTCTACAGGTTTTAATTCATATACTGAATAACACCATTGGTGAGGTAAAGGAAAAGAAAGCTAATAGGAGTTTCTTTTACTTCTAGTTTGGTTGATGATACTGAATCAAAATCTCTTACATAATTGCTATTTCTTGGTTATAGTGTTAAAGTGAGAACTGCTGAAGAGACTGGAACCTCAATCCAGGTTCTTGTATCCTGTGTGTAAGGTGAAAATGCAAAACACAACAGACAAAAGGTTGAGCAGGAAATTTATTTAAGCAAGCAAGAGAGATAATACACTTCTCAAGGTGATGAGAAGTGGGTGAATTCAAGTGAACATCAATGCCTGTCTTGCCTGATCAGCACATACATATAGGAAGTCTTTCCCATAATTCCTCCCATCCTCACCCCAATCAATAGAGCAGGATCTGCCATGTTTCCCTTTGGGGTTTATTGCTGACCCTTGGACCACCACAGGAATATAATGATTTTTTTTCCTTGATTGGTACTTGTTGGTCTCACTAGTCACATGCCTATCCATTGTTGTTTTGTCAGCCTTCTTGCCCTATTCCCTTAGACTGTCCTAATAATAGAATAGATCTGTGTTAATATGTTTGTTAGAATGTAAATTGTCACCTGTTTTAGACTCCTGAATATTTTACCTATGAGGTCTACTCTGTAGGAGAATAAGGAATTTTCTGTGTAGAACAAAGCACTGAAGGTTATGATGCAAACTAACTCAGATGCATAGTATCTTTCTTCCCCCACCTTTCCCAATATAATTCTGGGAATGACTTGAAATACTGTTGGTCTACAGCAGTGATTTTCAAAGTGTATCCTTTAACAATTGTGTTCAGCAACATGAGCTTCCCCTGCAACCTTATTAATGCAACTATTCAAGCCCCACCCAGACCTACAGAATCAGAAACTCAAGGAGTAAGGTCCAGTAATCTGGCGCAGGCAGGAATGAAAGTGAGTAGGCAGGCAGGCAGGCAGGAAGAAAGAGAGAGGAGGAAGAAGCACTTTATTATTTTTATTTAGTTGTTCATATTGCTTGGCTCCCCGCCCCTCCCCCTCAAAAACTCTGGGACCCAAACCCAGAGGTGTGTGACCTGTGCTCCTTCAGAGGTGACTAACCTAATGCTACTCCACTAAGGTACACCTACTACTCTGTATTTTTAACAAGCCTCCAAGTACACATTCAACTTTGAGAAGTAATAATCAGAGAATAACCAGGGTACTGTTGTATGGCAGGGGAAGTGTCTAGGATTGAGTTTAGACATTAAGGCTCATTCAAAAGGGAAGACTAGGATTTAAAAATTGACTCTACTTGAGAAAGAGAGAGGGAACCAGGATGTCTGCATGGCTGAAAATGGGGCATTAAGATACCTGATGGCCACCGCATATGGCATTCCCTAGAGATATGCTTGGCTTCCAAGGGAGAACTGAATGAAAGGAGACACAGGCTATTCTGATTTAGCCAGGAAAACCAGCCAACTTTGACAAGACTATTCCATAGGGAAGCTCATGTTACGCTAATGTTGGTTGCCCTGAGAATCTGGACCTAAGAGTTACCAGATTTTACTCTCTGGATTCTGCCAGGGAGCTGAGCCCAGTTCTAATTGGAATTAAAAATGGGCACTGCAGTGAAGACGGCCAGATTTCAGGCAGCTTTTCCGGATTTCATTCTTTGTAGGATTGCAAATGGCCTCTAAGGTACAGTAAGCTAATTTACTTTACTATTTTATGAGCATGAATAGGCTTGTCCCTAAGTTTATCTGAGAGTCTTCTTGGATTTGGAAGTATTGATCCAGGAAGTTTGATGACTGATGTGCCTAATTATAGTCTTCAGTCCAGCTATATTTCTTTGAGGGAGTATTGGAGCTGTGGGTCATGGAGACATTCAGGAGGAGTCCCCATTTCCTGAGTATGTAGCAGAGGTTCAGGATTCAGTTACCCAGGACACAAAGTGTAGGCTACGTCTCAGGAATAAAGCGCAAAGGGACAGTTAATAAATGTAAAGTGTAATTTAGCAGTAGTGTGTCTGAAGTATAGGCCAGAGTCAGATTAATTGGTAGAAGGTTTAACATGCAGATCCTAGAATTTCAGATTACAACTCATCAAGTAATTCCTATTAGATCTATTTGATAGTGGCAGAACTGAATTTGAGGGTGTGTGTGGAGAGGGAGAGGGCGAAATAAAAATGAAGGGAAGAATGGAAGCTGGTGTCAGGTAGCTTAAATTGTGTGAAGTAAAGGGAATATAGGACCAGGAAGGCGCAGCTAGTTATAGTATTATATTTTTTAAACTTTTTATCATTCTGATCTTTTCCTGGACTAATGCTAATTTGCCAGTGACCTTCGTAAACTGTAGCACTCAGACCTGAAGAGAGTATTGATGGGAGTCTGATAGGCTCCTTGTTTTGGATTCCGGTTTCAGCAATGTGTGCCGGTCGCTTTTAGCGGTCTTAGCAAACTGTTGACCACTAGGTTCGTGTCAGCTAGGCTCCTTACTTCTTTATGTGCTTCAGTTTCATTGATGCTTCTGAAAATCATTTCTTGCACTTATTTTACTTAAATTTCTTTTCATTTTGTTTGTTTTTTAGAGAAAAGGTGCAGGCAGGAATGAAGGTGAGTAGGCAGAAAGAAAGAGGAGGAAGAAACACTTTATTATTTACTTAGTTGCTCACACTGGTGGTTCATTTCCACTCAGGACTCCAATGCAGGGATATATGATGTGTGCTTTTTTGGAGGTGATTGAGCTAACTGCTACTCCACCAGGGCATGCGTTACTTGTTTTTTTTAATAAAGGAAAGGTGCAGGCAGGAATGAAAACTATCAGAGGCATGCAGGCAGGAAGAGAGAGGAGGAAGGAGCATTTTTACTTAGTTGTTCATCTTGGTTGTTCCTGCGGGTCCTGGGATGTGAACCTAGGAACTCGAAATGTATGTGGACTGTACCTAATGGCTACTCCACCAGGGTGTGCCTTAAGTTTCACTTTAGATTTAATGTTCACTACCATTTCTTGAGCCTTATGTTCCAAATAAATTTACAAACATTACATTTTCTTCTGTCTTAAAATAATTCTTTGGGGGTATTACTCCCATTTTATAGATATAGAAATAAAAGCTCAAAGAAGTTAAGTATCTTGCTTACATTCTACATAGTAAATGCTAGGTAGAATCTGGTATTTGTCTCTCTGAATACAAAAACTTCCTGCTTTTGAATGCCATTCTAGCCCATTGTCTTTATTTTTTAGATCCATGTTCTGTTTTATAGTAACTTTGTTCTCTTAGCTAAAGGCCCTCCTCTTCTACGGTCAACATGACCCAGTGCTCTTCTTTAAGTTGTTTATAGTAATGCGACTGGCCAGGGATGGATGCAGAGCAAATAAAGGGAAAAAAGTGTGGGCTTTGGAGTGAGACTTGGTTTTGAAGTCTTGGTTGTATCATCATAAGTAGTTTGACTTTGTAAGGTCCTTAACTATCTGGGCCTCCATTTCCCCATGTTTAGAAAATGTCTTAATACCTGCAAGTGGAGCTATTGACCTGGTGGAGTGACATTTGGGTCAATCATCTCTGAAGGAGCACAGGCCACATACCTTGGATTTAAGTTCCAGGCCCAGGGCAAACAAGCCAGTGTGAACAACTAAATAAAAATAAAATAAAAACTCCTCTTCCCCTTCTCTTTTCCGGATGCACCTTTCCTTTAATAAAACAACAGCAACAACAGCAAAACCAAAGCCACAAACAAGTTGACCTGCTGAAAGGCCGGAGAAAACCTGGATGTAGAGTGCTTGACTCATGGCCCAGCATTCTGTGGATTTGATAAATATTACTCTAGAGCACACGCTTGTGGCTCAGGTGGCTGAGACTGCTGGGGTGTGACCAAACCATGATTCCAACAGGGTGAGCCAAATTCAGTTTATTTTAAGAAATGAAGGAAAGGAGGAGGAAAAAGCATTTTTATTTAGTTAGTTTGTTTTGGTTCCGCATACCCCTTGAACCCCAGTCCTTTGGCTTTACATCGTTCACACCCCAGCTCCCTGAGCCACAAGGTATGCCCAATTTTTTTCTTTTTCATTGACTATCTTTAGGTATAATTAGTTACCGTTTTCATCAGGGCCATCATATGCCCCACGGTAGTTGTTGAGAACTGTACCACAAATTTTGTGTGATTACGAGTTGCTAACCTTTCTTTCTGCCTCCATTTCATCATAGGTAAAATATGGGTAATAATAGTACCTGCCATAAAGAGTTGTTATGAGGCTTAAGTAGTTTGCTTCATTCATATATATATCACATATTAATAGAAGGAAATCTTACTGTCCACAAAGATATTATGAAATGCTCATCAGATGCCTTGCTGAAATATAGGTGTCTCAGTGATTTTCACATTTTCATGCACAAGAATCACCTGGGATCTTGTTAAAATGCAGATTCTGATTCAACAGGTTTGTGGTGAGCAGTGCCTGTGCCTGAGCAGCTACAGTTCTGACAGGTTCCTCTGGATGCTAGTGCCGCTTGGTCTGCAGACTTCACTGTAAATAGTACTAATATATTTCACATTCCTTTATTATTTTTAATGTCTTTAAAGGAAAGGTGTAGACAAGAATGTAGGCAGGCACACAGACATTTTATTTAATTGTTTATCTTCATGTCCTGCCCACCCCACTCGCGCCCTCGCTCCTGCCCCACATCTTGTACTTGGGTCTTGGGATATGTATTGGTTATGTCCAGTGGCTTTATCTGCTAGGCCACCAGGATGCACCATGTTCCTTTATTTTTCAGTCTAGTTGTGCTTTCCTGAAAGACAGTACATCATTTTTGGTGATCATCATTCCCCTTTAAAAGATAAAAGCCTGCTTTAAAAAAAAAAAACAACATACATTGGCCAGATAATATAGACGTGCAGTATATGAGAGAAAAATCAGTCAAGGCTCTCAGGGACAGAGAACTTTTGTAGTCCCAGTAGCTGCCCGCTCTTTGAAATTAGGACCAGGTTTACTTACCCCCAAACTTCAACACCTTGCTTATCCTTAAAGTTCTGCAGGCTCTCCTGGAGTTCTCAGGATTGTCGGATATTGCTGGTCTAGATCCTCGAACTGATTCAGAATAATCACGGGCCCTATTATTTTGCGATTCAGTTCTTTTTTTCTATAGGCTGCTGTGTCTCTTCTTTTAACTTGAAGACTGTACTTGTTGATACAGAAATGGAAGAAGTAGGAGTTCATTTAGACAGTTCCCACAAAGCCCTTTTGTTCCCCTTAGCTTTATTAACAAACCTTGGCTCATTCTGGGCTGTGATTTTCCGGTACTTTTACTTAGGTTAGAATCACCACTCCGTTGTCCTTTTTTACTGTGCCTCCTCTCTTTGTACATGTGTGTATGTGAATGTTCTTCTTTTTTTCTTAATTTTTTAAAATTTATTTTTTATTTTAGTAATTATTCTGCACATTAAAATAATTTCCTATGTATAGGTTCCCCATGTCTTAGATATATGTCAACACACCATGCCCGCCACCAAATCACCCAGTGTTCCTCCAGTGAGCTCCACCACCATTTGCCCCCACCCACCCCATTCCCTTTTGGAAATCTCAGTTCTGTTGCAAATGTTTCAGGGTTGGTTATGTTTCATCTGTTCCTTTGTTTTGTCTGTTCACATTCCACCTGTGAGTGATGTCATCTGGTATCTTTCTTGTTTTGACTGGTTTCACTTAGCATAATCCCCTCTAGATCCATCCATGATGATTCAGATGACAGGGTTTCCATCTCTTCTAAGGACTGTGTAGTATTCCGTTGTATATATGTAGCACACCTTCTGTATCCATTCATCTGATGTGTAATTTCCAGTTCTTAGCTATTGTGAATAGGGCTGCAATAAACATGGGGATACATACATCTCTGTGGGTGGGTGCTTTTGTTTCTTTTGTGTAGATACCCAGAAGTGGAATGACAGGATTATATGGAATTTCCACCTTTAGTTTTTTTGAGGAATCTCCAAACTTTTCTTCATTGAGGTTGTACCAATTTGCACTCCCACCAACAGTACAGAAGTGTTCCCTTTTCTCCACATCCTTGCCAGAATTTGTTGTTTCCAGACTTTCGGATAATAGCCAGTCTTTCAGGTGTAAGGTTGTTTTAATTTGCATTTCCCTGCTAGCCAGTGAGTAGGAACATAATTTCATGTGCCTGTTGGGCGTTCTGTATCCTCTTCAGAAAAGTGTCTCTCCAATTCCTCCTCCCATTTTTTTGATTGACCTGCTTGTTCTTCTGTTGTTTTTATGAGTTCTTTGTATGTTTTAGATCTTAGGCCTTTGTCAGAAATATCAAATGCAAATATCTTCTCCCATTTAGTAGGTTTCCTTTTGGTTTTGGTGATGTTTTCTTTTGTTGTGAAGAAGCTCCTTACTTTGATGTAGTACTAGTTGTTTCTCTTTGATGGTGGAGTTGAGTCCCCGAAGCCTTGTCTACCACTGATGTCATGGAAAGTTTTTCCTATGTTGTCTTCTAAGAGCTGTATGGTTTCTGGTCTTATATCCAAGTCTCTAATCCATTTTGAGTTAATTTTTGTGAATGGTGTTAGAGAGTGGGCTAGCTTCACTCTTTTGCAGGCGGCTGTCCAGTTTTCTCAACACTATTTGTTGAAGAGACTTTCCTTTTCCCATCAAATACTTTTGGCTCCTTTATTGTAAATTAACTGACTGTATTTGAGTGGGTCAGTTTCTGGTGATTCAGTTCACTTCCACTGATCTGTACCTCTGTTATTATTCCAGTACCATACCATTTTGATTACTGTAGCATTGTAATATAGTTCAAAGTCTGGAAGTGTAATCCCTCCAGATTCATTCTATTTTCTAATGATTGCTTTGGCTATTCAGGGTCTTCCATTGTTTCATACAAATTTTAAGATATTTTTGTTCTGTTTCCTGGAAATAAGCCCATGGGATTTTAATGGGGAGTGCATTAAACCTACATATTACTTTGGGTAAGATGGCCATTTTAATGATATTGATTCTTCCCAGCCACGAGCATAGGATGTCTTTCCATTTCTTTGTGTCCTCCTCTATTTCTTTTAAGAAGGACTTGTAGTTTTCATTGTGTAGATCTTTTGCTTCCTTTGTTAGATATATGCTCAGGTATTTCATTCGTTTAACTTGTTTTAAATGGTGTGATTTTCTGGATTTCATTTTCTTCTAATGTGTTGTTTGCATATAAAAATGCAACAGATTTTTTGTGCATTGATTTTGTTTCCTGCCACTTTACTGTATTCATTAATGAGTTCTAGAAGTTTTTGATAGTTTTTGGGTTTTTCAATATATATAATCATGTCATCTGCAAATGAGAGTTTTACTTCCTTCTTTCCAATTTGGATTCCTGTTATTTCCTTTTCTTGCCTAATTGCTCTGGCTAAGACCTCCAGTACAATATTAAATAGCAGTGGTGAGAGTGAACATCCTTGTCTTGTTCCTGATCTAAGAAGAGATGCTTTTAATTTTCGCCATTGACTATGATGCTGGCTGTGGGTTTTTCATATATGGCCTTTATTATGTTGAGGTATGAACCTTCTAGTCCCATTTTATGGAGAGTTTTTATCATAAATAGTATTGGATCGTGTCTGTTTGAGTGTTCTTTTAACATCCGTACTCATTGGGGAATATTGTGTAATCATACTAAACTCAGTTTAAATTTGGATTGGTATAATTTATAATTAGTTGCATAATTGTTTGGATCTCACTTTTGAGGATTTCTTTTTGTTGTGTTTGTTTTTAAAAGAGAGGTACAGGCAGGCAGGAATAAAGGATAGAAGAAGGAAGGAGGAAGAAACACTTTATTTATTTGTATTTAGTTGTTCCTTTTGGTGCTGTCCCCTGCCCTGAGGCTCAACCTGGTATGTTTGTGGACTGCTCAGATCCTCTCCTCCACCAGGGCCTACCTCCTTTCTTTTCTTTTCTTTTTTTTAAGAAAGGAAAGTAGGAATGAAAGGTAGTCAGGAAGGAAGAGACAGAAAGAAGTATCTTTTATTTATTTTATTTATTCATCTATTTCACTTTTTCCTTTTCTTTTCTTTCTTTTTTTTAAAGGAAAAATCCAGGAAGGAATGAAGGCAAGTCAGCAGGCAGGCAGGAAGAGAGAGAGTGGGAAGAATCATTTTTATTTTGTTACTTAGTTATTTACACTGGTTGTTTCCCCCTGGACCCGGGACTTGAACCAAGGGGTATTTGTCCTACGCTCTTTTAGAGGTGATACACCTCATTTTTTATTTTTCACCCTAGCCCTTGGCTGTGAACATGAGTCCTTAGATTTAGCATGGTCTGCACACAAAGCATCTCAACTACACGAGCCACCAGAACATACCAGAGGACTTCTTTAAAATATACCAGCATCTGTGTTCTTTTAGAATTTTAGATGATGAGATTTTAATTTATGCAATCCCCTATTTTTTATTTAAAAAGAAAGAAGGGAGAGTACAAAGACTCATTTTTATTTAGTTTATCTTGGTTGCTTCCTCTAACCCTGGGTTGCCAACCTAGGTCCTTGGAAGGTAGTTGTGCCTGGCCTGAGGCTGTAGACTGACCTGCTAGGCCAGCAGGACACACCTGAAGAGGGCTACTGGTACCACATACAGGATTTACTGCTTCTTCCTAACAGTACTTAGCTGCTGGCTCTCACTGTTTCAAAGATACATTTCAACCCATCTGTCTTCTTGATCTAGACTGAAACCAGTATGGCAATTGCCTCATGTTTTCAGGATGAAACTGTCAGCAAAAATTTATCAGCTTTTTCTGCCCTCTTCTACTTTTAAATTAAATGTGATATTCAACATGTGACAGATATTTCAAATTCCCTACCTCTGATATCATTATCACTGTGTCATTTGTGGGATTTGAGTCAAGAAGTCAGTTCATATTCTTCATTATTGAGCAGGACTGAAAGGTATTACAGTCATATCTATTACCCTCTTTTACCTTTACCCTCATTCACACATTCTCCATTGTGGTTGTAGATTTCTAATTAACACTTTGAGATACGTTTGTCTTCCTGTTTCCTTTATGAATGAGATTTACCTGTCAGACTGCATTCACAAATCTGCTAAAATTAGACCTTCCTGGATAGGGACTCTATGTCTTATTCATTTTATAAAATTGGTAAGCTTTATTTTTTTTCTTTTTTATTCAAAGATTGTCGAAGTCACATTGCATTATAACATTAGGTTTAAGATACGCACAGTTGTAAATCAGTTATTTTTATATGCTACATTAGGTTCACCACTGAAGTGCTATACTGTTCTTCATCCAATCAGCCCCTTTTACCTGAATTGCCTCCCCTGCCACCCCATAAACTATAAATTGTTCATTTTGGATAGCTCCGTTATAGAGCTATTTATAATATCTCTGAAGTTAATATATTCACAGCTTAATTCTCAGATATTTTGTGACATAATAGTCACCTCTTGGGGTAAGCAAATTTGATAAAGGGGCTCAATTATGATGAAGGATGGAATTGGACTGTTATGGTGAACCTAATATGTATAGTACATACAGTTATCAATTTACCATAATGTACACTTTAAACCTATATAGAGTTTAGTGCAAAAGCCTCCGCTTCCACTGCTTTTCTTTTCATCCCTGATAGTCTTTCCCACTTTTACTCAGGAATATTTTCTTTCTTCCTCTTTTTCTAAGCTTCTCATAAGCACATTGGCAAATAAATGTTCAGACAACTGTGTTCTTTCTATTCCTTGTGAACAGCACACAGTTACTCATCAGAATGGTGCCAGGCTCTGTGCTGAGTGTTAGGTGTGCAGCTGTGAGAATGGATGACTTGGCCCTTACATCTCCCCAGATTTACAGTCTAATGGGAGCAGATAGACAATGACATAAGCTTTTATAATGTACGCCTGGCTGGAAAGCAGTAAAACCTCCAGGAAGAAGTTTATACTGACATTTATAATGACACCTAAAGGGCAGATAGGAGTGAGCTAGGTGTGGTCGTGGAGGTAGGGGAAGAATAGTCCAGCATAAGCATAATATTTTGCAAAGTCAGCTCTAGTTTATTGAAACCCATTCACAGTTCTAAATCTCAACCATCAACTGGAAGAAGAGATAAAAATTGTTACTAAAGTCATCCCCTGCCCCCTAGGTAATCCAAATGCTTTTGATTTTTTTCCCTAGAAAGACTTTGCAGGTTTCTTCTGATTGTGTGGTTTTATCCCTCATTACATGGCAGACTGCTTCCATGTTCTTCCTTATGGAAAGTGACCAGCTACCCCCATACCCCTGTTTAGATGACTACTTTTACTGATGGATGAGGTGATAGGACAAAGGCTCCTAGGAAAGCATAAGTAACGCCATTTTGTAAAGAACCCCATCTAAAAGTCTCATTAAGTTTCCTGGTGTAACATTCCAACACTGGTCCTGGCAAACACATTCTGTGTGTTACAGTCTTAACAAGATTCTCAGCAGACCCTTGCCTCAGTCTTTCCATATAATGTCTTTGGACCCTCATTCTTACAGTAACATTTTAATGGATTTCTCAACAGGCTCTTTGTCTCTGCCGTCCCAGATAAATTCTTGTGACTCTGAGCAAGTTGCAATAGCACCTGCCCTAAATCTTGTAGACACAGAGCAACTCCCCCTCCCCCTCCTCCCACACAGATAACCAGAGACTCTTAAACTTCTGCTACCGAGACAGCCACTTCTGACCCAACAATAGGCTCTCTCTCTGGGGCTGGTGCATGTCTTTAGTGCATCAGCCCACTGCGAGCTTCCACTAAATCTTTTGGACACTCAAAAGTATTTCTGTGCCGTTTTTCCCACACTCATCAGAGTGGGTAGGTTCCCCTTTCCCCCTCTAGGCAACCAACATTTTGGTGCTGAAACCTGGGAGCACTGGACTAAAGAACGGCTGGTTTCCGGCCAAGTTTTATTGCCGACACCACATCCACCACATCAAAAACTCGGTGAGTGTGGGGAATGGGGTTCTCTCTGATCACGCCTCACTTGTTCCAGGCCACTGGGCCTCACAGGGTCTGAGGCCATTGCACTGGAAAGTCCCCACATGGGGTTGAGGAATCGGGACTTTCAGCCTTCTATCTGAGAGGATTGGGCACAAGGAATGCCCCCTCTGCCTCTTTACTCTCCCGCTTGGGGCAAGGCAATTAACGGATGCTCTTTCTTTGTCTTTCCTTTGAGGACCCCTGACTCATCACTCACTATGGGATCAAAACAGTGTATTGAGAGACTCACCTTGGGTGCCTTTTAAAGCTACCTGGGCAGTTTGGGGCTGTTGCGGGACTTGTGTCCCAAAAGCCTCATCTTTTTCTGTAATACAGCCTGGCCACAATATAAACTAAATAATGGGTCACTATGGCTCCTTAACAACACCTTGACCTCTCTACCCCTCCATTTGGCACAGTTTAAATAACTTCTGTCACCATAATGATAAGTGGTTGGAAATCCCCTACCTCCAGGCTTTCTTTTATTTCTGTTCTAAGCCTGAGGCTCTTGTTCATTGCTCTTTCTCAAATCCTTCTGCAGACCCTGTCTTTCTCCATCCCTGGCACATCTACCAGGGTCAGACCCAACTGGCCCCCTGCCTCACCCCAGCCCTCAGCCTCTCAACCTCCCGCATGCACCAGCCACTGTTCCCACTTGGGTTCAGCCCATTCTGGAGAATGTGTGGCTGGGACTGCCGGAGACTACTCGCGCTCTGCGGAAACTCCCACCCATACATTCTGCGGCTTCTGGAGGTCTCCAGCTGTCAGAATCATGTTTCTGGAAGGTCACAACATCTGAGGGATGAGTTCTCCTGGCATGTATGCCAAGGCCCTTGTACTTCTTTCTGGTGTGGAATTATGCCACTTCTGGTTTAGGCATTTCTCTGGTAGGTATCATAGCTGTGTGAGAATGGAAAGACTGGTTTCTTTTTTTAGTTATAGTTTCTGTTTAAGGCTCTTGCCTAAATTCTCGATTAAGGTCTAATTATTCTGGTTACTCTGGCATTTAGAGTGTAAAAATGGAAAATGCTCCCTCAGTACTAGCAGTTTTATATCTATGTGTTACATTGAAATTGGAGGCACAATATTCCATCTGAAAGTCTGGAAACAACTTGGTATAGCATGAAGTTAGTGGGTTAAACCCAAAACTGTCTGACTCGAATATTCTTTTAAAGCTTGATCTTCAAACCTTAGCACGACAGAAGAGACAAAACTTAAGACTGTGTGCATTTAAATAGAACGGACAATAGCTGTGATGTGTTTTCACAAAGATAGGGAGGAACTGGGAAGAAAACTTGTCCTTGAAGAAAAACCTAATCTCTTTCTGAGTGTGAGAAAAAAAAAAAAGTAAAAGTGACACTTTGAAAAACTTTGCCTTGCTCTTAATTTTCTTTTAAAAATGTCTTACCTACCCATCACTCTTAACTGGGTACAGGCTGCAAATGGGCCAGTCTCACACTCAACTCTGCTATCTCCGCTCCCTCCCCAGAACCTATTCTTCCTTATATGAGGTAGCTAGAGCAATGGGACTCATCCACGTTCATGTTCCCTTTTTCATAACTAATCTTTCAAATCTAATGCCATTTGGGTTCCTTTTCTCTGACTTGACAACCTTCATTAGGAAATTTGAGTATGTCACTTGGGTCTGTGACCTTTATTGGCATCATCCCTTGGTCATCCTTTCCACCATCCTGATTATTGTAAAGAAATTCAAACGGGTATTGCTCAGGCACATACTACCATACCCCACATCTAAGACGACGGCAAACCTGAAGGGCCTGAGGTTGTTCCTAAAACCAAAACCTGCTGGGACTACCAACTCCCAGAAAATTCTCCTGGCCAAATAGCCCATAACTACATGGTCACTTGCCTTATTGAAGGTTTGAAAAAAACAGCCCAAAAAATGGTTAACTATGACCATCTGTGGGAACTTACAACAGGACCAGATGAGACTCCAGCCTACTCCCTAACTCTCCTTACTAAGGCATTACAAATCCATACCACTCTTAGCCCTACCTCCACTCAGGGAATACTTCTTAACATGCTCTTTATTTCCCAGTCTGCTCCTGGTATCTGCTGCAAGCAACAGCAACTAGAACATGTTCCCCAGGCCCCTTAAGGGGACCTTCTTGATACAGCCTTTAAGGTCTTTAATAATAGAGACGAGAAGTCTCAACCAAAACAGCAAAAAGATCAGACTACGGCAGAAGTTCAATGACATGGCTTCCAGCTCCTTTCTTCACATTCAGCCTCCTTCTGGAAGGCTCAACAGGGACCTTGCAGCTGGTGCCCAGTCAGACCTGGGGTCAGTGCTAGGCCCTCTAAGCCTCTACCATTGATTGGGCCCATGCTTCAAATGCACACATGAGGGGCACTGGGCTTGTCAATGTCCTAGCTCTTGAGTCCAATGGGAACCTGCCCTTCATGCAGAGAGATGGGCCACTGGAAGTTGGACTACTCACTGGCCCCTCAAGATAAGCAGACATCCCCTTCTGGTCCTTTAACACCTGTGGCTGCTTCGGGGACACACAATTTATTGAAAGCCCTACTAGAAAACTGAGGGTGCCTGAACCCCACCTGATCAATGGCCACCGTGACCCTTTCAACCATGAGGGAGCCATCAGTAGCTATAGCAGTGGCAGGTAAGCTGATCTCCTTTCTAATTGACATGGCAGCCGCATATTCAACCCTCACTTCCTATTCTGGCCTGTTAGAGATTCCTCAATCTCTGTTATGATGGTTAACGGCACTCCTTCCCTCAGAGCCACATTTCCTCTTAACTTTTCTCTGAGGGACCCCATCTTTCCCCACTCCTTCTTAGCCATTTCCCAGTGCCCCACTCCTTTGTCAGTATGAGACATTCTTTCCAAGTTCTTCTGTCATTTCCAGCTCTGACCTCTGGAATTAACTCCCTTGTCTAAATTTTAGCCCTTGTCATGGATGTCCAAGCCCCCATACTCCCCTCTCTAAACCCCTATCCAATAAATCCTAAGGTATGGAACACTTCACGACCCTTAATTGTTACCTGTCAGCCTCCTGTTCGGATTCAGTTAAAGAGTCCATCTAGATTTCCAGCTCAAGCCCAGTACCACTCTGATTAAAACACTCACAGGGGTTAAACCTTTTATTACCAAACTTCTCCAGTCTGGTCTCATAAGATAAACCCACTTGGCTTTTAATACACCAGTCCTCCCTGTGCACAAACCCAGTGGATCCTACTGTCTAGTACAGAATGCGCATGTCACTCATGAGACCGTGGTACCCCTCCACCCAGTTATTCCCAACCCTTACACCATCCTGTCCCAACACCACATTTTACTCTTAGACCTTAAAGACACTTTTTTTCACAATTCCACTGGCAAAGAACTCCCAGAACCTATTTATATTCACCTGAACTGACCCAGAAACATGTCTCTCAATAGTTTACATGGACTTTTCTCCCTCAGGGATCCAGGAACTCCCCACACCTTTTTGGTCAGGACCTGGCAACTGACCTAAAATGGTTATGCCTTAAATCCTTGGTTTTGTTGCAGTATGACTTAACCTCACAGCATACTGCTGCTCTTTTAAACTTCCTGGGGAAACAAGGGTACCAAGTCCTTCCCCACTAAACCACAAATTTCCCATCAGTAACCTTTTTGGGATTTCAACTAATACCCCAGTGCCATATCATAACAATGACCACTCAAGGAGGTTTCCCCTCCACCCAGGGCAGCTCCACCAGACCAGGTCACACAACCAGGAGACCAAAAAGACCTCTCAGTGCCCTCTGTAAAAATAAGAGCTGCTCCAGCCTCTGTCAAAAACTTGCCCTCCTATTCCTGTGAACCAGTGGAGGAAGACCTCAGACTCCTCTTTTGCCACCAACACTCGGGTGAGGCCATTCCTAACTCTATCTCATAACCCTTTGGAAACTTGAGCAGTTTCTCTATATAATACTTACTGAACTCCATTCTTGCCTGTCCCTAGCCTCTCTTTCCTTTGACTTCCTAATAAATATGACTAGAAGAAGTTTCTCTGACTTCACCTCACTTGAAATCCTCTTTTATTTCTATATCTTAACTGTTCATCTTCATTAATCCACACATACAAAGAACGCTATCATCACCACCCTCCCCCTCAGCCCCCCAGCGCCCCACAAACCTCCACATGTCAAGGTTTGGGCTAACTTCCTCATTGTCCTATTAGTTGCCTGGGCCCTTCTTTCACCTTTGGCCATTATTCACCAGAACTGCTACCCCCTACGCTGGGCCTGCTGTTTTTTCTTGCTAAAGGCTAAATGGACTTCCAGCTTTCCCTCACACCTTAACTATTCCTCTTGTGTCAATCTCACTATTTAACCAAGAAAGACAGTACATCGTGGTTTCTCTTGGTCATAAAAATTGCACAGGAAAATTGCGAACAAAATTCTCTAGTCAGTTTTTCTCAAATCATCGCCACTGGAGACTCAGTGTTGGGTTTGCCACTCCGAACTGGAGACCTCGGCTGCTCACAGGAGCACCCTGGAGGTGCTCCCTCTGACTAACTCTTCTTTCTGTGACGCCATTCAAAAGCTATCCTCACTGATAAGCTACCTCAGGGGCCCGCCGTGTCCTTGCACACCTTAAAACTGCAACTTCTGCTTGTTTCTATTTAACCCCTCCAAATTCTGTATCCTAACATGTCTTGGCTACTACCATTCCTTAGTCCTTTAATTTCTGTAATATTAATATTAATCTTTGCCCCTTGCATCACCCAGTTCATTGCAGTTTCTGAACAACCACATACAAGCTGTAACCAACCAGACCCTGGGGTAAAATTCACCCTTGTCCTGTCAACCCCTCCCATGAAACCCCCCTCCAATTTAAGGAGCATCTCTATGACCTTGTTCAGCCGGAAGTAGTAAATCATCAGAATGAACTTTGCCCCTTTTCCTGAGAGAAAAAGGGGGGACATGACAGGACATAGGACAAGGGCTCCCAGGAAAATGTAAGTAACACCATCTTGTAAAGAACCCCATCTAAAAGTCTCACTAAGTTTCCTGGTATAATGTTCCAACACCTGGTTCTGACAAAGACATTCTACAATATAATGGAACAAGATTCTCAACAGACCTTGCCTCAGTCTTTTCTATATAACATCCTTGGACCCTCACAGTAACATTTTAATGGATTTCTCAACAGGCTCTTTGTCTCATCTGTCCCAGATAAATTTTTGTGACTCAGAGCAGTTGCAGTAGCACCCTGCCCTAAATCTTGCAGACCAGAGCAACTGACAGTTCCCCCGCCCTCCCCACCCTCTGCCTCCCGTACTGATCCCCAGACTCCTACTTGATTTACTCCTGCCAAGCCAGCCACTTCTGACCCAACAGCAGGAGGCTCTCTCACCTATAAAAACCCTGGTAGCCCGCTCTCCTGGGCTGGTGCATTTCTTTAGTGCATCAGCCCATTGCAGAGCTTCCAGTAAATCTTTTAGACACTCAGTGTTTCTGTGCCATTCTTCCCGTGGTCGCCAGACTGAGTAGGTCCCCCTTTCATGAAGAACTTTGTATTTATTCTCTCTGTATTTTTTCTGTTTTGTTTCTCTTCTGCCCAACAACCTCTTGACATGAACTTTCTTTTAAGATAATTCAGAAATGTTGACTCCCTTGTTTTCTTAATGAATTATCTCCTCCTTTGCTTCTGGGAGTTCTTCATCCTCTTTGATAACCTTTGTCTAGAGAAAGGTTTGAAGACCTAGAGGAGAAATTCCTGCTTGTGTTGAGTAAACATGATAATAGTAAATGCCTTCAACTGGAAGTCTAATGTGGCATTATTTTCTTTTATTAAGGAAAGGTACAGGCAGGAATGAAGGATAGCAGAGGCAGGCAGGAAGAGAGGAGGAAGCAGCACCCTCTTTACCGTATTCAGCTGAACAACTGGGTACAAACCTGGGACCTTGGGGTGCATATCATGCATCCAACCGCTGCTCCACCAGGGCGTGCGATGTGTGTGGTGTGATTTCTGCAGTGCTTCGGAGCATTTCTGTTTAGAACTATGGATTTGTAGATCAGCTGTAAAAGGCAGTTGACCAAACCTCTATTGCACTAGGGCGCAGTGACCGTAGCATTTTTTACGGAATTTGTAGGACTTTGATTTCTGAAGTTCACTTGGTCTTTTTATAGGTGAAAGAGATTTTATATCTTGCAACACATGGATACCAGAATAAAGAGAGCTTATAATGTAGAGATATCTTTTAAAGTAAAAAAGAGATTGTGTACCTACTGGGCAAAGTTCTGAGCTGGATGTGTATGTTTTAAGCAGCTGATTGTGAGTTTCCAAAATATTGGTATCCCGATTGCTTAGAGTAGTCCTATTAATGATCTGTCTTTTATAAACAAACGTATTTACTATAACTTGTCGAACAGGATTTGGTATTTAGTACATTGGTAGAGAAGACTTAACTGGGGAACCACTGGGAGATAGAAATTTTCCCATTTGAATGTATGAACTTATGAATTGTGTCATGTTTTGTTTACTAGGAAGTGTGAAAACAGAATTTCTTATTAATTCGGGCCTATACAATGAATAAAAAAATAGATATTAAAGTACCACACAGGCTTTTGAAGGGAAAGCATTAGAAATAAAAAAACAAGTGAAAGTGAAACTGATTTTTAAAAGAAGTTTGATCTGGAGTGTCCTAGTGTCCTAGAGGTTTAAACCAGGCACAGTCCACATACGTTCTAAGGTCCCCAGTTCACGGCCTGGAGCCTGGGAAGCAACCAGTGATGAACAACTGAATGTAATGAAGTGCTTCTTTCTCCTCTCTCTGCCTGCCTGTCTACTTACCTTCATTCCTGAATACACTTTTTTTTTTTTTTTTTTTTTTTTTCAATTAATCCGTATGTTGTGGGGCAGTTTGGGCTTCAGAAGTGCAGTTTATAGGTTAATTAAAAAGTTTGACAGCACAAAAGCACAGGGATCCTGTGAGCAGAAGGAGCTAGGCTCCTTGCCATGAGATTACCCAATTTATATCCCTTAGCCTGAGTAAATAATTGATAAGATAGGAGTGCTTTTAATCATCAAAGATCAAGCCATTGCTACAGGTGGTTTCAGGTGAGATAGGAAGAAAACATCCTGAAAAATTTCTCAGTTTGGTTTTAAAAGCCTCTGCCACCAAGGAATTTCATGCCCTTTTGTTGTTCCATCCTGTTGGCTCTCCTATCCTGTCTGGTCCCATGCTGCTTTTGGAAGTTTCCAGAAATGCTGAGAAGATTATTTTGCCCCAACACATGGAAATGGAGCAAATTAATAGGAAGATTGAAGGAAAAGTGAGTAGAAATCAATTAGACTTGAACACACTAGAAATACTTAAAATAATGTGATTCATTTTTGCATCTGTGTTCATCAGAGATACTGGTTTGTAATTTTCTTTTTTTGTGATGATCTTTTCTGCTTTTGATAATAGTGTAATGTTGGTCTCATAGAAAATGTTTGGAAGTTTCCCTATTCAATTTTTTGGAAAAGTTCGAGAAGAGTAGGTATTAATTCTTCTCTGAAGTTTTGGTAGAGCTCACTAGTAAAACCATCTGGTCCCTGGCTTTTATATTTTGGGAGATTTTGATTACTTCTTCAATTTCCTTGCTTGTGATAGGTTTGTCCAAGTTTTATCTTTCTTCCTGATTGAGTTTTGATAAGCTGTATGAGTCTTAAGAATTTGTCTATGTCTTTAGGTCTTAATTTATTGATATATAGTTGTTCTAGTTGTCTCATGTTTTGTATTTCTGAGGTATCTGTTGTAATTTCTTCCCTTTCATTTTGACTCTAGTTATTAGCACTTTCTTTTCTTTTTTCCTCAATGAGTCTAGCCAAATGTTTGTCAATTTTGTTTATTTTTTCAAAGAACCAGCTCTTTGGTTTCATTGATCTTCTGAACTTTTGATTTCTATTTCATTTAATTCTGCTCAAATTTTTATTATTTCCTTCTTTTCACTGACTTTTGGCTTTAATTTTTTTTTTCTTAGTTGCTTTAGAGGTAGTGTTAGAATGTTTGCTATTTTTCTTTTTTATTGAGGTAGGCTGAATTGCTATAAACTTACTGTTAGTACTGCTTTTATTGTACCTCATAAGTTCTGGTGTCTTCATACTTATTTGTCTCCAAGTGTATTTTAATTACTCCTTTGATTTCCTTTTTACCCCAAAATCATTTGAAAGTATGTTGTCTGTCCTTTAAATATTCAAGTTCTTAGGAGTTAGAGTGTCCCTTCATTTAGTCATCCTAGATATTTATTGGGAGACACTGCTTTGTTCCTGGTACCTAGATAAATGTGATTCCTGGCCTCAAGGGACTTCCTTCCCTACTGTTAGATATTTTTCTTCCAGTCTGGCTTCCCCCTGCTAAAAGAGTTAATTTTTAACTGGGGAGAGGAGGACCAAATTTATCTTTTCATCGCTTTGCTTAAATGTGTGTTGACTTCTTCATACTCCTTCATAGGATCTTGTGGAATCTGGAGCAAAGCATACAAGGGCCTTCCCAGTCAGGCTCAGCTTCCATGTCAGCTCATCTCCTTTTATCTGCATTATACACAGGACACTCCAGCTTCACTGTTTCCCAATAATCTTTCATAACTCTGCCTTTCCACATTTTTTCTCTAACTTAGAATGGTTGTCTCTGCCTGCCAAATTCCCACTTTGAGACACTCCTCTGAATAAAGAATTAAAATTCTCCTAAAGAGAGTGTTTGAATCCCCTAGCACTCTGTTCATAGTTCCATTTCAGAACTTAAGTTACATGATAATGACCTTCTTTAAATGACTATAAACTGCTTAGAATAGAGTCCTTCTCTCTAAATTGTCTCAGAAGTCATTGCACTGCTTAGCACAGAGTAGGCCCTCAGCAGACTCTTGTGAATGTTTGACTGACTACCTGACCAGACACCTGAGAGAGCTCTGTGGTTCGGCTGCCCTGAAAGGCACACCACTGCTGCTCATCCTGAAAGGTTGCAGAGGAGTGATTCTCTGAACTAGCACGGTATATATTTGAATAGCCCATCTTTCTTTTCCTCTCTCCCCAATACTTTTCTTTTTCTTTTTTTGATGATGTTTGTGGGGAAGTACACTTACAAAATTATTATATATTTATCAATATTTTTCTATTGACTGTAATTTTGAGATTATTAAAACCATGAAAGCAGCTGTGAAGGATGATGAGATCATGGATGACCTTTTCCTTTTTAATTTTTTTTGCATATTTTATTATTACATTGTTTTGATAAAATCAGAACTTCTCTTAAGACTTTTTCCTTCCAAAATGCTAGGAAGTCTATTTAAGAAAGCATTGACTTTTTTTAAATCACATTTTAAGAAAAAGCAAAATTTTACTGATAAGGTGAAAATATTTGAGATAAACCAGTAAGTCAAAGGCGCTAGGGTTTTTTTTCCCCCCCTCTATGTTTAGCATAATAACAAATGGCTAATAGAGCTATTATAGTTTTGGGTTTGAAAACTCAAACCTTATGATGCCATATTACAGCAAGTTTGTGTTTTAGCTCAAATTCTGTTTCTTAGCAGGTTGATATAGACTGAGGGATTAATAGACATAACAAAGCAACAATTCACAGTGAAGGAAAGATGGGAAAATAGGCCTAAGAAGAATGGGAGTTTACTAATACACCTGCTCTGAAATAGTAGAGAAGTGGCCCATTTGCCGAAATACAGAGGTAACTTCAAATTTGATAAAACGCAGACATTAAATTGTACACTGAATTACTTCCTTTTATTTAGGTATTCGCTGCAAGGTGATTTGATTGCATTTTTCGCATGCTGTTTATCCTGCACAAAGTTATTCCTTCATTATAATGAGAAATGATCTCTAAAAAGGTTGATGCTATTAAAAATGACTTCTGCTCAGAAAAGTAATCCCCAGAGCTGCCAGTCTGAGAGCAAGGATGAAAGGATTTAGAGTCTGGAGCAGGGGTAAAAATACTCTGGACTCAGCTGCTGCTTCTGTATGACTACAGAGCCCCGAATGAGGAGGACTTGCTCCTTTAGAGACTTTCTTGCAATTGAACACATTTTAGAGGTTTAATGATTTAAATGTATGCTTTTGGATAAAATGGAATAGAGAGATTTAACTGCTTCAGGCTAAAGAAAAACAAGCAGTCACCTAATTTTGAGGAACTCAATCTCTGTTGGAAGAAGTTTTATGTGAAATGACTGGAGTAAAAGAAAATGAACATCCCTTCAGAAACTGCCATTTGACGGGGGCTGTTGTCTCATTCAAGGTTTGTCTTTTCAGATAAGAACGTGGAGGCACTGAGAGGTTAAATGTTTTGCCCACATACAACATGAGGACCATGTTATTGGTTTTATTTTCTCCTAGCCCATATTTCAAACCAGGGGATATTGACCAGGGCATTGTCACCCTCATATGCTATAGGTTCTCATCCATTTCATAGCTGGTTCTCTAGTATTCTTTGTCTTCATGGCCAAAGTCAAGAAACGTGTTTTTATCTAATTCACATCATTGTGGGAGAAGTAAGTAATTACAGTAAATTTTTGAGTGTGCTGAAGCAAATCTTACTCCTACCTGAAAAGCTGGTTGAAGAAGGTTATAAGTAATAATGTTAATTTTTCTGTGCATCAGTTCAAATCTTTTCCCTAAGGAAGACCAAAGCTGTTTGAATTATAACCACTCCTTAGCTGCCAGGTGTATGCAACTTGTGTTTATTCATAAGCCCATGTATACTCAAACCACTGACCTTGAGTCGAAGTTCTTTGTAAGCAGTGACTCATCTTTTGGCTCATTCTTTCACCAGGAAGTATGTTGAATATTAATTTCAAGTATCCCTTCTGAAGAGAGGGTTGCTCATTGAAATTGCCAGAACATGCTTTTTTGGTAACAACACCACAAATTGCTTTGTGCTTGAATTCACATGTAAATAAGAGAGAGCTGATAACTGTCTAGAGAAAGGCTGTTGAAGATGAGACCCTCTTTTCTGACTTTTCACTTGTTCATCTCCACCTCAAGGGATGGCAATACAGCAGGGTCAGTCTGAGGCAGAAGAGAGCAGGTGGTATGTGTATTATGTGTATGTGTGTGTGTGTATCTGTAAATTTCACATCACTGTTTACAGTGCACTGGAGTTTCTTTATGCATAGCCTGGTCAGGCCAAACCAGGAGGAATTGTTCCCCTGCTTAAAGCCAAGAAAAACATCCTGACCAGTAGGGGATAAGAATCAGCTCAGTGCAATGGCTCTTGGGAACTACGCTGACATTAAGAACCTTGGAGGAACTGAATTTAATAAGAAGGAAGCCAATATGTACTTTGAGGAAAGTGCGTGAATCCTGTGCGTCTCTCATTGGGGCATTGAAAAATGAAAAGTCTTCGCAGTTGGTTGTGTAATGAGTTCATATCATCTCCTGGTTAGTTAACTAGAGTTGACTTGTTAACTCCTCTCTGAATAGTGAGTTTTCTGTTTTATTATTTTTATTAAAAAAAAACATGTTCTATTTCTGGTGTTTTATTCAGCAAGCAGCTTCAAAGAAGCCCAGGAGGGGCTAGATTTAAAAGATGGTGAGTAATTAAAAAACAAATCCCCTATACAGAGTCTCCCGGGGACCTTCTAGACTGACTGACTTTGTGTCTGGAATCTTTCTACGCTCACTTCTCTTCTTTTCCCTTCCGTCTTTTCTCATTCTGATGCTGGCCATTCACCGCACAGAGGCGACTCAAACTGTTTTCTGGTGGAGCATTCTAAGTTTGTCCTGCTGTCTTCTCTGGGACTCATTTCTCTGGTCTGGCTTCAGTTGGTTCTGGGCCAGAGTGATCCTTTGAAAGCATTTCTTCATGGCTTTTATTTCTTGGCCCTTTTCATGCACTTTGCCTGATTAGTTTTGCTGATTCTCTCCTTTTCTGATGATGTAAATTTTATTGCCTTAGTTGAAAAGTTCTAAAGCTTAGGTGCAGCCTCAGGCCTCTTTAGATTTCACTCTGGTTTCTAAAGTGACTTTTTCCTTTCCTAGAAATTTGGGGATGACTCACATGCTCTGTTGTGAGGTATTGCCGACTCTCCTGGGACTCTAGGTTACTAGTTTAAATGTGTGTTTAGAAATTTGGATTGTATTTGAAACATAGGACTTGTTGCTGTTAACCTTTTTACCCTTGTTTTTCTTATTTATTTTTAAATTGTATTTAATCTTAATTTTTAAAAATTTTGTTGAAGTAACATTGTATTTACAACATTAAGGGGTACATCATTCCCCTTATTTTTCAGGTGAAAAATTAGAAGTGAAAAATTATCTTATCCATGGTCATCTAGTAAGTTGGTCTTATACTTGTCGACACAGACCTCTTTTCTGTATTCTTTATACTTCCTAGCACAGATATTAACAAATGGTTAATGCATAATAAATATAGCTTAACTGTGGGTTGATTGCTTGATCAATTAAAATACAGAATTTTCATCAAGTTGATCACATTTTGTACCAATATATGAAAAAAAATTTGGCTAGAAAGGACTAAATAACCATGTAGAAAGTGTTGAACAGTTTAGAATAGGGGTGCAAAAAGTCCTATGTAAATTCCATTCTAAAATGAAGCAGAAGGGTAGTTTCGTTGGAGTGGAAACTAGTTATAATACAAGAAGAAATAGGATGAGAAGGGAGGGATAAAAAGACCTAAGTGAATCAAGAGATAGAAATAATTCTAGAATAGGAATCTTGCCAGCTCTGCATCCCACAGTGAAAACATAAATTTCTCATCCCTCCCCCAATATTAGGTTCTCCCCTCCTCTCACCTAAACCGCTATCCAGTGGGGCTGTTAATGACTGAAAACTCTGGGTTTTGGTCTGCCATGTGAGGTACAAAGAGGTTCTGTGGGGTCAGCCAGTGCAAAGAACAGTCGGCCTTTTGATTTGTTAAATTCTTCCTAATAATCTTGCTGCTTGCAAATGGTATGGCTAATTCCAAAGCCAAAACCATTTTATGATTGTTTGGCTGGGTTCGTTGGCTCATAGGAGCAGAGTAGCAGCTGAGACTGCTATACTACACTGCACGTTAAGCAATAACCCTTCAGAGGGCCCAGCCACCTTTTTTCCCCAAAAAAACCAACAACTCTACAATTTTTGTTTTGGGGTCAGTAATTTTTTGTTTTTCTTTTTCATTTAGTTGTTTAAACTGGTTGCTCCTCCCCCGCCCCCCAGATCCAGAGCAAGAACCCAGGAGTATGTGACCTGAGCCCTTTGGAGTGATTGACCTAACCGCTGCTCCCCCAGGGTGTGCCGGAGGCAGTAATTTATATCTCCTTTAGGTTCTTGGTTCCTGCGTTCCTCTGCTTAAACCCTGTTCTGAAGCTGGCTCTGGCTTCATTGAGTTGTGCAAAGTTTTAACGATTAATGGTTTCAGGCCTGTTTTCAGCTTTTGTCTTTCCCTGTTCTCTGTAGCAAACTTTGAGTCCAGACTTGCTTGAAGAAATGATGATTTTCTTTTTTATGCTTTTTTGTTTGTAGAAATTTTGTCCTCTGCTTACTAATTATTATTTACTTTCTTTGTCAAACAGGCCACCAAGCAGTTTCTCGAAGAGATTAACAAGTGGACAGTTCAGTACAACGTGTCTCCTCTCTCTTGGAATGTGGCTGTCAAGTTCCTCATGGCCCGGAAATTTGATGTGCTCCGAGCCATAGAGTTGTTCCACTCCTACAGAGTACGTTCTCCGGGGCAGACCGACCTGAAGCAGTTGAACGGTTTATGTTGCTGTTCTCTGCCACATTCTACACGCAGAAGGGTTCTCTGAGTGTTCTCCCCAACTCCCATTTTTAAAAAAGTGGATCAATATCCAGGAGCCTTAGAGCCAGAAAATCCCGAAGAGATACACAATTCCCCTAAATTAAAAAGAAAGGAGGTGGTGGTGGAAGAGATAAGAAACATTAGGACTGGTTTAGACTAACACTTACTTATGCCTGTCTTAGAGGTCATTTGTCAATATTTGTTCATTTATTCAACAGACCCTGTCTTCACTTGCTGCCTTCCCTCTGAAGGCATTTGAATTTGATTTTAGGCATGGATTGGGAAAGAATTATAACTAAAGGCCTTTATTTTATTCACCAGGGTATTCTTAGCACTTATTTCAGTACCTGGCACATAATAGTTGCTCTATAGATTATTTTTGAGTGAATGAATGAATAAGTGATTTGAGTGGATGAACTGAGTGAGCAAATGAATGAACTCAAGTCCACAAAAGAAACTTCTTCAACATTTTTGAAAAAAAAATAGGAAAACAGTATTCTCTGTCAAAGGTAGAGAAAGTCTCAGACATTGGCAATGTGAGTAGACTGAAAATGCCTACTGGATTCAGTGACAGGAAGGTCCTGATCACTGTAGCAGGAACTCTCAGAGGTGTGGTTAGATGGGAGGAAATAAGAATGCAGTGCACTGTAAGAGAACTGTGAGTGAGCTTCAAGAATCTGGCCTTAGAGAGAGATGGCCAAGAGAGGCCTAAGCCTAAAGGATGTGTGAGGATGTTTGCTTCCAGTGTTGGGATCCAAACTTTAGTATCCTTGTGTAACATTAGTGCTGCTGCATGTTTAAGAACTCTGATCCTGCACTCTAATAATGCATATTGGTTATCTTGCAATTCTCACTGATTCAAAGGAAAATATACTACCTAATGGGCTGATGAGGTGGTCTTGGACAAGAATTCGGATAGCACTGATTTGACCTGGAAGGGGCTTGTAATGGAATTCCTGATTCCATGTCGCTTATCTCAGATTTATCGGTTACATACAGCTATCCTGGAATACAGTATTTTTGTATTCATCTTGTTGTGCTTTATGTTAGGAGACACGAAGAAAAGAAGGCATTGTGAAGCTGAAACCTCATGAGGAGCCTCTCCGTTCTGAGATCCTTAGTGGAAAATTCACTATCTTAGTGAGTCTTTCTGGACCCATCTTATAGTGTCTCATTACTTTCCTTTGTAATTGTTTTCCTCTTTGGTACCTTACGCTGAATCTTGAGAACCTCACCAGATATGATCAGTCTTAGCTGTGAAGCATCTGTGCAATTTGGCACAAAATTATTCTAGTAATAATGGAGATTATTGAGAATTAGTCATAAAGTAGTTAAGAAAAGTTTCTTCTTTGGTTTACTAATGTTGATCAAGTCCTTTGAATTAGGGGTATAGAGAGTGTCATTTTATTTAATGCAGGCTCTCTCAGCTTAGGCTATAGCTTTTCAGGTAAGTGTACAAGGTGACTCTAAAGCAGTGCATGGAAAGCATGGCATAGTCTATGGTTTTCCCTGCTGTTTATTTCTTTTGTCACCCTGCCTGGGAAATTAGCTAGGCAGCTAGAGTAGAACCATCCCTTAATCTCAGGAGTTGAAGAGTTAAGAGTTTTTTCTACCTCAAGAATATGATATAGAGAGTGCCAAGAGAATCAGGCTGGAATAATAGAAACTTTCTTCCATTTCTGCAGTAATTAGCGTAAGTCAGAAAAGTATTGCTCTCAAATTGGTGCAACCCTTCTGGAAAACAGTATGGAGATTCCTCAAAAATTTGAAGATGGTAATTCCATATGACCCCACCATCCCACTTCTGGGTGTGTACCCAAAAGATACAAAAACACTAATTTGCAGAGATATATGTACCCCCGTGTTTATTGCAACCCTATTCACAATAGCTAAGAACTGGAAATTACCTAAGTGCCCAACATGAGAAGAATGGATAAAGGAGACGTGGCACATAAACACAACAGAATACTACACAGCCCTTAGAAGAGATAGACTCTTGTTTTTCGAATCAACATGCAGGGATATAGAGGGAAGTATGCTAAGTGAAATAAGCAAAAGAATAAAGATACCAGATGACCTCACTCATAGATAGAATGTGACTAGACCAAACAAAGGAATAGATGAAACAAAACCAATCCTTGGACATTTGGAATAGTACTGAGGTTACCAATAGGGAAGGGATGGGGTTGGGGTGGGGTTGGTAAGGGGTGGCAGAGCCCACTGGATAATGGTGAAGAACACTAGGTGGTTTGGTGGAGGGTGAGGTGTGTCGACATACATCTGAGGAATGGAGAAACTGAATATAAGAGTTTATTTTAATTTGTAAAACAAAGTTACTGCAGTAAATTCTAAAAAAAAGAAAAGTATTACTCTCTTCTGTTTTATTCAACCAAGCCTTTGTCCAGGATATAAGAAGCCTTAATGATTGTCGTAATTTTCTTTTTGATTTATGAGTGTTTGTTTTATTTGCTCTAGAATGTTCGAGACCCAACAGGAGCCTCCATTGCCCTCTTCACTGCCAGATTGCATCATCCCCATAAGTCCATCCAACATGTGGTACTTCAGGCGCTGTTTTACTTGCTAGACAGAGCTGTGGATAGGTGAGCATGGGTGTTATCTTTTAGGTGACCTACATCCAAATCCTTGACTTGATTAAATATAGTAATACCTGCACCACACACCTAGGGTGTGCCCTGGGCAGTGCTATGATTAGAAAACTGCCCATGTCTTTATGGACCTGGCATGTTTCCAGGTTCTATCAAGATGGTGAGTTTTCTGTATCTTTTTCTGCTTGACTCTATTTCAGGTTAACAGACGATAAGGAAGCCAATGAACTAGCAGTCCTCTGTGTATTCAGAATTATTGAACAAGAGTAAAGGGAAATAACCTGTGTTGGTTCTTTTGATTCACTCTCCCTTGAATCTTGTCAAAACCTCCTGGGGCCTCAGCTTCTTTGTCTATAAAATAGAAATAAAGCCGTTTAGTTCAGAGGATTTTGAGAATCAACATTCAGGAGAGAGGAGTCCAAAGGCACAAAATTAAGTAAAGTCATCTTTCTATAAATAGGTGCATAAAAAAAAAGAACCAGCTTAGGTTATCTCTCCTCCTCTTCTAAACTATATAAATGATGTAATTACTCTTCTACACACAATAATAATGAAACCCCAAGGGTTATATGATTGTTTTACAGTCATCACATATTGGTCCAAGTAGGTATAAGATCCTGGTTCCTTCACTCTTGACCAGAGCTATTCAGAGCTATTATATGCTACTGTGTTGTCTTTCTGATATACTTTCCTTTTGCTCTGGTGCTTGCCTGTATAATTTTTGCTGTTGATGGCATTGACTGGTCCTCTGGGATAGAAGTTGTATATCAAGAGCTGTGATCTGAGACAGGGAGATAACTGTTAATAACTTCAGTCACGCTGCCACAAGATTAGTCAAAGGATTATCTGAGGAGGGTGCTGTCTGTCTCATTCACTTGTCACTATTTTAATGCTAATGTTACTTTCATAGTTGTTGCTGTTGATGCTTAGTGCAGTATATCCAAACCACACACACAACATTATTCTGAAAATGAGACGTTACTAGGAGAGAGGACTGGTGATCTTAAGTGGCCCTGTAGCACCTAAACAGAAGTGTGGAATTTCTCAGTTCTTTCCTTTGATTGATCTTCAGGCATATATTCAGAATATAGGTTCCTTTGAAATGCTTCTTCAGCTCAGCAGAAAGAATGAAAGATTTCTTTCCCAGAGAATTCAGTATTTGCCTTCCTGCTTTGGTGGCTTAGAGAGTCAGCGCTCTCATATCAGTGTGGCAGCGGGTAAATCTTGCTCTTCTAGGTGAATATTGGGTCCCACAGATAAACATTATGAAAACGTTGTTTTCATGATGTCCATCCTTTTCTCGTTTAAAAGAAAGGTACAAACAAGAATGAAGGTGAGTAGACCGGAAGAGAAATTTTCATCTGTTTATTTACTTATTTTTTTTTTAAGAGAGAAGGAAGAAGCACTTTGTTTTTATTTGGTTGTTCAAATTGATTGTTACTCTTGGCCCTGGGTCTTGAACCTGGGACCTTGGGATGTATGTGGGGCTGCTACCAGGGTGCACCCTTACTTATTTTTCACCTAGTTATTCATCTTGGTTGCTCCTCCCGGTCCTGGGACAGGAACACAGGTCCTTGAGACGTTTGTGATCTATGCTCAGCCAGAGGCAGCAGACCTAACCACTACTCCACCAGAGAATTCCCATCTTTTTCTTAAAAATCCTCAGTATTCCTCATTATTCAGAGTGTGCATATAAGATAAGGAAATGTGAACCCTTTTCTCCAAGGAAGATAGTCTTACTAGTGGGTAGAAATTCTTTTTTTCCTGAGTTACCTTGAACCAGAGTGGTCGTTCCTCTCCCCTCCTCTTTACTAATTCTTGCACATCTTTTTTTTTTTAAAGCAAAGATGCAGGCAGAAATGAAGGCAAGTAGCAGGCAGGCAGGAAGAGAGAGGAGGAAGAAGCACTTTATTTATTTAGTTGTACATTCTAGTTGCTCTCCCCAACCTGGAGTGCGAACACAGGTCCTTGGGATATACGTGACCTCCACTGTGACTGGAGGCAGTTGACTAGACTGCTACTCCACCTGGGCGCACCAAACTTTTGCACTTTCTTTAAGGCTTAACTTTTGTGATGGGCCCCCTCCTCACTCCCACCTGTCATTAAATAATCCATTTTAATTTGACTTTAATATCAGTTATTACTTGTACCCATTATTTTGTACTTAATTATACAGGGCCTTGTTATGTTATTTATCTTATATTGTTTTATTTTCATCTACTGCTATATTAAGCTTCATGAGGACAGAGAACATTCTTTTAAATGTCATACAATGGAAATATTCCAAATTACATATGAGGAGATAAAATAGTATCATAAACTTCCATCTACCCATCATCTAATTTTCAAAGGGATCTATAGCAGTTTTGTTTCATTGATAGCTTGTCACCCACCCTCTACCACCAATTATTTTGAAACAAATGCCAAGGGCCGTGTTTTGAACTTCTTGGTGTTTCCGACAGCTGCATGTAGTTCAGGAATCAAATTCAGTAGGGAAGCTATTATTCTTAGTAGGGAATAAGCTATTATTGTGAACCTCATATTCTACACCTATAAAGGTGTTGATTCTCTTACATTTGTATTTATTTCACATGTCGTCACAGAGTGAGCAATTTCTGGGCTAGGAATATAAGTCCTTGTATCATTAACACCATAGCTTTTTATTAAATTCTCTTTTCCCTGGCACTGACTTCTCTGTTTCAATTCTCTGTCACAGGTTGGGTTTGTGAGGAGAAAACCTATTAATACTTTGAATTTGACCCTTCATGAGGTTGGGGAGAAATGGGAAGTCTCTAGTCATGGAGAGTCTAAATAATTGTGCCACTTGCTTAATCTCATCTTTGATCTTAGTGAATTGTAATCTCTGGGGTTGTGAACAAAGGAGTCAAGATTTAGCACTAACTGGAAGATATTAGGTGACATTTGAAACTAAGTTTGCTAGAGAAACTTAGGTCTGCCTCAGAATTAGAGATTTTTGAAATGCTGCTTCATGGGTGGGTCCTTTTGCCTTGGATTTTGTTGAAAGGATGAAGAGGCTTTCAGGAGGGGCTGAAAAAAATTAAGATATAAAATGACTCTGAGACCCCTGATTCCAGGAAGAGTTTTGTGCCAAAAAGTTTTATTAATTGTAAATAGATATGAAAATTGTTGCTATCATCTGTGAGTAGTGCAAATGAATAATTTTCTCCTAATGGCCTTTTGAGTGTGTAGGTCAGAAGCAGGTAAGGCTTTGGCTGGGTGGAAGAATAGAGATTTGAGAAAAGAAAAAGAGATTGGTCTGAGGAAATGGGACTTTTGGAATTGCCACATATTCGTCACCTCAGTATGGGAACAGGTTCATCACCTCTTAATCTACCTTGTTTTTTTTTTTTTTAAATGATGAGAGGCAGGCAGGAATGAAAGCAGCCCTTCAGGGAGAGTTGGGAAGAATAATTTTATTTATTTAGTTGTTCATTTTGGTTGTTCCCTCTGGCAGTGGGCCTCAAATCCTGGTCCTTAGGCTGTATGTGGACTTGTTAAGGTAAGGGCTTAACACCTAAACTGCCAGGGCATTCCAGTCTATTTTAGTTGCTTTCCAAAGACCTTTTGTGGGTTTGTTCATTTCCTTCATTAAAGTCAAAAGAGGCAAATTTACCATCACTGAGCTTAGAGTTTTGTTTTATAGTCTCTCACAGGTCTGAAAGATGTTCTTAGTGGCTTCTAGTCTACTGAATTACAGTTTAGTGACCTTTTATTATGTGCCTGTTTGCAAAGACTGTGTTAGAGGTTATTGGGGCTAATAAGGTAAACAAAACACATGTTTGCTCTTTAGGAGAGAATCAGATGGCTTCACAAAATTTGAGTATGTTAACAGCCACAAGAAAAATCCACAGAAAGATTTAAGATTTAATGTACTTCATGGATGTGGTGGATGGTAATGCATTTGATTAATTATTAAGGAAACCTTTATTGAAGAGAAATATAGAATCTTTTTTTTTTTAAGGTAAAGTGCAGGCAGGAATGAGGGTGAGCAAACAGGCCGAGGAGGAAAAGAATTTTATTTATTTTTATTTAGTTGTTCTCCCCCACTGGGGATGTGAACCCCCTGAGTCCCTAGGCTGTATGTGGACTGTCCATAGGCCAGAGACAGTTGACCAAACCACTACACTACCAGAGCATGCCAGGAACATAGAGTCTTACAGAGTTTGGATAGGCAGATCCAGAGAAAATGGAAGAAAAACTTTCAAATTTTGATAACCTAGATTCTCAACCTAGGAATTTAGTACTAGATAAATCTGGATAAAAATATATCAGTGAAATTCCAATTCCAGTTCCAACATGTGGGAGTCTCCCCCAATACTACCACACAATTCTCTAACACTAGTTCAGGGTTCTACCATTCAACTCAATTCTGACACTATCTGCTTGGATAGCTTTAGATCCCATAGATGAAGAGTTCAGCCCTACAAGATTGCTGTCCCCCACCCTTCCTCACTTAGAGTTCAGGTGGTCACCTGTGTTTGTGGCCTATTGCTGTAGATTAGAGATTTAAACGACCTTCTCCTTGGGTTTGATTAATTTGCTAGAGTGTCTCACAGAACTCAGAAGCCTTTTACCTACTAGATTATTGGTTTATTATAAAAGGGTATAAGTCTGAAACAGTCAGGTGGAAGTGATTCAAGGCTGAGGCATGGTAAAAGGGCTGCGGAACTTCCAGACCACTCTCAGCACTTCCATGTATTAGTTAGCCTGGAAGTTCTCCAAACCCCATGCTTTTCTTTTGGCTCTTTATGGACACTTTATTATATAGGCACTGTTGATTAAGTAATTGGCCATTGACTTTGACCCCTGGTGGTGTGGGAGTTCGGGTAGGACTGAAAGTTCCACTCTCTAATCACATGGTTGGTTCCCCTGGTGACCAGCCTGCATCTTCAGGTAACCCGGAGGCATTCCAAAAGTAACTACAACATAGCAAGTCACTTTCATTGTTTTTTTTTTTTTTTTAAAGGAAGGAAGAAGAGGAGAGAAGAGAAAGCATTTTTATTTTATTTTATTATTTATTTTATTTTATTTTTAAAGGAATAGTATAGGCAGGAATGAAGGCGAGTAGGCTGGCAGGAGGAGAGAGGAGGAAGCACTTTATTTAGTTGTTCATCTTGGCTTTTACTTCCTCCCACTCCCCCCAACTCTCCATCCCCTATATGAACCTGGTATGTGGGATACATGTAGACTATGCCAGTTGGAGTTACCTGCCCCAACTGCTACTTCACCAGGATGTGCCATATTCAGGTTGTTCCCCCAGCCTCAGGTCTTGAACCTGAGTCCTTAGGTTTTACACGGTCTATGCCCCAGCTGCCGGGTTAGTGCCCGAGCCACCCGGGATTGCCTATTGCTCTCTTTACTTAGGCAGTCTAAGGATTTTAGGAACTCTCTCCTGGGAGCAGGGTCAAGGACCATAGTATACATATAGTATACGTGTATATAAAATACATACTGTACATATATTACAAATCATAGCATAATAGTCATAGCAGATACCAAATAAATGTAAATCATCTTATTGTAAGATTACTTTGGTCTCAGACATGTCTCATACACTGTGTGTCTGTTTTTACCCTGAGTTTTTACCCTCATCCATCTACTTACTTATAAATGTTTTTGTTCAATGGTTGCTTTACAGCTTTGAAACTCAAAGGAACGGACTGGTGTTTATCTATGACATGTGCGGTTCTAATTATGCCAACTTTGAGCTGGATCTTGGCAAGAAAGTCCTAAACCTGCTGAAGGTAACACTATAAGAGGGCCTTCTTCACTCTCCTTCAAATGGTTAGGGTATTTTTTAATAAACTTTTGGAGATTTAGGAATGTTGTAAACTTAAGACATTATGTTTGGTTTAAAGGTCACCTGCAAATGATGACTGATATCTGCTCCTTTAGAAGAAAAAAGTAAAAATAAAGTGGGAGGATTTAAAAAATGTACAGGAACATTTGAGTTTTAAAGGTGGAATGTCCTTTCCTGGAATTTTGTAGAATAAGAATTAATGAAGGCCTAGGTATGTCCAGTCTCTGTGAAAAACGTCACCAAGCCAGTGAGTCAGTGAGTTTCAGACTTTGTCTTAACCTAGTCAGAAATATGTTTTACACTGCAACTTAGAACATAAAAGTATATGTACAATAATTATACACATGTATGTAGTCTTATGTACATAGAGAGATTCTTAATCTCTTATCCCAAACTCATAAGCCCAGAGATGTTTTAAAATATTTTAAACTTTAAAAGATAATGTGGTATGTATGCCACTCTATAACCAAATGCATTAGTATTTCTGCAGTAAAATGTATTAGTATTCATAATAGAGAATAATATAAATAGCCTCTGGCATTTCAGGTTAGATTTTGCTGCTTCATGAATTTTTGCAGCAAACTAAAATAAGAACATTAGTTTTCAGAGCTGTATAGATTTCAGAATCTGAGGATAATGTGTGTTGATTGGTACATAAATATGTATAACACTAAACAAAGCTTTACAAAATAAGCATTACCCTTATGTATAATCACTTTGATTATTCCTTTCTATTTCTTATTTTTTATATGTTAGTAATGACCTACTAAGTTGATTTCGTGACTGATTATTGGGTGAACTGTGGTTTGAAAACATTGATCTAGCATCTACATAGACTGTGGTCCAGGATCTGATTTGGGTGTATTTTCAAACTAGATTTTTATGTGTGTTTATTTACTATTGCAGTTTTATAGTAGAAAGATATAAATAAAGCTAGTTGTTTCCTTCTTGATTCAGGAATCAAACTCAGAATATGTGGCTTGCTCCTTCATGGGAAATTGACCTAACCACTGCTCCACCAGGGAGCACTGATTCATTTCTTTTTAATTGATGGGTCAAATGATCCATATTTTTAAATTACTTATTGATGAATATACCAGTTTATTTATCCAGTCTTCTAATTGATGGCTCCTTGAGTTACTTGATTTATCGATGCTGTTATGAACCTTTTTATGTGTGTATTCTGGTGCATTTGTGCAAGAGTGTAGGTCAAGGGCAGTGCTTCTCAGCCATCTTTTATTATTGCCTTATTAAGAATGTTTTAGACATTTCAACCAGTCGTTCGCCTAATAAAATTTTAATACTAGATATTCTGTATTTATCTTTATGTACTGCATGTATACCTGTGATTTGTACATCAGAAGTATAATTGTTTTTTGCCTGTCCCCCTCATGCCCAGACTGATTTTACCTCCTTGGGGTTATATCACTCACTAGGAATGCATGCTCTAACAAATACTAAGCACAGGAAAATTAAGGCAAAAATCTATTGTCTTCCACCAAAAGAAGAATCTTCAATACTATGATATTTCTGCCAAAAGTAATTACAGTTTTGAAAAGCTCTTTCTCTGGCTTGCTGGAAAACTGAATAGAGACCCTAACTTAGAGTTGGCCGCCATGGCTGTTTTTTGTTTGTTTTTTTAAAGGAAAGGGGCAGGCAAGAATGAAGGCAAGTAGAGGCAGGTAGGCAGGAGGAGAGAGGAGGAAGAAGCACTGTTTATTTAGCTGTTCATCTTGGTTGCTTCCCCCAGCCCCGGATCATGAACCCGGGTCTTTGGGATGTATGTGGACTACGCCGACTGAAAGTGGCTGATCAAACCACTGCTCCAGCAGGGTGCACCTGCCATGCCTGCTCTCGCCCCACCAGAGGTTGTCATGGACACAGCTTTGGCAGCACAGTGTGAGCATGATTTAGAGGTTGTTCAAACAGCTGCTTCCTAGATGAGGAAGGTGACTTGGGAGAAGGTATAGCTGGCGCACAGCATCAGAAGTCTAGTTTTGTTTGTTTTTCAATAGTGATGTTTATTATTTCTTTAGTTTACAATGCTAAATTCTATTTACAATCGAAATTGCATCTTAATCTATATTTCACAGAAGTCTAGTTTTATGGGCGGCTGTCCTGTGATGTCAGTGATATGGCCTGTTTGCCACTCTGTTATAAAGCTAAGCAGAACACGTGCTTATCTTTGTGATGCTGAGGGAGACAAGTGGGCTTTGGAGTGAATGTGGCAGGTAAAACAATAACAAAACAGAACACTTCATTTTTACCTTTTTTTAATCTGCATATTAGGTGTTTTGGAATGCAGTTTAACCAACTAGCTTTAACCATCTAATGAATCATGTAACTGTCTTCCTGTGTTATTCAGGTTGTTTCCAGGCTTAAATAGTTGCTATTATGATAATTTTAGCTTTTCTTTTTAAATTATTTTAATAAGCTGTATCTAAGACTTGGATTATTTGGATAAATATAATGAATACTCTTATATACACTAAGATAGCTTCCATAAAAATGGGAAATTTTTACATTGTCACTAACAATTGTATATATTTCCTTGAAGCAGCACAGTACTACACTCCATAATTTTTCTCTTTGAATTTAGAAATTCTAAAATAATAACTCCTTTTTTTGTTGGCGTCAATTTCCTTAAGTATTAACAAAGTTGTTTTTTTCCCTCAAATTTTTGTATGTTGTCTGTTCTCTTTTGTTTGGCTCAAAATAGTGAAATACTATTTTTTGTTGTTGTCTATGTTACACAAAAGAGGCTAAAACAACATCCTGTTACTTTAGAATCCATGTTTTATATTTAGTAGTCATTCTTTTAAATTTTAAAAAAAATTTAAGGAAAAGTGTAGGCAGGAATGAAGCAGGGTTGGTAGGCAGGAAGAGAGAGAAGGAAGAAACACTTTCATTATTTTTATTGTATTTATTTGTTCGTCTTTGTTGTTTCCCCTAGCCCTAGGTCTTGAACTTGGGTACCTGGGATGTATGTGGACTTCGTTACCTGCTAGGCCAAGAGAGTGCACCCATTTTATATTCTTATTAATGATTTAGTTGATCTCTCATTGAGGACAGATATAATTTAAAATAAAATTCATATTCCTATTAAAGTTTTAGTTTATTTTTAATGCACAGTCTCAGACTCCAGATTTCTATTTAGTATGAATTAATTTCTAGCAGTTACTGTGATAAGAACTTGAATCAAAATGTGACACTGGAATAAAAATATTAATAATCTTTGCCTTAAGTCTCTGAATAGATTTTGCCCATCTTTGTAAATTTCTTAGAATTAGTTTTCATTTAAAAGAGTTAAATGTCATAACTTGTTTTAGTTGTCATCATATGGACTCTTAAATTTGGTTATTATTTTAGCGGAACCATTTAAACCAATGACAATATGACAATATGAAGTTTATCTTTCCTAGCAATGTGGAATTTGCTCTTCTGAACGATAAATCTTTTTTTTCTGATTAAGAAATATATGGCTAAAGTGCGTTGTTTAAAAAGAAGTATTAAGGCAAATATTTATTAATATTTGCTGACTTTTGTTGAATGATTTATATAGTGTTCTAAGCTCTATTCAAACTCATTTAATTCTAGTATTACCTATATGAGTAATTTCACAGATCTAGAAAGTTAGGTCTGGAGAATTTTTTTTTTTTTTAAAGAAAAGGTAGAGGCAGGAATGAAGGCAAGTAGGCAGACAAGAAGAGAGAGGAGGAAGAAACATTTTAATTTTTATTTAGTTGTTCACATTGGTTGTCCCTGCCATACCTGGGACATGAACCCAGTTCCTACGGATGTACATGAGCTGCACTTGTCTGGAGGTGTCTGATTTAACCACTGCTCTACCAGCGCGTGCCAGATCTAGAGAATTTAAGCACTTACCAAAGTAATACAACTAATAAGTGATGGAGCTAAGATTATTGCTTATCATCGCACCCCTTGGACATTATCAGTATAAAGGTCTTGGAGTATATATGCCCAGGCTTTTAAAATGTGTGTTCATGTATACATGGACACACACACACACACACAGATGATGAGGATAATTTGTCATGTTTTTTCTCTAGAAATGTGGAGTTGTACTCTATCAAGTTGTTAACCGGCCTTTTTTTTTTTTTTTGCTAAATAGTGTATTTCATCATCTTTCAGTGTGAACACATATAGGTTTATTCATCTTCTCCCACACTTTTTAATGGTTATACAGTATTCCTTTTATGGCTGCACTAAACAGAAACAACAAATGCCGTTTTTATAAAAGCTCCAGTGAGCTTCATTTTACATACATTTTTGAATGATATATTACTATAAGGAATCGCTTTGTTTTTAAAGAAAACGTTCAGGTAAGAATGAAGACAAATAGGCAGGCAGGCAGGCATGAAGAGAAAGAATGAAGACGCATTTATTTATTTTATTTAGTTAATCATCTTGGTTGTTCTCCCTGACCCCTGGTCTCTAACCTGGTTCTTGGGATGTGTGGATTACGTCTAGTGACCTTATCCTCTAGGCCACCAGGGCGTACTTTGAAGGACATTTTAAGGTCAAAGTGTGCATACATTTAAAATTTTGGTAAATACTGCCAAGCCAGCCTTTAAAAACTCAGTTCAAATTAAAACTTCTGTCAGTCGCCTCTTTCATCAAAATCTCATCACCATTGATTATTTTTCCTGATTTTAGTCAGTCATGTTTTTATTTCATATTTTACTTATTACTAATGAGCATTAGCATATTCCTCCATTTATAGTCAATAAGACATCTCTTTAAAATTTTCCTCTCATATACTTTAGCCATTTTTCTATTAAAGTGCTTGTCTCATTGATCTGTAAGATTTGTTATTAAGAATATTATTAAATGTTGCCAGCATTTTCTGTAGTTTATAGTTTGTATTTTTGTTTTACTGCTTTTTAAAAATTTTAACATACTATATTATACATGATATATTTAATAATATGTCATAATATATTGTGATACTTAATATTATAGATTGAAGCAATTTGTTTTCACGTAACTGTCCTGGCAACATTTAGTAATACATTTGTTTTCTCATTTGGGATAGCATCTTTGTCTTATACTAAATTCCCATATACTAGGTGTGGCTATTTCTATACTCCCTGTTCTGTTTTATTTATCTATCCACATATACCAGCATATATGCTATTTTATTTATTATAGCCTTATAGCAAAATTTAATACCTTGTAGGACAAGCTTACTAAAAGTTGTTTTGGCTATTTTTGTACCTTTATTTTTTATTTTTTATTTTTTTTAAGGAAAAGTGCAGGCAGGAATGAAGGCAAGTAGGCAGGAAGAGAGAGGAAGAGGAGCCACTTTATTTTTATTCAGTTGTTCACATTGTTTGTTCCCGCCCCACCAGCTCCCGATCTTGATCCCAGGACCTTGAGATGTATGTGGAACTGCTCCCAGGTGTACTAGACAGATAGGCCACCAAGGCATGCCAACACCTTTATTCTTTTACATGCATCTTTATGTGCTTTTATTTAAATTTTTGCAGACATATAATGTGAATATTGAAGTGAGCTTCATTTTATCACTATTTTTCTATTGTAAAAGCAACTAAAAAGCATTTCAAGGTAAAGTCTTTGACCCTTCCCTTGGCTACCCCAGTGCCATTTCCAAGAGACAACACCACCTTTTCAAAATCATAAACTTAATGAGAAAATTAAAAAATAGTTACTCAGTTATATGAATTTTAGACTCATTTAGTCAAGTTCTAAGAAAGAAAAAAAACACTTAAATTTTATTTAGATGTAGTGAATTAAATTTAGGGAGGACTGACATTTATATTGTTATATTCTATTCAGAAATGCTATGCTTTTTTATTTTTTAAAGTCATTTGTTATATTTTTCAGTAATTTTTTTTTTTTTTTTTTTTTAAGAATTGTGTATTTCTTTAGAGAAGGGAACATGCAGGAATGAAGGCAATTAGGCAGTCAGGTAGAAAGAGAGAGGAGGAAGAAACGTTTATATATTGTACTCAGTTGTTCCCCTATCCTTGGGTCTTGAACCTGAGTCCTTGGGATGAATGTGAACTATGTCAGTGGCCTTATCTGCTTGGCCACCAGGGCTTGCCTCCATAAAATTTTTAAATTATTTATATTGCTTGTTTCTTACGAAGTTTATTTCTAGACTTAAAAGAAGTATAATGTGCATGTAATGTATAAAAACATAGCAGATACTAAGGATAAATCTTCTATTTGTAAGACCAATGACTTAGAAGAAGAGAGATGATGCATGTCAGTGGTTGTATGCACAAGTTATAGTTGAATCAGTTATTTTTCCATTATATTTTTATACTGATTATTATCTGTAATAGGATGGTTATCATTTGTAATTATTTAGGGTGACTTTCTTTTTATTCTTTTTTTTTTTTTTTTTTAAAGAGGGAAGAATGAAGGAAGGAAGGAAGGTAGAGGAGGAGGAAACATCTTTAGTTGTTGTTTATTATTGTATATTCACCAGCCCCAGGTACTTGGGCTTTATGTGGTCCACTAGCCAGTGTCTCCGCTGTCTGAACCACAAGGGCAAGCTCATATTTTTTTTCAAATTTATCTTTAATACTTTATACTAATATAATCAGAAAAAATTTCATTTTAAAAATGTTTGGGCATAACTAGAATCAGAAATGAAAGGGGGAAGGTTACAACAGACACTACAGGAATACAAAATGTAAGAGGTTGCTATGAACAAGATAGACAACCTTGAAGACATGGACAAATTTCTAGAAAAATACATTCTACCAAGACTAAACCTGGAAGAATTGGAACCTGAACAGAACAATCACAAGTAAAGAAATTGAAGAGGTAATCAAAAGTCTCCCTAAAAATAAAAGCCCAGGACCAGATGGGTTTTCTAATGAGTTTACCAAACTTTCAGAGAAGAATTAACACCTATTCTTCTCAAGCTTTTCCAAAATATTGAAGAACAGGGAACTCTCTCAAATACTTCTTACTAAGTTAACATCACACTGATACCAAAAGCTGATAGAGATGTCACCAAGAAAGAAAATTGCAGACCAGTATCTCTAATGAGCATAGATGCAAATATCAGCAAACCAGATCAAGCAATTCATTGAAAAGATCACCAATCCTGACTAAGTGGGATTTATCCCAGGGACATGAGGATGCTTCAATATACATAAATCTGTAAATGTCATACATCCTATAAGCAAGAGCAAAGAGAAAACCACACGATCATATCAGTAGACCCAGAGAAATCTTTTGAGAAGATCCAACACCCATTTAAGATAAAAACCCTCCATAAAATGAGAATAGAAGGTATGTACCTCAACATAATAAAGGCCATATATGACAGACCCACAGCCAACATTATAGTTAATGGTAAAAAACTGAAAACATTTCCTCTAGGGTCAGGAATGAAGTAAGGCAAGCCACTTTCATTACTGCTCTTTAACATCGTCCTGGAGGTCTTAGCCAGAGCAGTTAGGCAAGAAAAAGAAATAAAAAGATCCAATAGAAAAGGAGGAACTATTATTACCACACCACTTAAAATAGAAGTAAAAAGAATAAAATATCTTGGACTATACTTAACAAAGGGAGTGAAAACACTATACAATGAAAACTACAAATCCATTTGAGAAGAAATAGAAGCAAATACAAAGAGATGGAAAGACATTCCCTGCTTATGATTGGGAAGAATCAATATCATTAAAATGGTCATCTGAAGTAAAGCAATATACATGTTGAATGCAATCCCCATTAAAATCCCACAGGCTTCTTTCCAGGAAATAAAAAAACAAAAAAAATCTTAAAATTTGTTTGGAACAACAAAAGACCCCGAATAATCAAAGCAATTATGAGAAAAAAGAACCAATCTGGAGGTTTACACTCCCAGACATTGAGCTATACTATAAAATGACAGTGATCAAAACAATATGGTACTGGAATAATAAAAGAGCCACAGACCTGTGTAATAGAACAGAATCACCAAAAATTACCCATTCACATATAGTCAGTTAATCTACAACAGTGGAGCCAAAAGCATACAGTAGAGAAAGGAAAGGTTCTTCAATAAATGGTGTTGGGATAACACAACACTCAAAAAATTAAGCTAGATTACTCTTTAGCACCAGTTACAAAATTAACTCAAAATGGACTAGAGACTTGGACATAAGACCAGAAACCATAAAATTCTTGGAAGACGATATAGGAAAGACATTCCATGACATCAACCTTAGGGAGGTCTTTGGGGACTCAACTCCAGCATCAGGGGAAACAAAAAAGAAAAACAACAGGAGTACAGACTAAAAAGTTTCACAGCAAAAGAAAAAATCATCAAAGACAACCTACTAACTGGAAGAAGATATTTGCATTCCGTATTTCTGACAAGGGCTTAATATCCAAAATATACAAAGAACTCATAAAGCTCAATAACAGAAAAACAGCCAATCCAATTAAAAAAATGGGAAAAGGAATTGGAGAGACATTTTTCTGATGAGGATATACAGATGGTGAGCAGGGAAATGAAGAGATATTCCTACTTGCTAGCTATCAGAGAAATGCAAGTCAAAACACCTGAGAGATTGGCTGTTATCCAAAAGTCTGGAAACAGCAAATGTTGGTGAGGATGTGGAATTAAGGGAACACTTTTACACTGTTGCTGGGAATGCACATTGGTAAGACCCCTATGGAAAATAGTATGGAGATTCCTCAAAAAGTTGAATATGGAAATCTCATATGATCCCTTCTGGTTGTTTACCCAACAGATACAAAAACCACTAATTTGCAGAGATTTATGCCCCCCCGCCCATTATTGTAGCCCTGTTCACAATAGCTAAGAACTGGAAATTTCCTAAGTTGCCCAACATCAGATGAATGAATAAAAGAAGGTATGGTACATATCTACAATGGAATACTACACAGCCCTTAAAAGAGATGAAATTCTGTCATTTGAATCAATATGGATGGTTCTAGAGGAGATTATGCTAAGTGAAATAAGTCAAAAGAAGACAGAGATACCAGATGACCTCGCTCATAGGTGGAATGTAAATAGACAAAACAAAGGAACAAATGAAATAAGACCAACACTTGGTCACTTGCAAGAGAACTCAGCTTACCAACAGAGAATGGGAAGTGGGGTGGAGAGGACAAATAGTGAAGAACACTTAGTGATTTGGCGGAGGGCAGGGTGTATTGACATCTATCTGAGGAATGGGAACACTGAACATTTGGGGATCCTATATGTATGAGTTTATTTTAATGTGTAAAATCAAAGTTTCTGCAATAAAAATTTAAAAAACTAGAAAAAGAATGTTTGTACAATTTAGACCAGTATACATTAAGAAGAAATGTTGCTTTTGATTTTATCATACAGGAATAACCATTGTTGACATTTTGCTCCATGACACTTTCATTTAGATGTTTTTCAGTATGATACTAATTATGTTTATATGATTTTAATATACAATAAGTTCCAATAATTATAATTTATGAACATTTCTAATTGCTGAATAATAGTCTATCCTGCATTTACTGTAATTTATTTAATACTTCGTATTTTGTTAGGTGTTTTTTCCCATTTGTTACAAATACTTAGTCAGCAAGCATTTTTTATATCGAAATCTTACTTGCATATCAAAACTTTGCTCCAAGTATATTTCTAAATGTGAACTTAATGGAAAAAAGGCTATGAACATTTTAAATAAGTTTGTTAAAAATAAAGTCATGCAAAAATAGTAAAGGTATTATAGAAAATACAATTTAAAAAAATTTAAATGACTCATAATCCCATTTATCAGAGAGAAACTTCCAAACTTTTGATATAATTTATTTTTTTTAAGAGGAAGGAAGGAAGTTAAAAGAGGAAAAAAATGCATTGAAGTGGGGAAGTGGGAGGAAGCACTTTTAATTAACTTTTGGTTCTTCTCCTGGCCCAGTGTCGGGAACACAGATCATTGATCTTTACACAGTCTGCATGCCAACCTACAGCTGAGTTCCTAAGCCACCGGAGTGCACCTTGTAGTTCTTTAAAATCACTTTTTCTCTGTGAAAGTGTGTGTGTGTGTGTGTGTGTGTGTGTGTATCTGTGTATAATTTTTAAAGTAAAATTAATATTATAAATTGACCATTTGGTTTAATTAAGATTATATCGTGAATATTTTCTTAAATCCTAGTCATTTTGGGTCATATAGATTTTTTCCAGTTTTAAAGTATTATTTTTGACTATCAAAAATAAAATTATAGTAAACAGTTTTGGGTTTTTTTCTACAAGAAAGGTGAAAGCAGGAATAAAGGTGAATAGGCAGTCAGGCAGGTAGAGAGAGGAGGAGCAAGCATTTATTTTATTTATTCGTTCATCTTGGTTATTTCTCCCTGGCCCTGGGGCACAACCTGGGTCCTTGGAATCTATGTAGATTGCGTCTGGTGAACTTAACCATTACTCCACAAGGGCAGTCCCACATGTTTTGTTTATAAATCTTTGGGTTTAAGGTTATATTCTTAGGGTAGGATCTCAGAAATGGAATTACTTGATATGCACATTTTAAAGAATATATAATGCCAAATCCTTTTAGATGTTACTAATTTACTTCCCTCAACAGTATATTTGGGTGTTGTACATTTATATAAATGGATTAGCTCTTTGAGAAAGTAGGTGTAATAGCTTCGACTTCCGTTTATCATTTTGTGGAAATATTTGTATGCCTCTAGACTACTTTTTGATCTGGCAGTTAAAGGTACCTCGACTATTCAGGCTCTGAAAGGTATTGCTCCAACTTTAGTGAAGTGGCCTTTGGAGAATTTCGTTGTGGATACTATATACTCTAAAGAAAGTGTTTGCAGATTCCCCAAATCAGACAAAGTGAAACTTAACCAGAATGTGAGATGTCAAATTGAATCAATCCTTTGAAAAAGAATAAGGAGAAAGTCATAGAAGATATTTAACTATAATTTTTTTCCTTATTTGATTTCTTGGAAATAAATTCTTTCCAGTTAGGTTGCCATTATTGTGTGGTATCTGTGCCTATTGGACTTGAATATTAAGAAACTAAATGAAACCATAGCTGTGGATTAGGGAGACATAACTTTTCATTTTGATATTTTATTGCATCAGGATGTCTCCTTTCTTTTAGACCTCATTTACCCTGTGCCTGCTTGATCATACTTACTGATTGAATAAATTAGTACCTAAAGGGATGGCTAAAAAAATAAATGATTACAAATATATAGATACCAGAATAAAAGAAAGATTGAAAGAGAAATGATTTATATTGTTTATTCATGATCTACTTTTTCGTTGAAGTTTTCATAAGTAGACTTTATTTTAAAAGGAAAGGTACAATCAGGAGTGAAGGTGAGTAAGCAGGCAGGCAGGAAGAGACATGAGGAAGAAGTATTTATTTATTTTATTTAGTTGTTCCTCTTGGTTGTTCCACCACCATCTCCCAACTCTCCTGTCCTGGTATGCATGTGGACTATGTCAGCCAAAGACTGTGGACTTAACCACTAAGCCACCAGTGTGCACCAGTAAGCTGAACTTTTTAAGGAAGCATATATATATGTGCATTGTAGGCTAACTGCTGACGAGAAAAGTCAGAATAATTTTAGATCCATGAAGTTTATATTGACAAGAACATAACTTTTAAAGGTCTATCAGCTTTTAAATTCTTTACTACTTTTTCTCTAGCAGCTGAAGTGAAATCTGAATTTAGTCTGCAGACTCCTTCTACTGGGTCTAAGAATGGGGAAAAGAGCAGATACCTAAACTTTGGGCATGAGTGGTCACAGGTGGCATTAGGTATATTTAGTTGGTATTTTTCATAAATCATGTGTATTCTCTACAGGGTGCGTTCCCAGCTCGCTTGAAGAAGGTGCTGATTGTGGGAGCACCCATCTGGTTCCGAGTGCCCTATTCCATCATCAGCCTCCTCCTGAAGGACAAAGTCCGGGAGAGGGTAAGGCAAGCTAGCTTCCTTTTATTTGAAGGTGGATAGATGCATTTCCATCTTCCCTATTGAAATAATGCCAATTAATTTTCTACCTTCAAAAAAACTTCTCCTGGCTTGTCTCCTAGAGCACTTTCTGTTTCTGTTACATTCACATACATTCTCTGCTTTAGTCATTACTCACCTCAAGATAGACTGCCTTGCTCACTGTATTTTAAGTTCCTTGAAGTTAGAGACTGAACATAGTCTGTCTGGCACTCCCCCTCAGTAGCACCTGGTTTAAAGATAGTACTGATGGAATATGCCCTGTTGGTAATTTAGGGATAGATATACTTCCTCATGCTGTATAAGCCTTTGAGATTTAACAACTTTAATTGCATTCGTTGAACTACAAACACTGTTCAGTCCTTTGGACTCCTAGGGTGGTTCAAGAGAGTCATATTTGTAAATTTTCCTTACTGATATTCTTTTTTCTTAAAACAGCTTGTTGCTTCCTAACTTCAAAGGTATTATCTAAAATTATCTTAAATCTGTAATCTATAAGCCTTGGGGTGGGAGGCTCCAAGAATGAAGGATTATGGGTTCATCCATTCACTCATTCATTTCTCACTCTTGAAAGAAAGGGCATATAAAAATTGACAGAGTATAAGATAATAAAGTTGTTGTGAAATATTATCATATTTGTGTAGTATTCAATAATGAGTCTATGAATAATAATGCAAATCTTTGTAGCTGAGGCAACTTGGGTTGTGACTCAGAATTGGAGAGATTTTTCCTAAGATAATTCTCTGAGAGGACTCCTTAGCCAAGTTTTTGCACTTGTTTACAATTATATACATGTGTATAAGCTCAAAATATACTGAACATCTTTATAGTCAGGATTCTGGGTCCTGGGAATTAAAAATAGAGTGAGAAAATTCTGTCAAAGTCCTGGTGCTGACACTTGCAGAGGACTCTAGAGAATATTGCCTCAGGCAGTCGAGGGCGGCACAAAAGAGGGCGCCTCTGAGTTGGGCCTTGAAGAATCTGAAGAAGTAAAGAGGGCACTCCAAGCATTAGTGAACAGTAGAGGCCAGCTTTTAGGAACAGCATTCCCGTTCTGCACAAATTCAAGGAAACCAAGTAGGCCAGTTTGGTCCAGCATGGCTATTTCCAAACAAAGAACAAAATTAGGTTTTTGTTTTTTAAGGGAAGAAGGATCAGGAAGGAAGAGAAGGAGGACACACTTTTATTTATTTTTCATTTTCTCCACCCTGCACCCTGGGTCTCAAACTTTAGTCCTTGCCCTTTACACAACTCACACCCCAGCTGCCAGTTTAGCACCTGAGCCACCAGGGTACACTAAGAGTTGGGCATTGTGATGAATTCTCAAGCATTTTTTTCTAGGCTACCCTGCCTCTGGGTGGCTGATCTTGTGCTTTCATTGAAACCTATGTTTGAGAACATGTGAGTAAAACATTAGCCAGTAAGCTCAGTACTGGTTGCCTTAGTATGGCATTGACAAAAATAACCACCATCTATGCATTCTCAGTGGTCAAAAAGACAAGTACCATCATGAGATGGTCTAGGAAGCTTTGTTAATAGTGGAAAGACTTAGTTCACTAGATGCCTTCTTTTCAGAAAGCACTAAAACAGGGCTCCGAATTCCAGGGAAAAGTTATATACGTTCCGGAAAGTCAAATGTTTGGGAAATTTAAGCCCAGCCAGATGAAATGCCGCTTACTTATTTTACAAAAATACCTAGGATTTCAAGCAAATCTCATCCCCCTGTCCAAGTCCCATGTAAGCACAAACATTCTTTATCTTCATTATCTGCATGCCTCCCCCTACCCGATATATTCACATGGTCCTTTCTGGCCTTCCAGATTCAGATCTTAAAGACATCTGAGGTCACCCAGCACCTGCCCAGGGAGTGCCTTCCAGAAAACCTGGGTGGGTTCGTCAAAATTGACCTCGCCACTTGGAATTTCCAGTTCCTACCCCAGATGAATGGCCACCCAGATCCCTTCGATGAGATCATCCTGTTCTCTCTCCCTCCCACCTTCGACTGGGACTCAGTACATGTTCCAGGTCCCCACGCCATGACCATCCAAGAGTTGATGGACTATGTTAGCACCCGACAAAAGCAGGGGATATTTGAAGAGTATGACGACATCCGTCGGGAGAACCCTGTTGGTACTTTTCACTGTTCCATGTAAGTAGGAATGCTTTGGGGTCATGATTGGTTACCCAGACCTTCTGGTGTATGCTAACAGCTTCTTGCATACTCGCTTCCTTAATGGAGGTCCTTCCTTGTGTCAAAAAGCATCACTCTCACTTGTGAGTTTCTCTCATCTGGAAAGAGTATTGCCCACTTTGGTGCTTGTTGCCAGCAGCCTGTGCTCTGAAGGGATTACTTTAATAATGGACACTTTTTCTTATATTTTCCTTTAATGCACATGTTTTTAGGGGAAAACACACACACACGCATTAAGCTAAACTTGGTCTCTTTGTTCTTGTTTTCAATGTGCTCTCTGGATTGTTCATTTGGGTGCTTTTCCCCTAGAGAATTTATAGTATAATGTTAGTTTCTGAGGAGGATGCTGGTGCATTTCAATAACTCAAGTCAATAAGAAAAGAATATTCTCTTAGGAATTCAGCCTTGTAGGATTTTCCTGCCATCCAACTCCTACAGTAAATCTCATGGCTAGTTTATAAATGGTTGATAAACTAGATTGCTTCCCTTACTGTTGCTGTCACTTAACCATGTTTTCTTTGGCTCCAGCAGTAATTTCTTGCTCTCCAAGCAATAGAGCTTGTGTTCCCGTTTAGCCCCAAATCCCCTCTATGACAAGTTATTTAACTGCTCCGTACCTCAGTCTTCTTGTGTATAAAATGTGATTGTTAGACTCTGGTACCACTTACCTTAAAAATTTTAGGATACATAAGTTTGTGAGTACCTCTTCCCCCTTGTAATTCCTGTCCAACTTTAGGGTATTGTCAAGAAGATACATGGAGGGATTTCGAGCAAAAGAAAAGAGGGAAAGCAGTTGGTAGGAAACTGAGATAAGGGAAGTGAGAGAGAAGCAATTGGAAGAAAAAAAAAAAGCAAGAATGCAAGAGAATAAAAAGAGAGCATATATCAAGTGGAGAAAGTATTCTTTCCTCCCTGCTGCACAGCTCTTTCTTCACTACCAACTCCAAACCTCTGTATGCATCCAGTCTTTGCCCAACCAGAAGAGTTTTTCCCTGTAGTTTTCTGAGTCAAGGAAGTATCATGGAGCAGGAAGAGTGCTGGAATGCTTGAAGAGGATGCACACTTGTCCTGGAAACTCCTGATCGTGTTCTGAGTACTTCTGCGAGACCCTGGAGTTCTCATTTCTATTGTGGTGCTCCATTCTCCCCATGAAAAAAGTGGTGTGGACCATCCTCTTGGCATCACCTAGCCAGCTGTCATGTTATAATTAGAGAGCACATTTCATACCTATGGAAGGACTTTCTAATATTCTCTCTTTTTGAATGAGTGTGCCCTCCACTTCAGGAGCTAGAACCCCGAATCCTCATCAGATCTCGGCCTCTATTACACGCTAAGTTCCGGTGGCACTCCTGACAAGGACAAACTTTATTTCCCTTGGAATTCTAGACTGTGAACTAGATATTAGAATGATCACTGTTATCCAGGATTCCCAAAGACTGAGAGACTTTCTTTTACTTTTTCTTCTCCCCTTCTACCCTTTTATGAAAAGAGTTTTTTAAAAAATTGAATATCACAGACTATTGACATTGATAACAATATCCTAATCTTACTCAGTTTTCTCCAGATTTTATTTGTATGTGTTCATTTTTAGCTCTGTGCAAATTTTTTTTCAAGGAACTGTGCAGGCAGGAATGAAGGCAAGTAGCAGACAGGTAGGAAGAGAGAGGAGGAAAAAGCTTTTTATTTATTTTTATTTAGTTGTACACCTTGATTGTTCTCCCCAGCCCAGAATGTGAACCTGGGATTTTGGGATATATGCAGATTATACTTCAGCTGGAGGCAGTTCACCAGACTACTCCACCAGTATGCACTGCTCTGCAATTTTTATCACACTGTGTCTTCTTTACCACTGTCAATATACAGAAGAATTCTATCACTACATACCTCTATCCCATCCCTCTCTATCCCTGATCCCTACAGCCATTAATGTGTTCTTCATCACTATAATTTTATCATTTCAAGAATGTTATTATGTAAGTGGATCATATTACATGTACTACGTTGGGATTGCTTTTTTCACCCAGGATAATGCTCTGGAGTTTTATCGGTGTTATGTGTATCAGTAGTTCATTCTTTTTTTATAGCTGAGTAGTGTTCCATAGTACATAGGTACCACAGATGAATGTCCTTTGTTATTCACCTGTTGAAGGACCGCAGATTGTTTCCAGTTTTTATTACAAGTAAAGAGCTGCTATGAACATTTGTGTCTAGATTTGTATGAATGTAAGTTTCCGTTTCTTTGGGATCAAGAGTACTTATGAGAAACTTCCCTGTGTGACTGTACTATTCTCTGTTACTCCCCAGCAATGTCTGAGTGATGCAGTGTCTACTTCCTCACCATCATTTGATGTTATCACTCGCTTTCATTCACTAGTCTAATAGGTGTTTTGGCTTTTACGTTTTCCTAATAATGATGTTGAATACCTTTTCATGTGCTTATTTGCCATCTATATATCATCTTCATAAAAAGTCTTTACATGTCTTTGCTCATTTTCTGGTTGGATTTAAAGAACATTATTGATCTTTATTCATTCACTTGTTAACGGGAAGTTGTTTCCAGCTCTTGGCTGTTGTAAATAATGCTGTAGTGAACATAAGGGCATATATAGCTTTTCATTAGTGTTTTACTATTCTTTGGATAAATATCTAGAAGTGGAGTACTGGATCATATAACATTTCTAGTCTTAATTTTTTGAGGACTTTCTGTACTGTTTTCCATAGTGACTACACCAGTTTACATTCCCACCAGCAATATACAAGTGTTTCCTTACCTTCACATCTTTTTAGTTTGTTGTCGTTTTGATGGGATGAATGGATAAAGAAGATGTATATATACACAGTAGAATACTACTCAGCTATTAAAAAAAAAGATGAATTCTGACAACGTGGATGGACCTTGAAGATATTATACTAAGTGAAATAAGTCAGAAAGACAAAGACCCTATGATTTCACTCATGTGGAAGATAAAGAAATAAAGTAAATGAACAAACAAAACAAAAGCAAACTCTTAGATTCAGAGAAAAGATTGCTGATTGCAGGGGGAAGATGGGAACAGAAGGGAGTGTTGGGTGGCGAAGTGGATCAACGGGGTTAATTGAATGTGGTGGATCATAATGTAAGTATAGAGTGAAAGTATAATGCTCTACAGCTGAAACTTAAATACTTATAAAGAAATGCTACTTCAGTTAAAGCAAACAAAAAACCTCTTGAGATTTAAGAGTTCTTTATATATTCTAGTGATTGATTCTTTGTTGGCTACATGATTTGCAGATATTTTCTTTCAGTCTGTAGCTTTTGTTTTTTACCCTTTTAGCGGTTCTCTTGTAAAGCAGTTTTTATTTTGATGAAGTCCTTTCGATTAATTTTTCCTTTTATGGATCATTTTCTTGACATCAAGTCTTAAGAACACTTTGCCTAGTCCTAGATTCCAAAATTTTTCTCTTATTTTTTTTTTTTATAAGAAGAAGTTTATTTTATTATTGTTTGTTTTTCTTTTCCTTCCTTTGATCCTGGTTCTTGAACCTGGGTCCTTGAGCTTTATGTGGCCTGCCCTTAGCCACTGAGTCACAGGGGTGTACCCCCACTCTGCCCCCTTTTTTGTAATTGAGGTAACTTTGATTTACAGAATAAGTTTAGATGTGCAGGGTCGCTCTTTATCAAATATCAATGCACCACACCCACTACCAAGTTTTCAAAAGTCTTCCACAATCGTCCATTGGTACCTCCACCACTTGCTCCTGCCTTTCACCTCCCTCCTCTTTGGTAACCTCAGTTTTATTGTCAATGTCTAAGGGTCAGTGTTTGTTTCATCTGCTTTGTTTATATCCACATGAGTCAGATCATCAGGAATTTGTCTTTCTCCTTCTAATTCATTTCACTTAGATTAATCTTGCTGGTTATCCTAAACCAGTTCCACTCATGTTGTCCAAATGACAAGGTTTTATCTTTTGGAGAGCTGTGTAGTATTCCACTGTGTGTGTGTGTGTGTGTGTGTGTATACACATATATATATATATGTGTGTGTATATACCATATTTTCTTTATGCAGTCATCTGTCTATGGGCACATAGATTTTTTTCCATTTCTTGTCTATTGTAAATAATGCTGCAGTGAACCTGTGGGTACATAAATCTTTTCAAATCAATGTTTTTGTGCTTTGGGGGAAAATACCCAGGAATGGGATGATAGGATCATATGAAATTTTCATCCTCAGTTTTTTGAGAACTCTTCATACTGCATTTCATAAAGACTTCACCAATTTGTACTCCCACCAACAGTGTACAAGGGTTCTCTTTTGTCCACATTCCCACCAATACTTGTTGTTGCTAGTCTTTTGGATAATAGCCATTTTTACAAGTGTGAAGTGGTATCTCATTATTGTTTTGATTTGCGTTTCCCTAATACTAAGACATGAGATGAGGGACATCTTTTCATGTGCCTGTTAGCCATCTGTGTCTTTTGGAGATTTCCTTCTATTTTTATTTTTTAAGTTTTATAATTTGATTTGTTTGAATTAAGTATTTATATAAAGTATAAGTTTTAGCTTAATCTTTTTATTTTCTATGTTTTCGCCTATGGCTGTCCAATTGCTTCAACACAGTTTGTTGAAAAATGTATTCTTCCTCCATTGAATTGTCCCTACATCTTTGTAAAATATTACCTGGGCTAATTACTCCATAAGAAGTGATTTCTTTTTTTTTCAATATGGAAAAGAACAGTATAACATGTGTTCCTGTCACTAAAATTGATACTTTTAAAATATTTTGTCATACTTGCTTCATCTTTGATTATATAAGGGAAAGTTTGCATTGTAAGGTTGAAATCCCTTTTCATGCTCATCAGTTATTTTCATTACCCAGCAGTAACTGCTAGTATGAATGTGGTATGTTTCCTTCCATTTTGTTTATATTGTTACATAAATATATGTACTCTTGAACAATATGGAATATTATTTTAAGATATACACAAATACTTTTTCAAAGCCAGATAGTACCCCAAAAAAGGCAATGACAAAATAAAAAGCAATCTCTTGCCTTACACTTAGTTCTTCTAATTTAGTTATTCATTTTCAATTCTTTTTTTTTTTTAAAGGAAAAGTACAGTCAGGAATAAAGGTAAGTAGGTAAGCAGGCAGGAAGAGAGAGGAGGAAAAAGCATCTTTATTTTTGTTTTTATTTAGTTGTTCACACTGGTTGCTTTCCCCAGGCCTGGAACTTGAACCCAGAGGTATGTGGCTTGCTCCTTTGGAGGTGATTGACCTAACCTCTGCTCTACTGGGGGTGCCCTTTTTCAATTCTTATAACTGTTTTTTTCTTGTGTTTCTTTCATAATTCTAAATAACATGCTTATAATAACTATTGATTTTTATGGTAGGTGAGCATTTTGCTTTCACACCATGTCTCCAGTTCGATTTTTCCAATATAATCATGTGACAATTTTTTATTAAACCAATAGTAACTTTTTGTTATTATAACTATATAATTTTTTTGTGGTTATCAGGCTTTAAATGAACTCTGAAATTATATGTATTAAATAGCCTTATCACTTCCATGTTTTGGTTCTTCTGGAGTTAATTCCTTTTTTTATTTGCTTTTAATTTTCTATGCTTAATCAAATTTATTTTATAGTTTGTTTTTTTTTGTTTTTTTTAAGTAAAGGTGCAGGCAGAACTGAAGGTGACTAGTCAGGCAGGTGGGAAGAGAGAAGAGGAAGAAATATTTTTATTCATTTATATTTATTTGTCTAATTGTTCATTTTGGTTTTCCCCACCCCTGCCCCGGGATGCAAACCTGAGTCATTGAAATTTGAACTGTGCCAGCTGGAGATGGTGGACCTAACTGCTCTTCTTCAAGGGGGCACCTACTCTGTCATTATTACTGTTATTATAATTGTTATTTTGAAAAGAAAGGAGGAAGAAGCGCATCAGTTTATTTTTTGTTTAGTTGTTCACACTGGTTGTTTCCTGCCAGGGCCCGGGACTCAGACCCAGGGGGTGTGTGGCCAGTCTCCTCCTAGGTGACTGACCCAGGGGTGTGTGGCCTGTCTCCTTCTAGGTGATTGACCGAACGCTGCTCCACCAGGGTGTGTAACTATCATTATTTTTGAAGGCCGTCAAATATATCAGATAATGAAGTGATTGTGTCTTTTCCTCCTGAAGCCCTCACTTCCAGAACTTTTTGTTTTTTTCTCAATTTAAAATGATTTTCAGCTTTCATTCTGTGATTGCCCCTCCTTACTTTCCTTTGTTGGCTCTTATTTCCTGGAGCCCATATCTTCTTTATTTCCATTTTTCTCTAGAGTTTGGAAATGGAGGTTAGAAATAATTTTGCTTCAGTGTATTTAAAGTAATACCTTTTTTTTTTTTTTTTTTTTTTTTTTAAGCGGAAGGAGGCAGACAGGTAGGAAGAGAGGGGAGGAAGAAACATTTTATTTATTCATTTTTCAGTTTTTAAAACCCAGCTGCGAGCCACAAACCTGGGCCCTTGGGCTGTATGTGGACTGTGCCCCAAGCATGGGCTTAACACCTGAGCTACCAGGGTGTACCAGTAATGCCTTTGCAAATGAGCTGTTTTTTCCTTCGGGGCATTTTTAGATAACCTTTATATATTTCATTTAAATTGTTCACAATGATGTGCTTTGGTGTGGGTCCTTCTTATCATTGTTGGGTGTTTGATTCTTTTACTCTGAAGGCTTATGCTCTGTGTGTGTGTTTGTGTGTGTGACAAAGTAACACAGTTACTGTAGGCTACCTGCGTTTCAGTTGGAAGAGCTTCTGCTAGTCTTTGGATCCCTTCAGTCTGATGGCAAACAGTGTGACTACAGAGTGGTGTTGTAGGTCCACAAACCACCAGCTACTATTTTTCTGGACCACAGTGTCAGATGTCCATAAAGATACGGGCTCCAGGAAATAAGAGCCCACAAAGGAAAGTTAGGAGGGGAAATCACAGAATGAAAGCTGAAAATCATTTTAAAGTGAGGGAAAAAAAAAACCCAAAAAGTTCTGGAAGTGAGGTCTTCAGGAGGAAAAGATGGAATCAGTTCATTATCATGTTTGATTACTTTAAAAATAATGATAGTGGCACATCCTGGTGGAGCAGCAGTTCTGTCAACCACATGCTTCTCTCTTCATCTTGGTTTTGCCACAGAAGGAGCAAGTGAACTTGGCATGCTGAGTTCAGTTTTCTTCACCATTTTCCTAAGGGAGTCACCATAATGTGTCCCATATATACCAATGATTCTGACTTTGGTACATTTGGCCATGTCGCTGAAAACTATGTCCCTGTCCAGAGAGAACAGCTTGTATTCTTTAATTGTAGAACTTTTTGTTTTTAAGTTTTTTTTTATTCTTTCCTTGCATTATGCTAGTTCTCTCTTTGGAATATTTTTATCAGTCTGGTTGGCTCTCCTAGAGCAAGGATTGCCAAACTTTCTTTAGAGGGCAGATAGTAATATTTCAGGCATGTGGGCCTAACAATCTTTGTTCCAAGTACTCAACTCTAACATTGTAGTGTGAAAGTAACTGTAGATAGTACTAAATGGATGCACTTGGCAGTATTCCAATAAAACTTCATGTACCAAACAGATGACCAAGCCATAATTTGCTGACCCTATCCTAAAATGATTCTTATTTTCTTAAGTTTTCTTGTATTTTTTATCACTTTGACTTTTGATTTTTATTCTGGGAAATAAACTCTCGTCTCCTTTATTAAAATTCTTATTTCGAATATAATTTTTAATTTCCAAAAGCCTTTTTAAAATTTTTTTTATAGAATCCTATTCTTGTTTTATGTATACAGTAGCCTTTTTCTCTGTGACGATATTAATTATAGCCTTTTAGAAGTAATTTTCTTTTCCTCGCTCTCATTTGTGTTTCCCTTTCTCCCAATGTATTTGAATTGATCTCTTTTACGTTAAAAGGGCTTTCCTAATTAGCTGGAGATCCTTGACTGTTATTTCACACTTTGGAGTGGGATCCTATAAAAGGATTAAAAGTGTGGAAGCACATCCTGGAGGCCTAGTGGTTTGGTTCACCAGGTATAGTCCACATATATCCCAAGGTCCCCAGTTCAAAATCTGGGACCGGGTAAACACAAGATGAACAACTAAGTAAAAATACTTCCTTCTTTCTCTTTTCTTCTTTAAAAAAAAGTATGGGAAACACTAAAAGTACTGTTTCATTGGTGAACTTCAAATTTAAAATAATCAGATAGCTTGCTGTTGATATACTACAAATGAGAGAATTATTTTCTGTAGGGCTAGTCACTTTCTCCAGAGAGGAATTCTCCACTCTGTTGCTTGGTAGAGTCCAAGCCTACATATGAGTGTAGTTCTAGGAGGACAAGGAGAATGGGGCAGAGGAGTTTCACTATTTATCATTCAGATTTTCTTTTATTCCTCCGTTTTGAGTCCTGTGCCTCACCTTGCTTCTGGGATGTAGGAGTTCTGAAGGTGAGTTATAGTGTCTCTGTGTAGATATGTCCACTTCCTGGGTCTTAACTTGCACTTGACCAAGTCAGCCAAAATCATTCCATCTATTTTCTTTTTGCCAAAATATCTCTGCTGTTACTTTTTGAGTTTGTACTGATTTGTTCCATTGTTGTCATTTTATTTTTATTTTTTAAAGGAAAGGGGAAGGCAGGAATGAAGGCAAGTAGGCAGGTAGGCAGGAAGAGAGAGGAGGAAGAAGCATTTTTATTTTTATTTACTTGTTCACACTGGTTGTTTTTCTTGCCCTGGACCTGGGACTTAAACCCAGGGGTATGTGGCCTGCATTTCTTGAGGGGACTCATCTAACCACTGTTCTACCAGAGTGCACCTAAACTGGAACTTAAGAGACTTATTTTGAATATCTTCTGAGAAATGAGTAGTAAAACTTTTTATATGCGGCTAGATGTTTTTTGGTGTTGTAACCCTATTTCTCTCCTTTTCTCTTTTGAATTGAAATTACTTTATTTCTATAGAAATACATACTTACTATTAAAAATATTAAATGATAGGGGATTGTAGTCTGGATGATGAATAATTCCCGTGTCTCCCCACCCCCCTGACCCCCCTACCCCGGCCGCCAAACAGAGATTGATACTCATCTTTGCACTGCCAGACTTTGTATATAGGCATACACACTACCCACCACTTTTCCTTTATTGTATCTTATCTGTTTCATTTCCTTCAGGTCTCCAGGAAACCTAGAGAAGAACCGCTATGGGGATGTACCCTGCCTGGACCAAACTAGAGTGAAGCTGACAAAACGAAGTGGCCACACTCAGGTAGACAGATAAATGCCATCTTTTCAGATGCTGAGGGAAATTGAAGTCTCTTCCAAAGTAAAGCTTACTAATACTGTATTAGAAAGAACATAGAGTCTTAAGCCAGAAAGAGGCTTGAGTTTTAATTTTGCTACATACTAGTCTGTTTCTACAGGCAAGTTCCTGTATGCCCATCTCACAGTACTAAGTGGAAGTTACTTGAAATACTTTATGCAAATGCTGTTAGGATAAGGTCTGGTATAATGTAGATGCTTGATGAATGTTCCATTATTTCTCTTTTTACTCATTAGTTATAAAATCAGGGTCATATCATCTATCGTGTTGGTGAGTTGCTAAGCATCGACACAGGGCAACTCTAATAAAATAACCTCTGGTTTTTCCATCTAGAAGATCTGAAAAAGCTAGTATAGACATAAATATCTAGGGGCAGAGATGAAATGGTCAAATGACTTTATTTTATAGTATATTGATTTGATAATAGTGATGTATTAAAAAAAATCATACATAGTGGTCTTTCACTGGAAAGGTTATCCCAAACCAGGAAAATCTATTAATATAACAGTTTTTTTCATTCATTCTCTATCTTGTGCATTCTCCCTAACATAATTTACCTTCAAAGCTCTCTTTAACTTGTACTGTTCAAAGTAAAGTCATAGAAACAGTGCCCTTTTAACATGACATCACTATGGGACTTGCTATAACCCCCTCCCCCATTTTTTTTCCTCAGTGGATAATTTTTGGGAAAAACATTGCTTTGTATTTGACCATAATATGATACATGGATTGGTACCATAGGATCATGGCTTCAGTCTCTTTTGACCCTACTGTTTCACATAAACTGAATTCACAACCTGTCCAGGACCCTTTCAGAGGGTTTCCTGCAAAGCACATTATCTAAGAGTAACTGATTGAGGGCACATTCATCAGTTTTATTGTTATTGTGATAGTATGTGCTCTGAAGGAGGAGAGTATAATGGTTGAGTTGGGGTTCTAGAGTCAGAGGTCTCTATATTTTTCCCTCTTGTTTACTGTTCTCTCTCCGCTCCCAAGAGCAGTGCCTGGCATGGATAAGGCATTCAGTGAATTATTTATGAAAGAATGAGTGAATCTCAGTGTACTTGAAGACTGTCCAAGTCATCCCATAATTAATCTGAAAATCATCACTTGCATTATAATCCCTCTCATTACAGCAAAGATTGGTGTAGGCATTATTTTCACAGTAAATGGAAGATTCAGGTTTATTAGTAAATTGTTCACCAGATTTTCTCCTGCAATTATAAAAATGTCAGTCACAGTTTTTGTTGAATATGGTCATCATGTCTTGTGCTTGGTTTACTTCTCCCTGCTATTTCACTTTGTCCTCATGTCCATACTTCATCTCTCAGGTAACTTTCAATGTTAATACCTATGATTCTTCTGAAATTGCTGCTTTCAACTCCCAGTGTTCTCAGAGACAAGGATCCTGAATGTTGTTATCTTTTGTTGTAAAGAAATAGTAAGTCTCTCTTAAAGAAGTGACATTTCTTTTCCAGGCTGGAAGAGTAAGAGCTCATACATTACTTACATACTAATGTTGATTGGCATGGACCTGGTAAATCCTTTATAGTCTTCTTTTTCTTTTTGCCTGGGTCCAGGGTATACCATTTGAATATGTCAGGCTGAGCAGAGGGTGGGCTTTGGCTGACCCCGGGTGGGTCTTGAATTGAGAACCCTAGTCAGCAGTAACAGACTTCTAGCTTATTGGGTCTGCTGCATATGGTCCATTAGTTCAGTAAAGATGTCCAGGTCAGGGTAGAAAACTAGTAGCATGAGGTCAATACCAGCTGCTGTGGGAGGAGAGAAGAGCAGGAAACTCTTAATAAGTAGTGGGAGGATATGATGATGGGCTCGCTGGCTAGCAAACACACCTAGGTAATACGGGTTTGACCATGAGCTGCAGATAGTCTTCTGAGGGTGGCTGTTGGATACTGACAACACAGACTGTCCTCCAAGTGACAGGATTCTGGATGTGTTGGAGAGTCATGCTGACCTCCTGAGTATGGACTTCTTCCTCATTTGCTATTAATACTTTTTTTCTTTTGCCCTTCTTTAACCCTCCACTGGCTAACCTAGTTGCTAGATACTCTCAGCTAGTTATGCTATAACTTGAAATTGTAGTTGCATCCATGTTTCTCATGGATTGTGTTCATTCAGGTTTGTAATAGAGCGCTGGTTTGGCCCATCATGCTGTTGATGGTCCTAAATAGGAGGTATAGCTTTCTTCCTTCTCTCGTTGCCTTTTGTGTGTGGCAGCATTGACAGGGTGTCCTTGCTCAGGTTGTTTGATTTGCCCTTGTTTTTGGTCCTGTCATTACTTTTGGTCTGGAGCTGCATTGCAGCAAGTTCTAATGGACTTCTTTTTTTTTATAAATCACAGCTTTATTGAGACATAATTCACATACATGATTCACCCATTTAAAGTGTGCAGTCCAATGGTTTTTAATATATCCAGAGTTTTGCAATCGTTCACATAATCAACTTTAGAACATTTTTGTCACCTGTAAAAGATACCCCTTATCCTTGATGACACTCCACATTTTCCCAACCTGCCCTACTTTATTTTCCTATCTGTATAGATTTGCTTATTCTGGACATTTCACATAAGTGGAATTATAAAATATGTAGCCCTTTGTGTCTGATTTCTTTTCACTTAGCATGTTTTCAAGATTCATCCATGCTGAGGCATGATCTGTACTTCAGTCCTTTTTATTGCAAAAAACTCCATTGTAGGAATATATTACATTTTATATATTTACTCATTCATCACTTGAAGACCATTTGAGTTATTTCACCCACCCCACTCTTTTTTTTTTAAAGAGGACGAAAGGCAGGTAGGAATGAAGGCAGGCTGATAAGCAGCAGGTAGGAAGGAATAGAGGAGAAAGAAGCATTTTATTTATTTACGTGTTCATTTTATTGTCCCCCTTAGCACGGGCCAGGAACACGGTGCTTGGGCTTTATGTGGACTACAGACTTAATGCCTGAGCCACTGGGGTGCACCTTTTCCATTTTTTGATTCTTAAGAAAAATGCTGCTATGAATATTTGTGTTTTTAACTTTTTCTATGGATATGTTTTCAATTCCATTAGGAGTGAAACTGCTATATGCTCAGTGACCACTGTATGTTTAACTTTTTTAGGAATTGCCAGACTGTTTTCGAAAGTTACTATAGCATTTTTTACATTCCTACCAGTACTGTATAAGGTTTCTATTTCTCAGTATCTTTGTTAACATTTGTTATTATTATTACTTTTTTCCCTTGACCCTAGGTGTCAAACCCAAGTCCTTGGACTTTACATGGCCTTGCCCTTAGTCGCTCAGCCACAGCGGTCTGCCTTATTTTATTTTTTACCTGTAACCATTCTAGTGAATTTGAAATGGTAACTATTTTTTCTTTTCTTTTCTTTTTTTAAAGGAAGAGCACAGGCAGGAATGAAGGAGAGCAGAGGCAGGCAGGCTAGGAGGAAGGAGGAGCAAGCACTTATTTATTTTTATTTAGCTGTTCATTCTGGTTGTTGCCCCTGGTCCTGAGGTGCGAACCTGAGTCCTTGGCGTGTATGTGGACTGCGCTGCTCCTCCTCTCCACCAGGGCATGCCTATTTTTTTAGTTTTGCTGCTTATACTTTTAGTATCGTATCTAAGAAGGCATTGCCTGACACAAGATCACTAAGATTCGATATTTTCTTCTAAAAGTGTGTAGTTTTATTCTTACATTAGTCTGTGATCCACTTTGACTTTGTTTTGTGCAAGTTATGAGGAAGGAGTTGTACTTTGATTTTTCTGCATGTGGATGTCCGGTTGTCCCAGCAACATTTGTGGAAGTGAGGTTTTGATCAACGCCTTTGTTCCTCGCTTTCTGATTAACAAAAATAGAATATCTGCATCTTCAGTTTTATTTATCATTTTCTCATCCAATAGTGTGCTCCATGATATTTCTTTTTTTTTCATCATTAGACAGATTACATCAATGCCAGCTTCATGGATGGCTACAAGCAGAAGAATGCTTACATTGGTACGCAAGGTAAGTTGGCTCTTCCCTTGTGTTGATTCTGTGTCATCTATGTTTTATTTCTCGCACCATATAATAGTGTGCTTGTCAATGGAATTGATAACTTGAGGTGATGTTGTGGCCACTGGATCGTAGCTTTTCATTCATAAAGATTTGGGGTTACTGAAGAAGACACATGAGAGGTTTAAAGTTTCTGTACCAGAAGTACCTGGAAGTTCACTGCATAGAGATAAACATACAACACCTGCAAATTTTGGACTATATTGTCAGAACTATATTGTCAGAATGGGCTGTCAGAACTCACTGGCCAGTAGACATGCTCTTTTTACATCCAATAGAAGGCAAGGAATGATAGTAGACTTCCTAGAAATTGGACTCCAATCTCTGAATAGGTGTTGCCATCCTAAGAGGCCTTTGCTGGCCCAGTTACATCACAGAACACAGGAGCAGTGTTCTGACACAGACAGTCTGTTCTAGGTTTGGTGGTGAAGTACTGGTCTAGGAGGATTTCCAGTGGAGCTTCAGTGAATGTTCCCGTGGGCCCCAGCACTTAATCTCCTCTGCCATCCTAAGGAGAATGCCAGGTTGCCTTCAAAGAGAGTGGAGGAAATTACCTGCCACCATATGGGCTCAAGGTCCTTTGACCTTAACTTAGTATCACCAGTAATGTACACATAGATATTATATATTTGTCTCCTGTAGTGATGCAGTGAGGAACAGTATACCATCATTTGTGCTGTATGGTGCCCTTTTTGTTTTTATTTAAGAATCCTAGTTTTCCTACCCGCTCCAGCCCCAGGTCTTGAACCCAGGTTCTTGGGCTTTACAAGGCCTGTGCCTTAGTCGTCGAGCCACAGGGTGCACCATGTATTTTTAAATCTGAATCTGTTTATGGGTAATAAGCAAGATACATCCATATTGTGGGACATACTACAAGAAAACTAGCTTATACTCTTGAAAGTTAATGCAATGAGAACCAAAAAAAGAGCCAGGAAATTTTTCTCGTTAAAAAAGACTAAAGAGACATGATAACAAAATGTAATGTGTTATCATTAATTCGAACCTTGATTTGGAGGGAAAAACAGTTTTAAGGACAAACTCTTGGGACAGTTGGAGACTGTGCATAAATAGTATTATTGTGTCAATGCTGAATTGCTTCAGTGTGATAATGTTACTGTTTTATAGGAGAATATACTTGTTCTTAAGTCTGTAGAAGAGAAGTGCCATAAAGTTTGTAAAAAAAATTTTTTTAAAGGAAAGGCACAGGCAGGAATGAATGTGAGTAGGCAGGTAACCATGAAGAGAAAGGAGGAAGAAGCATCTTTATTTTTATTTAGTTGTTTACACTGGTTCTTTCCCATTGGAACAGGAATTCAAACCCAGGAGTATGTGGCCTTTGCTCCTTTGGATGCAATTGACCTAACTGGTGCTCCATCAGGACACTCCTAAAACTTATTTTTAAATGACCCAGTGAAAACAAAACTATCTTTGTGTACATACAGGGAGAAGCAAATATTGTAAAATGATAGCTGAAAATCATAGCCTTTGAGCTAAAGAATGCACAAATACACTGTACTATTCTTTCAACTTTCTATAAGCTTCAGAATTTTTCAGAATAAAAGTTGAGAGAGAGAAAATGGGAAAGGGGTCTTCAGATTCTTGGTACATTGTTAATTGGTTTGATTGTCACAGATTTTATTTTTTTTCCTTAGGAGCAACTCTTCCCTCCAACAGGAGTTCTTTAAGAGAATGACCTATCAGGAAAGATGTTTGACAGGGTATAGGATGTGATGTGATCTGCCTAAGAGTAGGGTCTTTGTTAAGAGGATGAACTTATAGAGGGTAAGGGTTTGTTCTAGTGACCTCAGAATGCTCCTTTCTGTAGGCTTAAAAGGCAAGGTCATTGCTTACCTCAAGTTGCCATTTTTAGGGGATTGATCCTTTTAGGCTGACTGAAGCCCTATTCAGCAGAAGAAACTCCTCTGGGAATATAAGAAAGAAGATCCTCCCTCCCTTCCCACCCTTCTTCCCTCCCTCCCTCCCTCCCCATGCTCCCTCTTGTAAGAGAGGAGAAGGAAACATCTTATATAGTTGTTCATCTTTGTTGTTCTCCACCCTCCTCCACCAGATCCCAGATCTCTAACCTGCGTCCTTGGAATGTACGTGGTCTATGTCCACTGGCTTCTCTTATAGGCCACCAGGGTGTACCAATTTCTTTGTTCTTTAAAGAAGGATTTTATTCATTAAGTTGTTTATTTCAGTTGTTCCCCCAATCCTGGACCCATATGTGGATTGCATCCCAGGTATAGGCTTAACACCAGAGTACACCAGAAGGAGGATTTCTTTTCTTTTCTTTTTTTAAACGTAAGGTGCAGGCAGGAAGGAAGGCAAGCAGAGATAGGTGACAGAAAGAGAGAGTAGAAAGAAGCACTTTATTTTATTTAGTTGCTCACCCTGGTTGTTCACCCAATTCTTGGGAGACAAACCCAGGTCCTTAGGATGTATGTGGATTGCGCTCTCAGTTGAAGGTGGTTGACCAAACTGCCACTCCACCAAGGTGCTCCCAGATTGAGGATTTCTTCAGCTTCAGCTTCAGCGTTCTGTTAGGACTAGGAGATGGGGTACTGTGATGTTGAGAAGGCTGTTTTGATTTGCCTGATAACCTTCTTGTCTATACTCACACTCTTAATTCTTATTCAAAGAAAAATTGTACTAATAAAATCTGTTATCTATTATGTCAGGTATATAATTTCCATCTATTTGTTATGGAGACTTTGTAAGAAAGGTTTATTACTCTGTGAGCAACCTGGAGTCCAAATAGGTTAGGCAATCTTGAATGACAACAGAGTCAAGATTGGAACCCATGTCTGTTTCGTTCAGCAGTTCTTTGAGGCCAAGTCAGTGGACTGTCTCACCCTGTCAGCATAAACTGCTGACTTTATTTCTTCAGAGAAGTTTACTGTTAATCATCCAATCCAGGAAATACAACTTTTTTTTTGGAAATTTCTCATATGTCTTTGAGGAAATGTTGCCCCTTTTCAACTTAGCTTGAATCTGAGTGGTATTTGGATTGTCAGGGACTCTGATTGGCAACACCAATTTTGCCAGTGGTTTGAATGTGGAAAATAAAATAAAGGAGAAATGTGCAGCATGATAGTGGGATGTGGACAAGGCTGGGAGTCAGAGCTAGGGAAAGGGTGTTCTTATTATTTTCTTGACGTGTGCACTAGGGTAATACATGTCCATTGTTGAAAATTTAGAAAATGGGTGCACCCTGGTGGAGCAGCAGTTTAACATCACTCTCCTCTGAAGGAGTGCAGGCTGCATATTCTGGGTTCAAGTCCCTGGTCCTGGGGGAAATAACCAGTGTAAACAACTAAATAAAGATAAAAATAAAGTACTTTTTCCTTCTCTTTCTTGCCTGTTTGCTTACTCGCCTTCATTCCTGCCTGCAGCTTTCCTTAAAAAAAAATAAAATTTAGAAACCCAAGATGAAAATCATGTACAACCCTAACACCCAAAGGTAATGTTGGCATTTTGCAGGATCTCCTCCTTAACCTTTCTCTATGCTTACAAATAAAAATACATGTACATATTTAACAAAATGGACTCTTATTATGCCATTTTTCATTTGATGATGTTTTGTGAATACCTTTCCACAGCAGAAAATACAGATCTCACAATATTACCTTTATGGAATGCTTAAATTAGGATTATACAATAATTTAACTTATTCTCTCTTGTTAGACACTTAGCTTATTTCCAGACCTCACATGGTTTTTGCCCGTGTCCTATTTTACAAAGAGAGAATTCTAGTATCAGAAGATATTAATTGCTTGCTTAAAGGCTCCAGCAAAAATGGTGGTGAAACCAGCAGACTTGCAGGACAAAATCAGTCCTTGTTCCTGTTCCGCTTCCCTAAGAGCAGTAGGGGAAGGGAAACACTGGGAAACTAAGGAATTATCCTCCCTTGTCACTCCTGTGATTGATGGGGATTTGGTGGCCACAAGACTTTCAAAGTTCTAGCTGAATGGCTAGAACAGTTGCTAATTCTAAAAGGAGAACTTGACATAATCCTTGTTTGCAGAAACATGATTAATTCCACAAAGTAAATGACTGATGTCAATTTATACATGAAATGGTTGAGCCGTTGATCCAGCTGTGCTATCAAGAGCTGAGAGGAAGGGAAGCCCTCTGAGGAGTGGTAGTTAAAGGAAACTTCAGGGAAGAAGCAGTACTTGAAAATGAGTGGAAAATAAATGGTATTGGAGATAAAAGAGGCAGCTTGAGCTTCGGAATACAGGCAGAAGTGAGTATCATATCTATACAGTGATGAAGCAAGTTTTTTTAAAGGTTAAACTGGCAGCACTATCCACAATCGCCTGGAACAACAGACTTATTCAGAAAAGTAAAGCAAGATGGTGTCACAGTGATGCGGATGGTGTAGACTTTTAAGGCAGTGAAGTTGGACAGGGAGACCCCGATGGGGAGCAGGTGGGTGCAAAAGCATGAAAACCAAAAAAAAAAAAAAAAAAAAAAGGAAACACAAAAGCAAACATCTGTAGTGATTGCTGTTGGGGAGGAAAGAAATGGGTATCAGAGTTGACACCAACACTTTCAGACTGAATGAATTAATACCGTACTGTTCATAGAGATGGGGAAGTGGAGAGAAAAAGCTAATTTTGAAGGAGGAAATGGAATTACAGACCTGTTGGATCTGAGGAATTGATGAGACATGGACGGGGACTGGTTCAGGTAGCTAATAGGTAAGAATAAGATGGAGGTGAGATGAGAACAGCCAGGGACAGGTACACAGTTGGCACTGTCACTTGAGGTGTGCTGAAACTCTGACATTAAGGCTCCGGGAGGGCATACAAAGTGCTTCCCAAACTATAATGTACTTACAGTTCACCTGCAGAACCTAGGGAATACAGACTGTGCATGTCCACCCTCTCCCTTACGATGCTAGTGCTGTTGGTCCGAGGACCACCCTGACCGGCAGACATGTACCACAAAGAGCAGGAAGCCAGCACCTGCGCTTTGACTTAGTAGTTGCGAGAAAAATGTCAGGCCTAACAAGGCAAGAAGTGGTTCCCGGGGTCACACTTCTTGTTTCCTTCTCTCATTCCAGGACCTCTGGAGAATACCTATCGTGACTTCTGGCTTATGGTATGGGAGCAAAAAGTCTTGGTGATCGTCATGACCACCCGGTGAGTTAAGCCCTTTTCTCCCCACTGTGTTCTGCCTCCATCTGGTCCCCAGCCATGGGTTCTTTAAACTGTTAGAAACAACAAGAGCATGGCAAGGAGTTTGAAATGTCTTAGCTTTTCTTATCTGACCCAGAGTAGCACAGCCAGGGTATGGTGGAGATTGATAGCTCTAATTTGTCAACACTTTAATCCATGGCTCTGGTGCCCCTCTGCCAGTTACTGTCTATTCTGAGGTCATGGCCTCATCTACCAAAGGAAGTATTGGGAAGCACAAGCGGTTCACTTTTAATCAGGTTCCTACTTCCAAAGAGCAACTGTCTTTTGGCTTCTGAATTGCCAGTTCCCCTTTGTTCTCGTCCCTGCTACTTTTGACCATTTTCCTGCTCATTTGTATTCCCATATCTCAGAGCAATGTTAAAAAAAGAGGTGAAAGGTAATAGACCAGGCCGAAAGCTCTCGATGAAAGGAATATTTTTGAAATTTTGGTCTATAAACCTGCTAGAACTTCAGGAGTTACCTATTTCATTAAGTATTTTCATTATGATTCCTATACCCTATTTCAGATGAGGAGAAGAAACGTGAATGAGAGTGTTTACTCAGTTCTATTTCTCAGGGCACTATTACCACTGCCTTTGATTTGGAGAGGAAGTAGTAGGAAAAGTACCAACTTGGGGTCCTTTGGAGCCAGTGAAGAGTGGGGAGGTGGACTTTAGACTTTACACAAATTTCCTGCAGGCTTCCCAGGTGCAATGCCTTTCCCACTCCTGTCAGCCAGGCCCTTACCAGGGAGAGTGTGAACAGTGGCGGCACTGGAGGCCAAGAGTGCAGTCCGGCCCACGGTGCCTCTTCGGTCTTTTTTTGTCTTATTTATTCCATTATTTACTCCAGACATGTAAGGAGCATTAAGAAGTATCAAGAAGAGACCAAGTAGTGTAGCAAATGCTTAATAAATATCTGCTAAGTGAATACATGCAGAAAGGAGCTTTTGCTACTTGTTAAAACTGAAAAGGTTTCCTTCCCTTTTTTGCCAAGAAGCAAAGATATGTGTTAGTAGTAATGCTAGAGATGTTATTACTGCCTAGGGGAGGGCAGGGCCTCTGCTGCAGAGAGGAAGGCTTTGAAGGCTGATCTTGCTCTGTGTGTCTTCAGCTTTGAGGAGGGCGGCAGGAGAAAGTGTGGCCAATACTGGCCTTTAGAAAAAGACTCTCGGATTCGATTTGGCTTCCTCACAGTGACCAATCTAGGTGTGGAGAACATGAATCATTATAAGAAAACAACTCTGGAAATTCACAACACAGAGGTAAATTCAGGTTTTTATTTTCTCACTTTTTTCAAACTGAGGGAAAACCTTTACTATAAAGCAGGTGTCCAAGCAGGATTCCAGGGAATTTATAAGTTGTTCCCATTTTTCTGGGAACAGGTTCAGTGTGGTCATCCCAGAACCAATATAGCCATTTGTCTCAGCACAACAGCGGCATTGCTTAGGAATAAAACTTAAAAGAAATCTGGATCCTACTGGATAGAGATTCTTCCCTCTCCAGGCAGTGAACCTGTCCTTGGGGTTGGCAGAGAAGCAGTTTTGGAGAGAGCTGAGGGTGGCAGGCAGGAATCTTGCTGGTATGGATATTGGGGGCTGAGAATCTGAAAAGGCAGGGGGTAGTCAGGGCAAGCAGAGATGACCTCTTTAACTTTTGCTTCTTTCCTCATCCAAGGAACGGCAGAAACGCCAGGTGACCCACTTTCAGTTCCTGAGCTGGCCTGATTATGGTGTCCCTTCCTCGGCGGCTTCCCTCATTGACTTCTTGAGAGTGGTCCGGAGCCAGCAGAGGCTGGCCGTCAGCAGCATGGGTGCGCGCTCCAAAGGGCAGTGCCCTGAGCCACCCATTGTGGTCCACTGCAGCGCAGGCATTGGCAGGACAGGTAATCACCTGGTGAAGCTCTCAGGGCATCCAGAGCAGTGAGAACTGGGGAGTGATAATAAAACCCGTAGTCTGTGGGAATTTAATCCACTGATGCTGAACTGTCATGAAAAATTTCTCTTTCATGTCCTTTGGTATCCCTAGCGCTAGGCGCTAGGCGTGCTGGCCAGACTGTAGACTTCACAAGCACTCCAGGGGCTGATGTTTTATACCTCCATCAGCATGATTATCCGCCGACCCAGTCACAGTTCCCTGGGTGTCCCAGCCAGCTCAGCGGGGCTGCTGCTGTTTTCCTGCCCCACAAAGCCCCACCCTGTGCCTGTGCTGGCTTCTCCATGCCGCAGGCTGCAAGCAGCCTTTGCCTTAACAGAATGTGCGTTAATTGGTCTGCGGGCCTTTCCAGTTCAGAGGGTTCACCTTTGGGAGAAAATAAGGAAGAATAGGTTTGTGTTAGGTCTCTATGGGGAAGCTATAGTCTTTGGAAATTAGGGTCTGGGTGTGGGAGTACTGTCTGGGATTAAAGCAGGTGGTTCCTTTATGTTACCATCACGTCTCCTCTTCCTGTTACCCCCTTATTTATATTTGTAATTCCTTTGGTCTCCAACACTTCTTTTGATCCTCCTCGAGTCCTTTCAGGCCTAGCATAAGCTTGTTTTCAGCTGTGAGGCACTTGGCCTTGAATTCACTCATCCAGCACTGCCTGAGTTATTTGACAGAAGGAGGGAGAAAGGAGAGGTAAACCAGGTGTGACTACTTCCTTCTTTTCTTCAGGTACCTTCTGCTCATTGGACATCTGCCTGGCACAACTGGAGGAGCTTGGCACCCTTAATGTATTCCAGACGGTGTCCCGCATGAGGACCCAGAGGGCCTTCAGCATCCAGACCCCTGAGCAGTACTATTTTTGCTACAAGGCAGTCCTGGAGTTCGCAGAGAGGGAGGGCATGGTACCTTCCAGCCATAGCCTCCTGGCCATGGAGAGTCAATAACTGTCCCATGGGCCTCCTACCTGCAGGCCAGCCTTCCTTAAACTACCCTGGACTCCGCTGAGCCTATAGGTTGTCATCAGTTTCTTTGAAGCCATGGACCAACCTCTTTATTGTGTCTCCCAGCGCACGTGTGCACGCAAGGCAGCCTTTCTCTCTGGCTAGATAGATGTGGTGAAATTGCCACTAGAAAGGGCCAGCAGCAATGTGTTCTTAATTCCTAGCACCTGCTATCAAACTGTGCCTTATAAAACCAAATTGTGGCTATCAATTTTTGCCAGGGGCCCCGAGGTAAGTGGGGAAGGAAACCTCCTCCCCGCCTTTCCCTACGCCATTCTCCTTCTCAAGGTCTCTTCCCATTCCTTCTTTTTTGTAGGATTTGATGAGGAGGGTTAGTGAGCATCCACCTCCTTCCCAGAGCGCTTGACCAAGTTACATATTCCAGAGACATCCCGAGTGCCAAGCACGTTGATACTGAGGGCGTGCACTTCAGTCTTTCCTGTCATTCTGTGTGCGTGTGTGTGTACTTATGTGTATGGGTCCATATGTACGTGTGTATAGAATATATATTGTATGTGATAATATGGTTGTATTCTATAAATACATATACACATAGATACTCCTTTGTAGAAGTTCCTGGGGCTCCGTGTTGCAGTTCAGGACTCCTGCTTCTTGCAGCCGATATAGTTAGTCCTGCACTAGCTGGGTTGGTGATCATGTCTCCTGTTGTCAGACCACGGCAGTGGGAGAGGACACAGGCCCCCCTCTCCATGCCACTGCCACAGACCCTCATCCTTCAGTAATGACTGATCTCCTCCAGGATGCTTGCCTGTCAGAGCCAAGAATACTAGTTTGTGGTGACCGGTTTAATTCAGCATGGATTGCCCTTTCTAATGATTTTTCCCTGTTTACAGACCACCACTGTGATTCCAGACCCTCTCCTTCCTCTCCTTATCCCTCAAGGATTGGGGTCTGGGGTAGAGATGGATTCACTGAGTAACCAGAGCCAATAGCAATTGGTACGAAGTCTTAAAAGGAAAGAGAAGGAGCCCAGGTGAAAAGAGGAAACTACTATGAGAAGCCCTCCCTGAGAGAATGAGCTGGGCCCCTTTTTCTTTTGCTGGAAGTTTCCTTTCCTTATGCACTCAGTCCTGTCCACTCAGATGCCCATCTTTTCCTGCTTATTAGCCTGCCAGACTCTGGGGCTCAAGCCGGGTCGATTCTACATCAGTAAAAACATAACCTCTGACTGGGTGAGGCAGTCGCTGCAATCACTGTTTGCTCCCTCCTATCCATTCAGTCCGGCCTGCTCCTGGCCTGCCACTTTGATGTGCCGGGATGGAATCAAGGGTCCCCAGCACCCCCGCATTCTCAAAAGGTCCCAGGAACCCTAAACCTCTTCCCCCATCACAGATGAGGTTTGCAGCTGATCAGACCTCAATAATTTTATACTGTAATAAGCTCTTTGAATGTATATATTCTTATTTTTACAATCTTTTCAATTTGTATTTAACGTCAATGAACTGAGTCAGATTCAGAAAATAATTGTAAATGTTCATATTCAGTATCTTACAGCGATACAGTTTTGTATTTACATATAAATATACCAACATGATCAAACCCTTTTAGCTTCATCAATTTAGTAGCAATCTGGGGCTGGGAAGGAGAGGAGGGGAATCAAGAGCTTGTCTGGGTGGTATGGGTAAAGTATGACCCCAGGCCTCAGTCCCCGAGACTCAGTTCTAAGAGCTGCCCATCTCATAATCTTTGACCCTCGCTTTGGACAAAGGGAACCAGTACCAGTTTCATGCTTGCTGGGTGCCAATTTCTATGCTTAGTGCTTTTCCCCCATGACCTCATTCAAACCTCACAACAATCCAGAGGGATATTATTCTCTCTCCCTTTTTTTTTTTTTTTTTTTTTTTTTAATATGGAAAGCTTCAGCAATTTACATGTCATCCTTGTGTAGGGGCCATAATCATCTCTGTATTGTTCCAGTTTTAGTGTATGTGCTGCCAAAGTGAGCACTCTGCCTTCTATTTCTATACAGATGAGGAAAGCATGGTCCAGAGGGCTATGGGGATTTGCTCTAGAAGGTGGAGCTCAAGTTGTGCTGCCTACAGAGCCCTGGCCTCTTCGCTGTATTGCTTTCTCAAAGATCAAGACTGTTTTGTCTCAGGACCAGAGGTTTTTTCATCTTTCCTCTCAGACTATAAACAGTTCTTAACTTCCAGGTAGTTGATCATGAGCTCACGCTGCACTCAGCAGACTAGAAGAGTTGGTGACTAATTTCCCCGAGAAAAGACCTCCTGGGTCTCAGGTCTTCTGTACTGAAGAGATCCTTCTCCCAGGGAAGCTCCATGCATAAGGGAACACTGGTCTTTGTGGGAAGGTCACTTTCTTCTCTTAGAAAGGAACAAGCAGCCTTATCTCTTTAGGACACTCCCAAGGCCATATAGCTACTCACTGTTACCATCTGGGGCAGTTCTGGCCTGGAAAGTGTGCAGGTATTGGGGTGTTCTTAATAAAAGTGACAGCAGCTAACATTTAGTGGGTTTTTGAAACTCTCTTCAAGGCACTACTAGTGCTTTCTAGGTATTGTCTTGCTCACCTTCCAAACAGCCTTCTGAGGTAGGTACTGACAGAAGACAAGAAGTGGAAGCACGGGAAAATTACTTTGCCACCGCCAAGAAGCTGGACCATTTAACTCCAAAGTACCTGCTTTTGACTTACACTAGACTCCCTCTAAGACTCTATCTCCTAATCTACCAACAGATTTTTCTTGAGTTTCTTTAACCAACAGCTGAAGTGTAGAGCAAAAAGATTAAGCAAGTCCTTTCCCCTGGATAAGCCTCCGGTTCTTTCAGGGGCAAGCAATCAAATGTGAACAGACAGTCTTGAAATCTGGGAACTTGAGAGGTTAGGGATTTGGTGAAACACGTAGGAAAGAGGACTGATGATTAAAAAAATCTAGAAGAAGGAGCCTTGAATTGTCATTTATTTGAGGAGACTGTTTCCCAACTATCCTGTAAGTTCAGAAGTTACGCATGAGTTGCTTGTGGCCCAGCTGAGGATCACTGAAGTTAGCACTTACAGGGCTCCATTAAAATGCAGATTCCTGGGTCCCACCCAGTAGGCACTTAAATGGTTTACAGGATGAAGCAGGTTTGGGAACCACTGATTTAGTTCATATTCCCTGACACTGAGGAATGTTGGCAAATTGATGTCTTCTAAATCTTCAATAAATATGAGAGAAACAGATCAATAGCTTTCACCCCCCGACCCTCGCTGAAATATGCTGTTTCTTCTACCATTGAGATAATCAACACTCAGTGTGAGCCTACCTGTACTAGGTGTGAAAGATGGTAAAGAAAAAGGGAGATAGAGAAGGACCTCAGAATCTGTTCAGAATGTCAAGGCTCTCATACATTTAGTGAGCAAAGCAAGAGAACCCCTAGTCAAACGCCAGATTGTGCATTTGAGAACATAAGAAGAAAAATTGTGGACCATGGAAGATGTCCACTTCTGATGTGATTGCTCTTTTTTTTCACCAAACTCACTCCCTATGTTATTCCCATGATAAATAATTCCTCGACCATAGAAGATGTCCTTTCTTGTTTCTGTTCCCTTCATCCTGCCCATCCCTATCAGCAAAGATAGGACTAGTGAGATAACTCTAGGGATTTTCTCACCCTCAGCCTCCATTGCCAGTCTGGTGACCACATGCAGGTAAATGACAGAAGGGAGTGGTTCTTGGAAGACTGTATGACTTAGCATCATAGCCTGATGGAGATGGGACTCATGTAAAGGGTTTCTGGATCCTAGGGGCGAGACCTACACATGGGGAAACAAATCAGAGACCCAGAGCGGGTTAGGCCAGGAGCTACTGGTCAGGTAGAAATGCTTCCTAGAGTGACTAAGTCTTTTGGGAGCTTTGATGTCTCTCTGCCCAAGCCAAGAGCTAGCTTCCTTTTGTAAAAGGAGGTTATATTAGGTGAGCCTACCATAGGCCCTCCAAGTCAGGGTTCGGTTTTTTGTTAGACGATCCAAATGTCCTAGAGGAGTCATCAGAACCTTACTTCCCAGGTTGGGTCAGTTCCCATTTGTAATTCTTCAGTTTATTTGTAAAATCTCTTTTAAGCTCCAACTATTCCCCTATTCCCCCAGCTCCCTTCCCACTTGGACCCCCAACTTGGAAAGAGGTCAAGTCTCCCCTATAATCTCCAGGAACAGCCCATAGACTTGAGGTTTCTGTGCTGCTCCCTGTGAGTGGACAGGGTGACTCAGTGCCAACGAATGAACTGATTGAGGTCCCAAGCCTGGTGACTACCCAGAGGACCCCAGTTGACTTACCAAGGGCAGGAGCTCAACTTCTACCAGCTTGGGAACCAGACTCTTCGAAGGTATCACCCTGTATTACCATCATAGAACAGTTGTGAATGTCATGTTTTGGATTACACTTTTCTTCACTGACCACAGAAGACTGGGATCTTATCTACAGTTAGAAATCTGGCACTTTCAGAAACCTGTTGGCGGTGTTTAATCTTTATCTACTCACCATAGCTTTCATAAATTCCTTATGTTCAAGCTAAATCTGGCATAGTCTTAAATACTCTTTTTTTTTTTTTTTTTTTGGTCTCAGGCCAAAGCGAGTATTGCTAACTATACCAGCATCCTAACTAGGACTGTTGGTTGGAGATTGGGAGCAGTGGTGCCTTTTCAATAGCTTAGAATAATGTATTCCTGTGGTTGTAGGACTATAAGGAGAAAGAGTAGGAAAGCAAGACAGTGAGAGGTAAAAAGTTTCAAAAAGGCACAGCACCCCTCTCCCCTTCACTTTCTTTTACCCCTCCCTCCACATAGGAACCTGACATTTCTCTAAGCTAATGTAATTGTCTTAAGCCTCAAGGGTGGTCAGATTCACAACTAAGCCAAGGTCAACCTTTTCATCTTGTGGGGTCTCTGTTTTACTTGACCTTTAATGAATACCTATTCTGTGGTCAGTATCCAGTGGAAGTATGGAGTCTGATGTTCAGAGCAGACATTAGGCTGGAGATGTCAATTTAGGACTTAGTTTAGATAGATGCTAGGAGCCTTGGAAATAGGTAAGAACAGAGTAGAATGATGAGGGCAAGAAGAGAGGAAAGATGCTTGGGAGTCACCAACATTTAAAGGAGATGGAGAAAAAAAAGCCTGTGAAATATTCTGATTAATAAAGATAACCAAGGATGAGGCCAGACTGAGATCTCGCAGACTGGCGAGGGGCGTGGAAGTGGCTGATATGAATGAATGGGGTTTGGAAATGAAGGCTTACTACTGGGCAGATAGGGAGAAGCATGAATGGAGGTGAAGAATGCAAACTGCAGTGCTCAGGCTGTTTGTACTTCAACTAAAGCAAGGCCCACTGTTAACTGTTGGGCCTGTGAACAGGATTTCATTTGAACAAAGGTACCTGCTGCTTTAAGAAAAAAATCATGAAACACATGATGTACAAAAGGAAACACTTTGAAAATATGAAACCTGGTGAACTGGCTTTATTTTTTGCTATATCTAGAGTCTAGATTTGGGCAATAAGTGACTCAGAGAGAGATATAAGTGCCAAGAGAGGGAAGACGTTTTAAGGCAGCAAGTAGCAATCTTAAAACCAACTAAAAACGTTCAACCCTCCAGAAACACCCAGAAAACAGAAATAATAGACTATATACAACCTAAGCGAGCAGGTTATCAGAAAAATGAGAGTTTGAAGAAACTCAAAATAGGGTGGTGATTGGGTCCTTTAGTCCTGTCCGGGCTCTTCTCTCAGACTGCAACTCCAGGGACTTTGCATGAGAATGTCCAGAAAAGGGAGCATCAAATGATAAGGAGAAAATCCTTTTCTTTTTTTTTTTTTAAAGGAAAGGTGTAGACAGGAATGAAGGCCAGGAGGTTGGAAGAGTGAGGAGGAAGAGAAGCATTTTCATTTATTTTAGTTGTACATCTTGGTTCTTTCCTCCAGCCTTAAGATGTGAACCCAGGTCCTTCGGATATATGTGGATTGCACTTGACAGAGATGGTGGACCTAACCGCTACATTACCAGGGCACACCATGAGAACTTTTGATTAAATGCTAGGCATAAGTTTTAATTTCACAACAGTGCTCTGAGTAGGTATTCTTAGTTTACAGATAAGGAAATCGAAAAGATAAGTGATTTGCCAAGGACACTCGGCTAGGAAGTGGCTAAATGGTGATTCTGACCCATATCTTGAGCTTTTCCCCTTGAACCTATAGGACACTTGGCTGGGCATAGGGAGCAAGTTTCAGAATCCCTCAGTTGGATAGTCCTGACCCTGCTGGTTGTCTTCTATAATTGGCAGAGTTTCCATAAGCAGGCACTGACATTTTTGGCACAGTCACTGTAGTGCAAACCCTAAATGTCTCGAATCATGACCTGCCAGAAGCACCCTGGAGAGATGATTGAATCCTTTTTGTGAATGAGGGCGTATAGATATGTGTGTGATGCCTTGAGACAGGATGTCAAGGTATGACAGTTCTGAGTTCATATGCATATATGTGATTGAGAGACAAATCTTACTTCTTTGAGGATATTTTTGGAAGAACCAGAAGTCACTTAAAACTATCTGGACATAAATTGTTCACGGAGTTAGGGAGGGAGAAGGGTGGGATAAGAGGGCAGACTTTTCCGGAAGACAGCCTGGATCATGGGCCCTGGTGTGTGTAGAGACAGCACAGGTTTAGGCTACAGGCTCAGAGAACATTGCCTTGGCTGCTTGACTTGGCCAAGTCACCCTACTGCTCTGAGTTTGTTTGCTTAACTACAAATAAATACAATAATCCTTAACTCACACAAAAGAGGACTCCAGGAGTCAGAATCTGGACTCCCAGTGTGACTTCTCTGAGGAAGGTCAGAGAATGGATCACCCAGATCCATTACTACCCTCCCTGATAAAGTAGCGAGAGGTAGGATACACACAACTTGCAATGCAGTTGGAGGGTCATTGTCACCAAGTCAAATATTCAGTTCCTCAAAGAATCTAGGACTGGCTGTGCTATATCAGCATCGATGTATTGAGACAATCATTGGATTCCTTCCAAGGAGCCTCCTATGCCTGACTGGGCACTGAGAGCTGAAAGGTGCATTAGAGTGGCTGTCCTTGAGGAAATCTTCATGGGAGTATTCAGGAGGGGATTTCTACCAAGGTGATGTAGTTAGGGGGCTGTGACTTAGTGAAGTCAATTCTCTGAGTGGAAGTAACTTCTAGTTGTAAATGCTCCATAGTAACTTCATTCAAATGCATACAACTTGTCCAGGCTCACAATCAAACGCTTGAGCCGTTGGCCTCCACAGAGGCTCAGAACCCCACGAGGTGTATTACAGCACATTTGTTATCACATATGATCTTTGTAGCTGGGTAGGGATTGCTGTGTTATCCTTTTATACAGGACAGGAGGCTGACCCACAGATAAGACACTATGAGAGGACCACGGGACTCAACTTCCATGCTAATGTTCAGCCCTACTATTCTGCCTCATCTTATATTCATACAGTATCAATTATGCCTTCATCTAGGACAGACCCCCTTGGGAAATAGAGCAGGAATCAGATGGGGCTCCAGACATCATAGGATCTATTCTAATATAGAAGAAAGTGGTGTTCATCCTAGAAAGATCCAAATTTGACAATGAATCTTGACCTCATGCCCCTGCCAATTACTGAACCTCTCACTAAATATACAACCTCATCTGGCCTTTCCCCTCTACATTTACATTTTTTTTTTTTTTTTTTTTTTTAAGAAATCAGGCAGGAATGAATGCAAGTAGGCAGGCAGAGAAAGAGGAGGAGGAAGCATTTTTTGCTCATTTTGGTTGTACCCCTGCCCCAACTCCCCCAGGTTTCAAACCCTGGTCCTTGGGCTTTATGTCAGGGTGCACCCCACATGGCCCCCACTCCCCACTACAGTCTTCCCTTTAATGATGCCATCAATTATTTTATCAGTCAAATAGCCCCAACTCCACCCAGGATGACCCACTGACCTTCCCAGATCAGTATTTTTTTCCCACCTTCCCTCTCAATGGTAAAGTTTCCAAACCCTATCCCATGCTCCATGTACTCTGAGGGAAGGGTCCTATCTTTGTAGTCGATTTTCCATTCTCATTTCACAGGGGGGGAAGCTGAGGCCCACAGAGAAGACAGGATTTACCTAAAATACCACCAGCCACTGCCATGCTAAAATGAATCCAGATCACACAACTGCTATCCTCAAGCTCTTCTACTTTACCACACACCAGGCTACTTCTTTTCCTGTTACCCATACTGAATCACCCTCGAGACTTTCTTAAAATCTCTCCCTTTTTTTTTTTTTTTATTAATTCTCAAGCTCAGGTGTTGAACCCAATTAGATAGGCTTTACATGGCTTGCACCTTAGCTGAGTCACAGGGGTGTGCCATCTCTCTTCCTATTTATTCTTGCTTACTCATTACTATTGCCCCAGTTGGGGTAGCCCCTGTCCCCCCAAGACTCCTTTTGGATGAATGTTATGACAAACTACAAATGGTTCAGTGAATAACCTGAGTTGCTTAACTTGAGGGCTGCGGAGGTAGCAAAGGCTTTCCCGAGTGGGACAAAAGATACCTCGGCTCCCCTTACCTCTGGCCACTCTACCTATGTAGTCTGCACTATTATAACACTCTCTGTGTCGCTCCTTGCTGCCTGTAGGCACTCAACCCATCTAGATGCTGGGATACTGAGCATCTTAAACCATAGTTCTGGGCCTATGGTCCTGTGACTATGCTGCTTGTCCATTCTGCTGTGCAACTCTAAGAATTTTAACTTGGTATTGAAGTCCACTATTTGGTTCCATTTTTCCAACCCAGATTTCATTACTACTGCCACACTTGAAGGTCCTGAAAATGCTTTGCATCCACCATTTGTGACTTATACTGAAAATGACTTGTCCCTCATCTCTGCCTGATGAAATTGTTAAGACCCAATTTGAGGGCTACCTTTCTCATGCAGCCTTCCCCAGTTTTCCTCAAGTAGAAGCTCCCTCCCCTGAGCGCCTATAGATGTCTATATATTAGGTTCTGCTTTGCTTTAGCTATTCCTGTAGCATCTCCTCCGCAGTGCCTGGAGCCCTTATTAAGCATAAGGTGAGCGTTTCTCCCGTCTCGATGAATACCCAGCAGCAGGTGCGGTATGAATGAGTCGGCCTCACTGCCACTAGACAAGTGCCTGTTCCCTTGAACGCAGGACTTAACGCTTACACTGCTCAATTTTCGGCGACATGGTTTGGTTACACAGTCAGGGGAGTCGGGACATTCCAGCCAGTCACTAGGGCGTCCCTACCTGCCTCTCTCTGACCAGTTCCAAATGCGGTTTGTACGCGCGCGAAGGAAGTGGGGGCCTACTAGTCCCACTAGGTCCTCCTCAAGTCCACCTTGTAAATCTCCGAGTCCCAGACGGTCTCCCTCCAGACCAAAGACCTCAAGAAATTCAAGGCCGCGGCTCGGGGGGGAGAGGGTCCTTTGCCATGGATAAGACTCCCTCTCTTGGCTCATTTAATTAATTTATTTTTACGTTTTTGAAGGTAGGGGACGTTCAATGAAGGGGGAAGAGGCGGGGCGAGGGGAGGAGGCGGGCCCAGGGTGACTGACGTGAACGCAGGGGAGCCAATGGCCCGTGGGGGGCGTTCCCCCCCATTCAGGACTCCTCGCTTGGTTCGGAAGGTATGTTAAACAGCTGCTTTTAATTTGGTCTCCCCAATCTTCGGCGTTTGGGGGGCTGTTTCGCTGGCCGCTGGCTCTGACGGGTCCGCCACGGTGCGGGTGCTGTGGGCCTCGGGACTGAGCTAGGGGGAGGCTTGGAGTCCGGCGGCCGAGGGAGGCAAGGGGCAGGCCAGGAAGGAAAGCTCTTGGCGCCGCCCGCTCGCCAGTGTGTTTCCAACCGGGCGGACCCGTGGGTAGGGGGTCGCTAGTGCGCCCGCCGTGCAGCCTAGTTTAATTCACCGAGCAGTCTGTTTAGGCAGGTTTCGGCGGCGGACTGGTTAAGGGGTAGGCAGGAGGAGGTCGCCCCCCTCTACCGCTCCTGGAATGCCTTAAAGGAAAATGATTGTAAAGAAAAAAAGATTCCGTACACCGACTGGAACCTGGCCTGTGCTGCGGCGCGCGGGCTCGGCAGGGGGCCGCGGCCTGAGCCCAACCGGCCGGGCCCACGAGCCCGCGCCGCCTGGAGTGGGTCGAGCTGGAGTTAGCGAGCAAGCTCGAGCCCGTGGCTTTCCCCGCTAACCACGCCGGGGGAGGGCGGCAGCCGCCCGGAGCGTTTTGTTTCTGTCGACAAACTTGTCGGAGGGGTCGGTGGGCGCGCTCCCGCGAGGCGCGGGCACCTTGGGCCGCGGTTGTTATGGACTCTGGGGGCGGGGGCAACGCCGGACCTGCGGGAGAGGCGGCTGGGGGCGGGGGCGACCGCCGGAAAGAGCCCCCGGATCCTCGGCACCAGCTCCGCACGCGGGTCTGGGTTTTCTGAACTCCCCGGCCTTGGTGGTTCGGCCAGCATTCGGCGCCAGAACCCGCCAGGCCGCGGTCCCGCGCGAAACTCGGCTCGCAGGAGCGGAAAACCTCCAGGAACTCAGCGGCTTCGACCCGCGGCCCCAGCTTATCCCCTTGCAAACATGGAGCTACCTCCGTCCCCGCCCACCCGAGGGCGGGGGCGGTGGCTCCCCTTCCCCTCCCCTGGCCGCGCTGCTGGGCTGCGGATGGGGCGGGGGCGCGGGCGTGTGAGCGCGCCCACGAGGGGGTGGCCTGAAAGGGGCAGTGAAGGTCGGAAACTGGGAAAACAGTCTCCACGCTCTGAATCGGGAAAAGGAAATGCATCAGCGGCGGGGAGGGGCCCGGGGGGGGGCGCGCCTGTCAGTCGGGATGGCGGCCGCGGACTGGGAGGCGGGGCACCAGCACGAACTGCTGGAGTCGGGCGGGGCAACGCAAGGAAATGTGGTACTGGAGCCCCGGCCCACAGAACGCCGGGCTACCCCAGCCTCCGCTTCTTGGCCTAGCCTGTTTACTATCTATTCCGGCGCTGACTTGTGCAACCCGCCCGGAGGGGAGCTGAGGGGCGGGGCTATTTCCTCTTTCTCCCACCCACCTCGGGCTCCTCCAGTGGTCCCGCCTTCTCTTGTCTTCCAGTGGCTGGACGAGACTCCCTTTTTTCCTTCTCGGTTGGTGATTGGATGACATTCTCCCGAACTCCGCCTATCGGAGGCCCGGCTAGAGTTTAAGTTGCTAGGATTTTTTTCCGAGAAGGGCGGAGGGAGGGTTCCTACGGCTTACGTGAGGCGCAGGGTCCCGCCCCTACTTCTGATTGGTGAAACGGGTAGTTCTGCCTCCTCCGGCGGAGCGAGGTCGGAGAGGGAAGTCCACCCCTGTTCCCCGCCCCCTCCCTTAGCTGGTGTGCGCGCTTTACACATGTGAGGCCCGCCTTACTCCTTCGAACTGTCCTCCCGCCCGGAAGTCCCGGGTTTGGAGCCCTTGGCTGGAGGCGGGGTGGGGGCGGGTGGCGGGGACAGCCGCGAAGGCACACAAAGATTCTTCCAAGGTTGGAGATCTGGTAACCCTGCAATAAAACTAAAGTTCTGTTGTTTCGCACGGACCAGGTAGTAGTGCTGACCCTGCGACCTAGCTATTCCCGCGTCACTTGACTTCCTGGAGTCGCCCTGAGGTTAAGTTTGAGAACGCTACGGACGTTGGCGGTGTGCTTCCCAGTGCAGGGCAGCCGTTTTCCTCAGTTGACTTTTAAAAGTGAGCAACATAGGATTGACCTGGGTGTCTTAGGCAAACTGCAGGGCAGCTTATCTATTGATAGAGAAATCGGGAGCGGCTCAATCCTGCCTGAGCTCGAGGTGGTTCTTGTACAAGTGGAACTGCCTTGTGGCATCCAGTTCTTGGAAGGGAGACGGCCCAGAGATAAAGGTAGCCTTCTGTCCCTTATGCAGATGCGCTGCTTTATTGTAACCTCCTAGAGATTCGACTCGGGGTCATTTTCGTTGTAGAGACTTATTTTAACCCGGGGCAGGATTTGACTTTTACTTGTCTGTCGGCTGCTCCAGAAGTTCACAGTTGCCTGAGTTTGCGGCTGGAAGCTGTCCTCGGGGCCACCTGTTGCCAGCGCTAGTTTCCTGCTGTCTTTGCGGGACTGCGGAGGGAATACGTGATAGGACCTAGAAGTGGGGTTCCCTGGGGTATGCCGCTTGGGGACTAACTCGGCTGTCTGGATAGTAGCCTTTTTGCTGGAGAGGGCGGGAAAACTCTAGGCCCGCCCCCTCTTTCTGGCGCTAGGTGAGCGCCCCGCAAAGCAGCACGAGTCAGTTCTCCGCTCTCTTTGGCGAATAAATAAAAGCAACCTAAGTGTTTCAAGCACTCTGTATTTGAGGCACTATTACCTACAAAGAGAATGTTTAAGTACTGCTATCAACACTTGCCACGGAGGTGATGAAAAGCTGTTTTATTATACTTTGTCGCCACATTTGGAATTACCCATTCTCTGACGTGTCGGGTGAAGATGCATTGAGGCAGTGGCCTGTTCGTTCTTTTCCTCTCCTTCCACAGTTCAAGTGAGTGTGCGTTCGGCTATACTCTGGAAATCTCGAGCGCCTCAAACCTAACGCTCCGCCTTCGTGAGCCTTCCCTGGGCGGTGGCTCTTAAGAGTTCTGCCTTCGTATTGGTTATCTCCGCCCTCTTAGGACTGCATATTCAGGTTTAGGGAGTGTCGGCGTTGGAAGTGTGCAGCCACCCTTAAATGCGGGCTGGTAACCCCTGGAGCTATTTTTTGGCTTTGGAGTCCAGCACTTAGTTCTTTCTGTACTCTACTTACAGAAAGGAGCTGTCGGCTGCTCGGGATAGTCGTGTTTACAAGGAGGTAGCGTGCGAAAATGTAAAGAGAACTGAGTGGGAAGGATAAGGTCCTCTTTTTCATTTTTTTGTTGAAGGGAGTCCTCCAGGGTAGTAACGATGCTGACTCGCCCCTTCAAATCCCAAGGCATCGTCTCAGCAGCTGAGCTCCGCGCCACCTCCAGTTTCGGGCCCTGGAACTCTGCGCTCAATCTCTAGTGTAAACATTCCACAAAAGGACTACTAAGGTTCAGCCTCCTCGGGCAGGGCGGAGACAGCTCTATCCCTAGACGGGTGTCCTGACCAATGGATGCTCCTACCGGCGCTGAGATCCAATCCAATGGTCGGGGGAGGGGCCTGGCTCGGCTGTATGGTAGGAGGAGACTGCTTCACTTACGGACATTTTACCCCACATACCTTCCTGGGGCAGCAAGAGTCAGGGGTAGCCTTCCATTGCGATGACCGGAGAGGGCGGGAGCCGACTTGTTGGGCCTGTGGCTGAGACCGTACGGGGCGGGATGTCCGCAGTCCGCCAATGAGACCTGAAAAGCCTCCCGGCTTCCTCCAATAGTGTTGAGGGTTGGGGGTGGGATTCGGCAATCCGTCTCCAATAGGCGGGGTTGAGTTAGGGTAGCTCCCCGCCAATAGGGGCGTGGAGAAGGTGAGCGGCTCCCCCTCCCCTCCCTGCCGACGGGATAAGGGCGGGCAGTCAGGAGGCAGCAGGCAGCGATTGGTTAACTCATTGACGGGCAGATAGTTAGACCTGTGGTAAAGCGAAGTTGAGTCTTCCCTCTGCGGGGCGGGCCAGGGGAGTGGGCGGGATTTCCCGGGTAACAGAGAAGCGGCCGCGGCGGTAGAGGCGGCGGAGACGGTTTCTCCATCTTCCCCCCTCCCCTTCCCCCCTTGGAGTTTCCCTCCCTCCCTCCCTCCCTCCTTCCCAGTCTGGACACCCGGGCCTGTGACCGCTTCGTTAGCGGGGAGGAGATTGCCAGTGCGCTTCGGCGGGCCTATGCCCCTCGTCGTTCTCGGGGCCTCCCTGCTGAGCCCGAGGCTCACACCGAGGGGGACACGCAGTGAGGAGCGGCCGAAGCAGCTTTGCGGTGAGAGCACGCCGGGCTCGGGTCGGGGCGAGGAGCCGGGTAACGCCGTACTCGAGGGTGTGTATTTTTAGGGGGGCTGACCTCCTCGGCTTCCCGTAGAGCAGGCCGACGGGAGGTGTGTGGATGTGTGAGGGGTGGGGGGCGGAGCGGGGTTCTCTCCGAGCGGGAGGGGGAAGGAGAGCGTAGTCCCGGTGCGCGCGGAGGGGGCGGGATCTCGCGCCGCCGCTCAGGGGCGGGGCCGGCGCGCGCGTGCGGTTGTGGAGAAAGGGGCGGGACCGGCCCTGCGCTGAGTGCTGTTGGCGGCCGACCGCCCTCTGGTCCTCCAGAGTGGGCGGGGCCTCGGCCGGGCGGCCGCGCTCTGACCGTCTAGGGTGCGGAGACCGATAGGGGGTCTCCCGCGTGTGGCTTCAGGGCGCGGCAGTGAGGGGGCGTGAAGTCTGCCTTCCTCTGCCTTCTCGGGATCCGGTTGGGCGGAGGGGCTGTATGGAGCGGCTATGCCACTCCCCCTGACCGTCCCCCCTCCTGGGTTTCCGCCTCTTTGGCAAGTGAGGCGGGGCTCGGAGAAAGCCCGCTGTTTGGTCTCGGGGTGTCTCGGCCCAAATCTGCCCGACTCAGTCTCGGTGGAGTGGGAGGGCCCCCACTGACTGGGAGCTGTGGAGGTGTCCTGACCTAACTCCAGTGGCTTGACTGAGCTGTTGCCTGGGGCAGGAGTGCTCACGGTTAGAGGTGTTGTCTCCGTTTTGCTCATGCAGCGTGGATGGCGCCGCGCAGCTAGGAGAGTCTGAGCATGGTCACCGCCACTCCCCTCCTGGTTGTAATTATTGGGGCGAGGTTCCTTTAAACTGGTCTAGTACCACTGTTGCTGTGACCATGCTTCCACCGCGGTGACGGTGGGGGAGGGGCGGTGAGTCTTCAGAGACTGGAAGTGTGGCCGGGGACAACCTTTCCCTTGATGTTCTGTTATCCGGGCTCAATGTGGCGGGGCTTCCTTTGAGTCACTAGGATGGTGGGTAGTTTATACCTGGTTACTGTTTAGGTGTTTTAGGGCTTCGCACTCATCCAGAAAGACTATCAACGCTCTTGCTTTTCCCCAGGATTTGAGATTTATGAAAAGTTGGATTTATACATTTTCTTCTTAAAAGATAGTGATTTTAAAAGACTCGAAACTTTGAATAAAATACTTCACTTTCTATGATATGACTTGCATTTTTGGATACTTGCCTTGGTTCTGCTATATAAGCATAATTTGACAATTAAGTTCCATTTTAGGTACCTATAGGTATTCTGGAAAAGTGTTTTCTATAATTCTGTTAGAACATCTAGACCGCTTTCTATATGTATTCAGTAAAACATAGTGTTCTGGCTCTGTTTTATTGTAGAGAGTAGGGTGAAATTGAAGACTAGTTGTATTGTGTATGTGACTTATGTAGCCTTACTTTCGAACCTGTGATGGGTAGTTGCCTTAGGACATTTCAGGTTTAATGAACCACTTTAATTGAGGTTTTTGCTCAGACTCAGTTTTTTCCTCAATAAATTCTTTAAAGTAATTTTCATAAGAAAATAAACATAAAAGGAATATGTTTATGTTGAGCAGTGCCTCTGACCAGTTATCTGAAAGGAAGTTAAGTTAAATCTTGCTTTTCCTCAATTGGGGCTGAGAGTTTGGTGCCCTGTGCTATATTCATGTGGAGTAAGTCCCAACTTCTCAAACTGAGTAAGCAGCATTGGCAGCTGTAGTTTCTTGTTTTTGTTTTTTTAGTTTGATTAATGATGGTTGTAATAGAATTAGTGTGGAGGCAGAAAAACTGGATATTTTCCTTGATGTTGTAAACTGAGAAAGATAGTGGAGAATATACATTCAGGGAGTTCAGTCAACAACACATAGTTGTTCCCATCCTTTTCAGTGCTGTGTGCATAGTTGACTTAATCTCTGACCTAAAAGAACATGCTGTCTATTGGTATAAAAGGCAAAAAGTCCCACATGGGCATTAAGGATTCAAGTAAGTACTTGGTTATACTGTGCTGGGAAAGTTTTCACAAATCCTTCTTACATATTCAAATATCAGTATTATATACTGTAGTTTTGTCAGTAAAGATCCTAAATAGGTTGTCATTTTAAAATTAAGATTTCACCTAAAGAATGAACTTTTTTTTCTTTTAAGGAAGAAGATTTGGTTTCTGCCATAGTTCTTTTTACAGATAAGATAGTGGCAAATGTTAATGCCTGTGAATTTTAGTTGGAATTAAAAATTATGTCCTTGGTACCCACTAATCTAGTGCAGTGCTTTAAAAGACTTTCTCACTGTTTTGGGTCACTCCACCAACCAAGAGTTTATTTCACTTTCTGTAGATTCTTACAAAAATGATAATACAAACTTTTTCAAACCACACCTTCCTGTCTTCTCTAATTTATTGAACCTTTACTGTGTCCCAGGTACTGCATTAGGCATATGCATTTATTAACCTGATTAATGTTCATGGCAACCCTGTGTGTGGGTACTCTAAAATCCACATTTTAAAGATGAGGAAACAGATGTGGTGAGTGGCCAATCAGGATCTGAACTCAGGCAACCTGGTTCTCAGTATCCATGCTTTAACTCTACACTTACACTGCCTCTGGTCCATAAACAATGGGCTTTTTCTTTTCCCCCCTTTGTATTTTATACATCTACACACACACGCATAACTATTTTAAAGTGTATAGTTCAGTGGCCTCAGGGACGTTCAATGTTTGCTGTCACCATCCTCCATCCTCAGAACTTTATTGTCTTCTCAGACTGAACTCTGTAACCGTTAAACACTCACTACTCCCTTTAACCTCCATTCTGCTTTCTGTCTACAAATTTTTAACTGTTTAAGTTTTATTTATTTACCTGTGGGTGGACATTTGGATTTCTACATTTCGTTACTGTAAATAAAGTTACTATGAACATGAATGTATAAATATCTCTTCAAGTACCTGCTTAGAATTCTTTTGAGTGTAAACCAAGAACTGGAACTGCTGGATCATATTGGCATAGGTAGTTCAGTGTTTCATTTTTTGAGGAACCAGCAGTATGATTTTTTAATTTAATTTAATTTTAAAGGGAAGATGCAGGCAGGAATGAAGGCAGGTAGGCAAGAGACAGGAAGAGAGAGGAAAAAGCAAATTATTTTTTAGTTGTATATCTTGGTCTCTTCCCCTGTCCCTGGGTAATGAACCTGGGTTCTTGGAATGTAGGTGGACTGTGCTTGGCTGGAGGCAGTGGACCTAACCACTAGGTCATTCCAGTAGTGTGCTTTTGAAAGTTTTAAGGGAAAGTATTGGGACTCAAGATTCTAAAGGTGAATTGAGTCAATACCTATTTATTGACCACCTTCTTAAATAACTTTGGACTGACACAGGAAGCATCTTTGTCCCCCAAGAAGTTTACATCCTTAGACGGAAAGGCATTTTGATTTTATTGTATACATGATGATTTTACGATTGAGCGCAGTGAGAGTCAAGAGGTGTGGCCCGCTTGGGTTGGAGGAAGAGGAGACTCTGAATGAAAAACAGTCTGCCAAGTCTGAAGTCATAAATGTGTTGAAGTGAGTTGTTAAATGACCTTAGACTTAACTCAAAGTACTTCAAGAATGCTAGTAGGGAGACATCATATTTAGCATGTGAATTGTAGTCTTTAAGAATTACAGTGAAGAAATTATGGACCCAGTATATATGTTACTGATACCCTATTAAGCTCAAGATGTATTATTAAGATGTATTTTAAATTTATTTTGTTTTAGGGAAAGGTACAGCAGGAATGAAGACCAGTAGGCAGGTAGGCAGGAAGAAAGAGGAGAAAGGAGCATCTTTTTTCATTTAGTTGTTAACACTGATTGCTTCCCCCTGGGCTCGGGACTATAATCCAGGGTTATGTGACTTGCTCCTTCGGAGGTAGCTGACCTGACCACTATTCCACCAGGGCATACCCATTTTTGAAATAATTTTAGACTTAAACATTTGCAAAAATAATAATTGCTGTACCACTTTCACCCGGATTCTCCAAGTCTTACAAAACCACAACACAGTGATCTAAATCAGCAAATTTATATAAATTTCAATAATATTCAACATAAATGTCAAGGCAGGAATGAAGGTGAGTATGCAGGCAGGAAGGAAGAGAGAGAAGGAAGGAACACTTTATTTTTTATTTTCATTTATCGTTCACACTGGTTTGTTTCTCCTGGACCTGGAGCTCGAACCCAGGGGTATGTAATCTGCAGTCCTTCGCAGGCGGTTGACCTAAGCACTATTCCACCAGGGCGTGCCAATTTTTAATACCTTTTGCATTGAACTAGCGTCTTGTTCATTTTCTACCTATAACAGTAGGAACTGTCTGTGACATCAGTATCAGTTGAACCCAATTTCAATTTTTGAGTTTCTTTTTGAGCAATATTAACTACTTGTAAAGTTTTTTTAATTTCATGACTTTTATTCCTTATTGGAGTTCTTTAGAAGAACAAAAGAATTACTTAATTTTAATGGATTTTGTTGATTGAATCTATTACTGTTTATATATCTGAGTTATATTATGGAATATTAATGATCTTTTCTTATATCTTGAAACATTTCAGTATTTCATCATCTTAGGAATTATTTAGTCATTACTCATTGGTTATTCCCAACTATGCAAAAAAAAGATTAACATAATATGAAAATGGAAGAATAATGGAATTGCTTAAAAGGAGTTGTAAAATAATCATTTTACTGCAGTTTTCTTACTGTTCTTTGCCTGAAGCATTACAGCATCTTTCAAGAAAGTATAAAAAGCGTTGGGAAACAATGTCTTGAATATTATGTAGATGTTCATAATTGAGGAATCAGGATGAAGGGTATATGGCAGTGCTTCATACTGTTTTCACAACTTTGTTAAGCTTTCATTGAACGTATTTGATAATTTACAATTTTTCATATTCGTCCTATAATGGCAGAGGGAAGAAAACTGCCAGAGGAAGGGGTTTCACAGAGGAACTAAATGAATACAGTGCAACAGATAGCATCATTTTAGACTGTAATGTTGGTAGAGTTGTAGACTTGAGTTTCCAGATGATGCTATCCTAGACAAATTTTCTCCAGCTAAACAATTAATGAGTGCCATACATATATTTCTGAAGAGGAAAAAAAAAAATGGTGTCCTCATCCATTCAACAGGAAAGACTTCAAAACGTAATGTTTTTCAATAAGAATCAAAGCCATTCCAATTGGTTAAAAGAATGTACAGCAATATTCTTTTACCTTTACAGATGTTTGTATACCAGAACACACTTGATACACTTGTAAGTAGATGACAAATGCAGATCAGTGTGGCGAGGTGGTTTAGAATCAAACATGGTTTAGAAATGAAAACAAGTATTGGATTGAATGTTCTAATTGATAATTAGTCCTAAATTGAGAATGCTTGCAACTGTGGAGCAAAGATTGTCTTAGCCAACAAACAAGAACTTTTTTTTTTTTCCCTAAAGGAGAGGTGCATGCAGGAATATAGGTGAGTAAGCAGACAGGCAGGACAAGAGAGGAGAAATGAGCTTTATTTATTTTTTTTTTATAATTTGTTCATCTTGGTCATTATTCTAGCCCTGGGTATTGAACCTGGGTCTTTGGGATGTATGTCAACTATGCACAGCACACTTAATCCACTAAGCCACCAGAGTACACCAAGAACTTTCTAATTCCACATTATATTAATAGAAAACTAATAGGCACTAAAGGTCAGCTATAAGTTAAATGCATTTCAAAAAGTTAAGTAATATATACTTATTTGTCTTAAAATCTTCCAGAATAACAGTTTCTCTTATATACATTATGAGCTTATCTGTACTGAAATAATTTTATTGTCTCCATTTAAGTCAATTTGTGAAATTTAACAAATGAAAAGAAAAGATTTAAAGTTGAACTTTCCATTTAGATTCATGGAGAAGTGCCTGGACCTTCTTTTTACTGTGATTAAAGTTTATTTTATTTGCTTTTTATACTTCTGTCTTCATAGACTGAAATTTTGATAACAATGTAAACTCCAAATTTGAACCATGGGAGACTGCACTGACAGTTGAAAATCATGTCAACACTTGAAAAGCAACACTTGAAAGTAGCTTTGTGTCTGACTCTTGTTGACTATCATTTGGCATTAGAATCCTTCATAATCTGGAATTGCGTTGTATCTCTGCAAGCAGGATGCTATTGTCTTGTCAGTAACTCTTAACAGGTAGATTAATTTTTTTGAGTATCAATTTCCTTCTGAATGGGAAGGTTCTGTATCTGCCTATCTGTTGTAAGGAGCATAACAACTAATAGCAGTCATATATGGAACGGCTTGGTTCTTGTGGGGCAGGATATCCTGTCTGCCCTATTCAGTGCTGGAGGTCTAGCTGTACATGCACATGGTAGACATTTGGGAGTTACTTGTAGAATAAATGAATTGGCAAAGATTGTAAATAGATGTTTATTGCCTGTAAGTCTGAACTTACTGAATTATCTACATTTCATGTTGTATACTGTGTCCTAATTCATTCCTATTTTTAACATATAATTAAGCATTTACTTCTCTGTAGACTCTTTCCTAATATATGCATCTATTCTATTCCAAATTTGTAGTATTTGTACCACTTGGGAACTGACTCATTAGCTTTTCCTTCTAAGATTTTAATAAAATGTATTTTTCAAGTAGACAGCAAAGTTGATAGACTTTCATCATGGGCACCCATACACATACTACCTGAATTTTACCATAATAATTTTTATCATGCTTTTTATTATTTCTGTCTACCTACTTATCCCTCCATCTATCAATCCAAACTGATTTCTTGGATGTATTTTAAGTAAATGGAAACTCTTTAGTATATTTTCACCTAAGTACTTCAGTATGTATATTCTTATCTAGGCTTCAGTATTTGTTTATTGCTTTTTTCTTTTGATGGAAAATTTAAATACAGTGAATTGCACAATATTTAAGAGTACTTTGTGTGTACTGAGATGATGCTGTATATAGTCTGTACCTTGTTATTTTTATATAATAGTATGTCTTGGAACTCTTGTATTTTATATCAACTCTTAACTAGATAGTTTTCCGTAATATGAATGTTTCACGTTTATTTAGCTATTGCTCGACATTTAGGGTTTCCATACTTTGCTGCAGTAAAGTATCTTGGCAGATGTGAAGGATGGAGAACTGGATTAAATCGTTAATGGGTGTGCACATTTTTATTTAATTTAAAATTTTAACAGATGCCTGCAAGTAGCCTCCCAAAATGGTTATACCAATCAGAACTTCTACCAATAGTATTTGTATTCTCACCCACACTGACTATAATCACTTCCTTTTTGTTTTTGTCACTAAATTTGAGATACCATTTTATGTTTCTTTGATTACTAGTGAGGCTATATATGGTCTCCTCAGCTAGTTTTTTAAGCTTTTATAGGACAGGAACGTAAATCATCTACCACATTCATATTCACTCAGTATTTGCTCATTGAATGAATGAATTAATGCTGCTAAAGCACTTTGACTTTAATTTCCTCATTTATAAGACAGAATAACATCCTGCTTTAGGATTAAATTAATATTTAAATTTTGTTTGCAATAGTGCTTGGCACTCAATATATGCTGATTGCTGTGTTAACTATTACAGTTTTTCTTTCTCTTCCTTATCTCTGAATGCTGTTGGTGTGTTCTGACTCTTGGGAACATGAAGTTGAAAAGACCTTTTCCTTGAAGAAGCTTATTTAGGGAAGTGGGAAGATGTTTGACAAGCCACCTGGATGATAGGTGGACTATCTTAGAAAGCCAGTGGTGGATTTGCTACTGGTTTGCAAATTTGAGGCTGACCTTTTGAAAAACAGTGTGTAAAGTGGTAGACTACATGGGAAGGTAGGCTGGAGGATGTTGAAATAAGCAAGGGAGTGACTGTATGACAAGAAGCAATCGATTTGAGAGCCAGTTAGGAAATAGTTAAGAGTGGTGGTGCTTAAAGGAGTAAAGTATGTTACAGACCCTGGGCAGCCTCTTCAGTATCATAGAGATTGTCTGGAAGGTAGACGAGAGTGAGGTTAAATACTTTTAAAGATCATGATCACTTTATAAAAGAAATGATATTTGAATAACAAAAATGTAGGGAATCATCTTAGGATAATAAAACTACTTTTGAATACTTATGAAAAACTCAGTCTTTTTTTTCTTTTCCATTTTGCTATAGACTAATCCATAGAGTATTTGAAACTCTCAAGTGTAATTTATTTGCTTGCTTTTGCAGATAAAGGAACAGGACCAAAGTTACTAACTTCAAGTTACAATTTGAACTAGAATCTGGGTCTCGACAGGTTCTGTAGTCTTTTCCATAATCCTATGCTGTGTTCTGATATAAATCAATTTATGAATTACTGACTTGGCTTTTGGTTACAGAGATTAATCTCAGGTGCGTTTAAGCATCAAGGTTTCAAACCAGCAGAACCCAAAGATCAAATCGTGGTCAAGATCGTGGTTGTTCATAGAAGTTACAGTCAAAAAAATTTTTTTAAGACTTAACGCCATTCATTTATTAAAGCAATCTTTTCATTCCAAAATACATTGCGTATTCATAATCATTTGGCCTGTGGCTCTTATTACAAATAGCAATCTTTTCTTCTCACTGTATCTGAAAAGTTTTGAAATACTGAGCTAAACTTATTATTCATACTAGAAAAGCCTAGGGAATTATAACCAGTTGAAACATTTTAAATTATTTCCCCTCAGCAGCTGGCAGCAGTATATTTTCAGCTCCAGTTAACTGAGTTCAGCGTATTATCACACATAAATTTGGATGACTTAGTCCTTTGATCTGAAGTTAAAATCTGGTGTTCCCTGGTGGACTAGTGGTTGTGTGCATGCCACACGCATCCTAAGCTTCTGGGTTCATGTTCCAGGATCAACAGGAACAACCAAGATGAACACATCAAAATAAATAAAATTCTTCTTCCTCTGCTTGCTTGCCTCTGCTCACCTTCATTTCTGCCTGCACCTTTCCTTAATACTAAAAGTTATAGTCTACAAAAAGGATACTTGTGGCTTGATATTTATAAAAATATAATATTAAAGTGACTTGCATATGAAACAATTGTGCTACTGTGTCAGGGTCTATCTTAGGTTGTGAGATATGAGAAAAATCCTGGACACTATTTCAGGGCTGAGACTCAGGGCAGTAGGCAGGTTGAGGATGCTTGAGTACAGAGAAGGAGTAAAGCCGTCTTGGAGAATGCTTGTGGGAATTGCTTTATCAGGGAATGAAGTACAGGGCTGAATGGACTTGGAAATTAGGTAAAGGTTAAATTTCGTCTTTTTTCCTTTGTAAAAAGAGCCACTGACTTTAGATGGAGGGGGAGGTTTGCAAGATTTTGTGTGTGTGTGTTTAATCTCTATAGTAATAGTGTTTTTTCTTAAATATTGTGACTAAAGTGATAGGGTTTGCCTCAATTTTGTTTTCAGCTGTCTGGAGCATTCTTACTGATAGGTTAGTATTAGTGATATTAGAAAAGGTCTGATAAGACCTGACTGGATTCCTGGCCAGTGTTACTGGCCTTTCTGTGTTCTGCAGGAAAGAAAGTGTCTGTCACAGAAGGGTTATTAAATTCAGAGACCCTGAAATCTTTTTAGTATTAGAGAGAAAATTTGCATCAAAAGAATCCTTTGAAATGATGTATTCCAACCCGTCTTTTATTATTGGGGAAACAAATTTAGATGGAAGGAGGAACTCGTTGAGATGCAAATAGCAAATTGTCAAGTCTAGTACCGCTTTCCTTTCTTCTGGTCTTGTGCTCTTCCCATGATACCATTTAACTCTTGAAAAATTAATATTAAAAAATTAGCATTAGAGTATATTTTGAGAGGAGTTAGGAAGAATCACTTGAATATTTCTGTAACATTACTGTGTAATTAATATTTAGGAATGATGACTTTAGGAGAATAAAGATATATTTGTGTTTTTAAATCGGAAATTGTTTTCAGCTCTGTACCAAATTAAAATATGTTACTGAAAATTTTTTCCTTCAGTAATGGTAATCTGTTCAGTGGAGGGCATCCGGGGACAAAATACACTTAAACTACTCAGTGACCATCCCTGGGATAAGGAAAATTGCTGGTTCCAGGAGTTGAGATTATACTAAATTTGGGCAACTGGTCTAAGTGTACATATCATACTGGAGTGCAAATTGATTAGTATGTTTTTGCTTTTGGTTTCTGCAGGTTTTTTAGTGCATCGCTGAGCATGAACGCAGAATGAAGCGACGTTTGGATGACCAGGAGTCACCGGTGTATGCGGCCCAGCAGCGTCGGATTCCTGGTGGCACAGAGACTTTTCCTCACCAGCACCGGGTGCTTGCCCCTGCTCCTCCTGTCTATGAAGCAGTATCTGAAACCATGCAGTCAGCCACGGGAATCCAGTACTCCGTCACACCCAGCTATCAGGTAATCGGGAGCCCAGCAGAGGACTGTAAGGGTGAGGGAGGTGCACTGGGGATTTCATCCAACTTAAAAATGTTGATTAAGCACTTAGATACAGAAATATTTATGGGGTATAGTAGGGTATTAAAAATAACAAAAGCAGTGCACACTTGTGTAGTCTCCATGAAAGTTTTCTTTTTTAAAGAAATGTTCCAACCTTTGAAGTTCAGTGTGTATCTGTCCCTAGTCCTTTTTTCTTTTTCCTCCTTTTAGAGGCACTGCCTCTAATCTGAACTTTGTGTTTATCATTCTCTTAACTTTTTTTTTCTTTCAAAGGAAAGGTGCAGGCAGGAAGAGAAAGGAGGAGGAAGCATGTATTTTTTTTTTTTTTTTTTTTTTAGTTTTTCACACTGGTTGTCCCCCTCTACCTGGGACTCAAACTCGGGGTACGTGGCTTGTTCCTTTAGAGGCGATTGACCTAACTGCTTCTGCACCAGGGCACCCCTCCCTTGAGTTTCTTTAGTTCTTTCAAATAATTTTTGTTCCTGTGTCTGTACAATTAAGTTGTTTAGTTTGGATATAACTAATTGAGTCATTTTTTTTCTTTGCTACAAATTACTAAAAATATCTCATTTATTCTGTTGATGGACAGTCCGATTGTTTCCAGATTTTTTTTTTTGCTGTTATATAAAGATGCTGTTGTGAAAGTTCTTAGGCATTTCTTCTAGTGCTTGTGATGACAAACTATGACAAGAAAAGCTTGCACCAGATTTAAATAAGCACACAACTTTTTGTTTTTTAAATCAAGTGAGTTTTGCTATGGGGGAAAAAGGCAGCTGGAACTAAACAAGGTGCTTATTAGTGAAGTAGTTGGTTCTAGTGTAACCTCCTTATCTTTTTGCAGACCACTCAGCAGGTTTGAGTTGGGGACAAGTAGCTCAAGTATATAGGAGAGGGATTCCTGGGTCTCAGGGTATATATCTTCAACTTTTAGTAGTAGTCAGAATGTTACTCAAAGTTGAACCAATTTATATTCCCACCAGCATTGTGTATTCCTGTTGTTCCACATTCTGCACAACAATGATCATTCATCTCTTGTCTGTTTCTCTGTTTTGTAGAAGAGATGTCTAATTGTTTTTTGCCCCTTTTAATAATGAAAATAAATATCACCATGTTCTTTAAAAAATGATGTAAATTGACTTCTTCCTCCCATCCCTCAGATTTTTCCCACTGGTTCATATTTTGGGTGTCCAGAATTTTGTATGCATATATAAGCAAATCTATACCTAGCTATTAAGTTACATTTTTCTTTGTACACAACTTGGATCATGCAGTATAGTCTGTTATTTGTTCTTTTTACTTAATAATAGTAGACAGCTTTCCACTTGAATATACTTGTATAGAGTCAAGTGGTTTTTTTTAAGAGAGGAAGGAAGGAAGAAAGATTCTTTAGTTAACTTTTTGGTTTACCAATTCCACTCTTAGGAATTAAAAGAAAATTAAAAAGGAGGGAAACCCAGATGAAGTAAGAGATGATTATTCCTTAGATATCCCTCTTTCTCAGCAGTACTCCTTGAATCCTCTGTGTGGGACTGGCAGCAGTCAGGACTGTTACTGAGCAAATCTTTAAGATAGTGCTTGGAAGAGAGCAAGGTCGCTTATTTCCTTGAGTGATTAATTACTTTCCTCTGAACAAGTTTGTGTCTGTTTTCTTTTTTGTTTTTTCTTTTTAATAAGAGAAAGGAAGGTAGGCAGGGAGGAAAGAAGAGGAAGAAGCATTTTTATTTGTTCATTTTGGTTGTCTAGCCATTCCTCCGCCGCCCCCCCCCCCCCGCCCAGGTCTTGAACCTGGGTTCTGGACTTTACATGAACTACACCACAGCCACCAGCTTAATGCCTAAGTCACCAGACCAGGGACTCCATGACTGTTTAATGCTTTTGGGATAGATACATCTGTTCCTCCTGAAAACTAGTTTCCATATATAAATATATATTTAAGTAAATGTGTGAATATTTACTATAACTATAATGACTGACTATAAAACTGGCCATTTCAAATATGTATTTTATTTATTTTTTTAAAGGAAAGGTACAAGTAGGAGTAAAGGCAAGTAGGCAGACAGACAAGAAGAGAGAGGAAGAAGCATTTTATTTGTATTTAGTTGTTCACACTGGTTGTTTCCTTCACAACCCAGGGGTATGTGGCCTGTGTTCCTTCAGAGATGACTGACCCAACCGCTACACTGCAGGCCATGCCCATCTCTAACATTTATAAACTCCTATTAAATCTTGTAAAAATCTGTTCATCACACGCATGTTCATAGAAGCTCAGAGTAATAACCCTTTTGCATATATTAGATATCTTAAAAATTCTAGTATTGTCCTTTTTTTTTTTTTTTTTTTTTCTAAGAAAGATGTACACGAGAATGAAGATAAGTAGGCAGACAGAAACAGGAGGAAGAATCATATTATTTATTTAGTTGGTCATCATCTTGGTTTTTCTCCCCAACCCTGGTTCGCAAACCTGGGTTATTTGGAATGAATGTGGGCTACCACCCACTTGGCCGACCAAGCCACTAGACCTCCAGGGTATGCCCAAATAGTGTCTTTTTATTCCTAATGTGTCTTGTATTGTTATTATGCATTTGAAAGTGGCTGTTTGATTTCCCATCTCCTGTCTGCCCAGGGCAATTTTTATAAATTTGTGGGGACTTGGAAAAACAAACAAACAAACCAGCAACAAAACCTTGGCTTTCTTAAATTGTAGTATGTACCTGATTTTGTTTAGAAAAATTTCATGTTACTTAGTCTCCTCATTTTGAGATATGGCAAATCAGATATATTGTCCTTATTTGTCTTTTTTGTCAATTAACAGTTGTGAAATAGGAAAATAAAAGCTTTGTAAATTTTATATTAGCATTTCTTGCAATAGAAAAATGGAAGAAAAGGGGCTTTTGCTTTTATTTCTCTGTTAAACTTAAAAGAGAATGAGAGAATAGAAAAGAAATGTGTTTGAACCCAAACCACAAACAATTTGGAAGAAATTTTGTTTTACTTTAGAAATTGCGAAGATAGGTGTGCCCTGGTGGAGTAGCAGTTGGGTCCACTACCTCCAGCTGGGCTTCATCGATATACATACATCCTAAAGACCTAGGTTCACATCCTGGAGCCAGGGGTGGGAAGGTTAGAGTACAATCAGTATGAAGAAGTAAAATAAATAGAATGCTTTCTCCTCTCATCCTGCCTGCCTCCCTGCTTGCCTTCATCCCTGTCTGCACCTTTTCCTTTAAAAAAGAAATAGTAAAGATGAGAAAAGTGAAACAGTTAAATTCTCTAATTCTACCACCACTGGTAAAATGCTAGCATTTTGATGTATATTTGTTGTTGTCTAGAGTTAAAATCTTTATTACATATTCTACTTTGTTAGGGATTTTTTAAACTATTTAAATTTAAGTCTGTTATAACAGACGAATACATTCAACTTAAGAATTTTTTTTTTCACATTAAAATACCTACATCTGATGTGCCCTAGTAGAGTAGCACTTTGGTCTCTTGCCTCTGACTGAACACAGTCCACATAGATCCCAGGTAACCTTTTCATGTCCTGGGGCTGGGGGAACAACCAGGATGAACAACTAACTATAAATAAAATAAAATGCTCCTCCTCTTATCTCCCTGCATGCTTGCCTGCTTGCCATTATTCCTGCCTGTACCTTTCATTAACAAAAACATGACCCTTGAAGGATTAGAATTTGAGAAAAAGAAAAACTGATCTTTCAACCACAGATAGTTTGTACAGCACTGAGCTATGTAATTTTAAATAGCTGCAGAGAATTCTCTTATAATATGGGTTGGCTATAATTTATTCCACCAGTTCTCTTTTTGTGGGATATTTGGGTTTCTAATGGATTATCTTCGTGTATGCAAAGATACGTATGCATGCTCTTTAATGCTTTGGGAGAAGAATGCACAAATTTTGGAGTTTCTTGTCTGTATTCTGTCCTCCCCAGGTTTCAGCTGTGCCACAAAGCTCCGGCAGTCACGGGCCTACCATAGCAGCAGTGCACAGCAGCCATCATCACCCAGCAGCTGTGCAGCCCCATGGAGGCCAGGTGGTCCAGAGTCATGCGCATCCAGCTCCACCGGTTGCACCAGTACAGGGACAGCAGCAGTTTCAGAGGCTCAAGGTGGTATTCAATTCCTTTCCTTCTATCAAAAAGTTTCTCTCTCTTAGCAGGCAATTTTGACTTCAGTCTGTTAGTAGTGGTGGTACAACTTTTAACAGGCCAGTCTAGGCATTGAATCACAAGAAGTTTTTTTACTTTGTTTTGAAACCTATTTAGATTTCTCACTTTAGTCCCATGCCTAATCCAGAGAATACATTAAGAAGTGTTTATGGAGTGTATGACTACATGGTACTCAAAACATCAAGATTGAGGGACTATTTTCATACAAAATAAAGTATTTTTTGATTGCCTCCTTTTGAATTCTTAGTTCTTAGCATGGTAAAGAGTTTTATTGGCACATACATGATTGGCTATAGGTCTGTGCAGTAAGTCAGCTCAGTATTGTCTTCTGGTTTAATCTTTTTATTACTGTTAATGAATAGCTGGCATCTTTAAGTCCATCCTTTGCAAAACACATGCTTCTTTTTGGGGGGAACCTTTATAAAGTTCAGGGAAAACTATAATTGTAAATAAAGTGTCACTGTTTTCATCTGTTCTGCTGAGTGTGTGCTGTAGGTTTTTAGTGCTTTGAAATTCATGAGGCATATGTGGAAAAGTGAAGCTGTGTTCCCAGCTAACCTTCTCTCTGCTTACTTGCATCTTCCTTTTCAAAATGTGTGATGATTGCAGCAAGTACTCCGTATTTCAGATTTTCTAATTTTACATTTATATAACATTTAAAATCAAGTGCAAGAAACACTAAAGGACTGCAAAAAGATATAAGATGTTAGATCTTCATGTGGTTATATCGGCCTAATTATATCAAGTGGTTTGCAGATAGGAGTGAACACTATATGCTCTTGAACGACACAAGATTTATAGAAAATATTTTGACTTTCTGTTTTCCTGATACTTAATCTAGTTCTCCCTGCCTTCTGCCCATATTGATTTGGGTTCTCAGGAATTTAATACTGGCCTAAGGAAATTATGCTACATAAATATGAAGCATACCAAAGCTAAGCTATATAGAAAGATTTTGTAAAATTTACTTTGTATTAGCTTCAGCAATTCAAAGTTGATTCTACTTAAGCATAATCTTTAGAGTACAAATTTGTTTTGGCCTACATATTACCCTGGGCTCTGTCTTTGGAGAAAATTATGTAAATTTTAGCAATTTTTCCTTAAATGTTTACTCTTTGCTTAATAGAATGATGGCTGTGTACCAAAATGTATTATTACTATGAACTTAGCACTTTACCAAGTCTTGAAAATATATTTTTAAAATTAGTTTGTTTGGTGAGATGTGATTCTTTATTAATACTTTATTCAGCAGTTAATACCTTAATGCTGCAAAAACGCTTACAAACTTGCTAATTAACTGACAAAAATATTTTTCTCTATTCTTTTTCAGCCAGCTACCACAGCATAGTACTTTTTTATTCACCTTCCTCACTGGACTCCTGGTCATAAATATATAGATTGTGCTTTGTCTCTTTTATAGAATCTGTTAAGTATTCAGGAAAGGACTTTGGACTTAGGGTTATAGAATGAGTCATGGGTAAAGTTAGGACTTCTCTACTCTATTCTTTTATTTACAAGCTCTTGAATATGTTTCCTGAATATAATAACTTGTTGAATTTCCTTTCTGATGAGGAGAGGCAAAATGCTTTTTTGTGCTCATGTAATATAATTCCTTATTCCCACATTGCCTGCTATTTTGGGGTCACTCTTAAAATGCTTGAGAAGCATTTGAATCAACTTCAGTAAACCATTTATATTCTATAATAAGGAAGCGAGTGTTCAGTGAAAATGCTTAGGTTATTTCAAGTATTGGCATTGTATATACTTTCTTTTTGTCTTTAGCAGTTTGATGACAAGGAGGATTTGAGTTATTTGAAGCATGTTTAGTGTGATTCAGTTATTTGTTGAATGATTTAATCCATTGATATTTGACATATTTAGCAAGTTCTCTTTATAGTTGTTTGTGTTTGTTTCCCCCCAAAAGATTATGAACTTTGGTGGGGACATGCCTAGGATCTTTAGTGACAAATACCTATTTGAAGTGGGCCAGCATGGTTTTTCAGCAGACTTGGTGTCCCCCCAAGTGCTTCCTTAACTCTGTAGCTTATAAATGGCTAGTTTTCAAGTTCTTTCGTAAGTTCCTGTGGTTCCTAAAACCAAACATAGGCTTTTATAAACATATGATGCTTTAGGTATAAGGGAATTTCCTCCCTATTCTTTATATAGGTATTTATAATGGAAATATTAAGCTGATTTTTAAAGTGTGGTATTTTATAACTAATTTCTAAACAGTAGCTGACTATGACCCTCACGTAATCTCCCCCCCCGCCAAATGTAAACACATTATGCATAATTTCCTGTCAATTTGGTCATTGATGAAACAATTCAATATGGAAAGCTCTGATTATGAATTGAATTTCCAGTTAACTCTTTACTTTTTTTTTTTTTTTTTTAAGAACCAGTTTTTGGCTTTACTTTAATTTTCTAGTTTTTCTTTTTTTTTTCTAATGTAACAGTTTCCACTTGCAGCTCCTCCCCAGCCACCCCTATCCTCTGCCACCTCTCTGGATCCATGGCTTTCCTTGCCTGTGTCTTTCAATTGCCTGAGTTACAGGGGAGTGTATTGTCATGTTATTTTTAAAGTACAGAAAATACAAACTTTAAATGAATGGTTATTGACCGAGTATAGGTTTCTCCCATTACTCAAAAGTAGATTGTTCTGACAATTTGGCATGATTTGGTAAGTTAATTTTGGAATCTAGAAACTCAAAAATTATTCTGTATAAGTCAGTTGTAGCACCATTCCCAGACCCAAAAATAACCTATCAAATCACACCAAGTAGGAATACTCACGTTTTACATAGCAGGAGAAATCTGTGTGCTATCTGTGCTCTGACAGTCCTGAAGTACTCTAGTTATGACCATAATGGAAGTTTGGGCACCTCTTGAAATACTTTTTAATCGCTGATTTGAACATAAGCATTATATTTCACAATATAAACTTGACTTTTTATATAATTTAGAATATTAAATACAGGAAACACTTAGAAACACCCTACCTTGTCTCCGGAGTAACTAAAAATTAAGTTGTTCTTAAATAAGGCTCATAATTTTCTATCTATTTAAACCTGTTCATGTTTATGAATGTCTAAATAATTTATAGCTTAGTGAAATTCCCTCTCACTTATCTCCCATATCTAGTTAGTCCTCAAGGCCTATCATTTCGACCTCTTTGTTTTCATTTTTGAGTCTGCTCAGTTCTTCTCATGTCCCTTTAGTCGATGCTGTTAACTCAAGCTAACCCGATTAGAGGATAACTTCCTCCTTTCAGTCCTTGCACCAAAGTTGTAGCCAAATTGAATAAACTAAAGTTCAGATGATAGAAATCTAAGTAACGTTTTAACAGAATTTACAGGGCCTTTGGATGTAGGCTCTGCTTTCTTTCCTGTCTCATCTCTTGTCTCTCTTCTCACCATCACTCATCTTCATCACAAATCCTTTAGTAAAACTAAACTGTTCAGTTTTACATATGTACCAGATGGCATCATGTCTGGAATTTTGCCCATGCTGCTCCCTCTGACTTTGTGGGTTTAATTTTTTGCTCAACTTGTGCTCATTTTTAGAATACAGTTTAGACATCACCACCTGAAGAAGTCTTCCCTTAAATCCACACATGTTTTTTGCAGGGGCAGGGGTGTGTGGAGTTCCTTCTGATGTGCTCTCTGGGCATTTAGTGATTACCCATGTTCCCTACTGTTTATGATTTCCAATTAGATGTGAAAAAAGTTCTGTAAAACAGGGACTTTGGCTTATTTGTCATTGAGTTCTGAATATCTCACATTGGAGCTGGCGTGATGTGCTTTAGCTAATTACTTAGTAGATAATTGTGAAATGAACTATTGAACAGATAAGTTAATTATGTATTAATGTTATTATTCTTCACTAATCATTCTCTCCAAGGCAAAGCTACCGGTTTTATGAATTAATTTTTCTTTTAAGCTTGAATTTTATTATTGGCATCGATACTGAATTTTATTAGTTCTTGTATATCATATGTTTCTATTTTGCTGAACTATGTTAATTCTATTTAGAGATAAATCATTTCTTTTCTAATTTCTTGGTTTATTTTCTTTATATAACCTTGATATTGTCTCTGTCTCAGGTGGAGGATGCGCTGTCCTACCTTGACCAGGTGAAGCTACAGTTTGGTAGTCAGCCTCAGGTCTACAATGATTTCCTTGACATCATGAAGGAATTCAAATCTCAGAGGTAATAGACATGTGATTAGACTCAAACTGATGTCCGTGGAGCATTGATTTTGGAGGGTGGATATAGCTTACTCTCTTGATAAAAGATAAAGGATACACCGTTTTGAGAATTTAATTTCAGGGACATGTACTGCTTTATTTATGAAATTTACAAACAAGATACTTGTTTTCTCCCTTTTTAGTAATTTTTTTTTTTTTAAGGAAAGAAGGCAGGAATGAAGTAATGTATGAAAGCAGGTAGGAAGAGTGAGAGGAGGAAGAAGCATTTTATTTAGTTGTTTATCTTGGTTGCCCCACTGGCCCTGGGTCTTGAACCCAGATTCTTGGGATGGATGGATGTGGATTATGCTGCGGTGCACTTATTGGGTAGGTCACTAGAGCCCACCTTGGTAAATTTTTTCTTTTTGTTTTTTAAAGGAAAAGTACAGGCAGGAATGAAGGTGAGCAGAGGAGGGAGATAGAAAGAGAGAAGAAGAAGAATTTTATTATTTGATTTAGTTCTTCATTTTGGTTGTTCCCTGCCCCCGGGTCGTGAACACATGGTGTGTGTCTGGTGAACTTAACCATTAAGTTACCAGGGCATGCCAATAAAAATTTTTTTCAACTGAAAATTTTCTTTACTCTATCTCAGTCAGAGAAGTAGACTGGTAATGATTTGGCTGCTTTTTAAGTTGGTTGAAGAGAACACTAATATTGTGGCATGATTCACTATTTTAAGAAAATAACACCTGAACAAGGCATATACATAATGATTTATGCTGGTATATCAAATATTGGATCTTGCTTGTGAATTGCAACTTTATATTTACTCTCTAAGAGTCTGCTTGATAGGACTATTATGATTAATGCATATTCTGTTCAAAATTCTTACCAAGCCTCTTGGAATATAAAGCTAAGTGACTTTGGAATTTCAAAGTTCTTTGTGTGCCATTATTGTAATAATGCGGGTTGATTTTTATCTCTTTCTGTTTAAAGACCCTAGTGGGGTATGATTTTATTTTTTTCTTATAGGGTTATTTATCAAACTTTTCACTTTATTTAACAGCATCGACACTCCAGGAGTGATTAGTCGTGTGTCCCAGCTGTTCAAAGGTCATCCTGACCTGATCATGGGCTTCAATACCTTCTTGCCCCCTGGCTACAAGATTGAAGTGCAAACAAATGACATGGTGAACGTGACAACTCCTGGCCAGGTTCATCAGATCCCTACCCATGGCATCCAGCCCCAGCCTCAGCCACCACCCCAACATCCTTCCCAGCCTTCAGCCCAGTCAGCCCCAGCTCCTGCCCAGCCAGCTCCTCAGCCCCCACCTGCCAAAGTCAGCAAGGTGAGCACTTGGAAAATTTTGGATTATCTGAAATGCATCCCTAGAAAGCATCCCCCTTTACGTAAGACTTAGATACACAAGTTACACAAGATACACAAGATTTCATCAGAGGAGTTGCAGAAGTCATATCCCTCTAAAATGGTTCTCATTTACACATTCACATGTTTAGGTATCTGTTTAAATGGACACATCAGCAACCTATATTTGGTTGCAACATATATATATATATATGTATGTAGCAACCAAATATATACATATATAAAATTTCAGCCACCACCTTTCACTCCTTCTCAGCTTGAAAGTACTAAGAACATAGAATCCCTTCTTAAGTGCAGCCTGAGTAGACAATAGAGAGCTGCGAATATACACACACACACACACACACACACACACACACACCTATATATATAACCTACTTATTTGGTGTTCATGGGAGCATCCCAACGTGTATGACTTCTGTGGTATTTTGACAGCATACGCAGAAATGGTCGTATTATGATCGGTGTGCTATTGCCCACATAGTCATCATCTTACAGAAGTTACTCTTTTTATCAATTAGGTCATGTCATAAGTTTATGATCTAGAACTGTAGTTTAGTAGCTGCTGGACACGTGACTGTGTTTAAATTCAAATTAAGTAAATTTAGTTTTTCAGTTGCACCAGCTACATTTCAAGTGCTTAGTAGCCTCATGTGGATAGTGGCTATCATCTTAATATCACAGTGCAAATCATCTCAGAATTCTATTGGAAAGAGCTAGTTTAATATGGAGCTTTTGCAATAATCTTTTGAGAGTGAGATTATTTCCTGTTCTATTTGCACCTGTTAAGCTAGTTAGCTTAAAAATTGCATATGAAAAATTGTTCTTTGTAATTGGAAATGTATCCACTTTTAAGATTGTGTTTAGAAAATTTGAGATTGAAATATTTGTATTAGAATGTGTAACTATACTCTCCACCCTTTCTCAGTGTGACTTAGTTGGGTTAAAATGGCCTGGCCAGAGTGAATAAAGGATATAAGTTGATCAGATAACTTATTTCTCTTTAGTTTCAACTTCCTTTCCTATGTCAAATCATCTGTGTTCCTGAGGAAAATAAAGACTTTTTTTCTTTTTAGCCTTCCCAACTACAAGCACACACTCCAGCCAGTCAGCAGACACCCCCACTCCCACCTTATGCATCCCCACGTTCTCCACCTGTCCAGCCTCATACACCAGTGACAATCTCATTGGGAACGGCCCCATCCTTGCAGAACAATCAGCCTGTGGAGTTTAATCATGCCATCAACTATGTTAATAAGATTAAGAACAGGTTCCAGGGCCAGCCAGACATCTACAAAGCATTTCTGGAAATTTTGCACACATATCAGGTAAGAGAGTCGTCATTTCCCCATTTTTACCAGGTCACCCTCTGAGTGCATTTAGTGCAAAGTGAACTTGAATAGTTATTGTGTTCACTAATTCTTAATGGAAATTGGTCAGAAACTGGTGTGTGTTTATAACGTCATTTTTATTTGCCTGACTTAAACTCTCTAATAACAGCCAGTCAGGATTTTTTAATTACTGCCTGATAAAATGAATGTTTTTCTACTTCGGAAAGTTTGAGGATGTTTTTTTATTGTACCTAATCTACAGTAAAAGGAGAAATTTCTCGTGTTTCGTTTTCACTTGTTAGTGGTTCCCTGAGCATTCTCATAACTGCCCTAGTTTTAAAAGGAGTTAATTTCAACCACCACCTTTCACTCCTTCTCAACTTGAAAGTACTAAGAACATAGAATCCCTTCTTAAGTGCAGCCTGAGTAGACAATAGAGAGCTGCAGTCAGATGTCCCAGAAAATGCAAAAGTGGACGTCCAAAACTGGTCTTTTAAAATGATCTCTTCCCATTTGCAATTTCCTATCAGAAAGAACAACGAAATGCCAAGGAAGCTGGAGGAAACTACACACCAGCATTGACTGAGCAGGAGGTGTATGCCCAGGTGGCGCGTCTCTTTAAAAATCAGGAAGATCTGTTGTCAGAGTTTGGACAGTTTCTACCAGATGCCAATAGCTCTGTGGTAAGTCTTATTTCAAAGAACAACACTGTTTACAATTATTATCGTAGATAAATTAGGAAGCTGGAATCAGAAGACTTTTCTAAATGATACCTATTTGCTTAATAAAAGTATTAATCGCTTTCATGTGTCTGAACTAGCTTTTAAGCAAAACAACTGCTGAGAAGGTTGATTCTGTGAGAAATGACCATGGAGGCACTGTGAAGAAGCCCCAACTAAACAACAAGCCGCAGAGGCCCAGCCAGAATGGCTGCCAGATCCGTAGACACTCTGGGACGGGAACTACCCCTCCAGTGAAGGTGAGAGTGGGCAGTGGCTGCTCATGTTGACTTCCAGAGGCAGTTCTAGGACACATACACTAGAGTGGATCATGTGTTCTTATTCTGAGTGTGTAGACAGTTGGATCCGGGACATTTGGAACAAGTTTGGTGTGTGTCACAGAAACTCCACATACAACTTTTATCTGACTTTGCAGAAAAATGTTAGAATATTAATTACTCAGATTACTGTGCTTTTTGCATTTTTATGTTTTTCTCTATATTTTTGCTCTTCTTTGCTATTAGCCGTCATCTACCTTTTTTTGATGCCAGTGGTTTCTGAGATTTATTAATCTTTTCCTTCTGATTTGATGACTTAAGCCTTCCTTACGCTAAGAAAGAAGGTTATTGAGCTTGATAGTTATTTCAGAAATAGTCAGTGGTCTCTCAGGTCCTCCTATGCGTGATGTGCATATACTTGGTGAGATCTCTGGTTCAGAGGCCTATCCTAAATTCTTTGTTGGGTTGCCAGATCTGATCTGTATCATCTTAATCCCCCAGGCAGGACCTTTGGGCTGTAGCAGAAGGAGGTCATCAACTCCTGCTAGTGACCTATCACATGGTGCAGCTTGTTTCAGCGAATCCTGATGGTCTGTCTGCTGAAAGCTAAGCCCACTCCCTTCTTTGATATAGTGCAGCTGGGCTGGGGAGTGGGCGAGACGTGTGTATGTATTGAGCATTGTCTTAGTGAATTCTAAAGCAAAATATAACATGAAAGAGATGAGATAGATGTATCTATAGAATTTAATGAAAGAATAATAGTATTATAATGGTTTTGCCTCTTGAAAGCAAGCTGATCATAGTAAGAACTTATATAAAACCTTTACTTCACTAAAGAGTATTAGATGGGTAATAAGACTCAGGTCAGCAGGTCTAAGCCACTCTTGAAGTAGTCTCCTCCCACCCTTGATTATCCACAGGTAGAAACACTAAATTGGGAGATTAGAACTCCCTCCCTACTTTCTCCTTAGGCAGTGCAAGCAGAGGCCATGGCTCCTGAGAGAGTACTCTGAGGAGGCAAAGGTAAATGTGCAGCTTTTCCCAAAATGTATGTATTACTTCACAGAGAGTTGAGAGGTCGCGTTTTAAAAAAGTGAATCTTGCCTGATAGTTATGCTGTGGCCTATTCATTCCCTTGGAAAGAACAATCTTAAATTGTTCTGAGTGGATATTGCTGACAGCATAGTTATTCCTTCTGTTAGGAAAATAAGCTATGCTTTTTTCATGGATATTTAAATTAAGCTATAATTGAAAGTTAAAGATTGGTTTCTCTCTACCCAAGGCAATGTCTCTTCTGCCTCCATAGCTAGGAAAAATAAAGCAGTGGGATTAAGTTCCAAATAAAGTGACTTTTTAGCCCATGGGAAAAAGTAAGGATACTAACTAATATAACAGTAATGTGACCATTTGTAGAGAGAATACCTGGGGAGTAGAATGTGAATCTCTGGAAAATGAAAGTGATAGACAAATTAAGATAGAGAAAGGTGGCTATAAAGCGAGTTTATAACTTGAATAATCTCATTTTTTGCAAATTATTAATCAGCAGCGGTCAGTGATGGAACCTTTGAACATGGATGAAAATAAAATTCAGAGAAATCCTCTCCTTGAATCTTATGTTTATATTTTTTCCTTTTTTGTAGAAGAAACCCAAATTGCTCAGCCTAAAGGATTCTTCAATGGCAGATGCCAGCAAACATGGTGTAGGAACTGAATCATTATTTTTTGATAAGGTGAGTAATAAATGAATTAGACTTGATACTGATTATTAATGCCAAAAGAATAATCACCTTGTCCCAAGCAAATTATGTTGTTTTAGAGATAGCAAACTGATAAAGGACTTTGTACTTCCTAACAGTTTCCAAGTTGTCAAGTTGTAGATCCTTTCCATTGAAACTATTAGTGCATAGCTAGAGAATGGTAACAAATTATCTGCTTTGGTTTTGTGAAGAAGTTCATGCCAAAATTTTCTTTTCAAAGAGGCACAGGCAGGAATGAAGGTGAGGTGGCAGGCAGAAAGAGAGAGGAGAAAGTAGCATTTTGCTCTATTTAGTTCACACTGGTAGTTTTCCCCCAGACCCAGGACTCAAACCCAGGGCTATATGACCTGAGATCTTTTGGAGGCAATTGACCCAATACTACTCCACTAGGACACATCCGACACCAAAATTGTCTATGGTCAAAGACAGCTTTTAAAAAATGCATGATAATCCTCTTGAAGATGTTTGGTACTGCATTGTAGATACCCAGTTCTATATAGTGGGGAATGTTGGTACCTGCACTAATTGTTGAGGATTTAAGATGATTTGTAATCTTCTAATTTGGTTTTGATATTTGTGTTTTCCCGTATAGGGTTCATGGGAATTGTGATTTAATTGAATTTGTAAAGTTCCTCAAGTGATTTTAATGAGCAAGCAAGCAGTCAGAGTTGAAATGACTGATGTAAATAGTGTTGTATGGTGCATTAGTTTCACTTTTCTTTGTGGAGTCAACTCACTGAGTAACAGGTTTCTTTCATTGGTGCAGCTGGCAATGGTTGGAACTCTCACTGGCAGGAACCAGCCTGGATTGATCTGGTGGGGTTTTTTCTGTCTTGCCATCTCCATGGTTGGTGCTTCCTGCTTTCTTGCTAGTCTGCCCTGCCTATATGAACTGTCCTGCAAAACAGTCAGGTCCCTGGCTCTGACTTGAACCATTTCTGAGGGCTGCCTGGGCACCTGGTCAGAATCAACAAATGGCATGGATGGGGGATAGAATAAGTAATTATTTTAATAGTGGTGGACTTGGGTGGTTTGTAGGCTTTTTGGTTTTGGTGGTTATTTTTAAAGAGGAAGGAAGCAGACAGGAGTGAAGGCAAGAAGTAAGAGGAAGAAGAAGCATTTATTTATTTACTTGTTTATTTTGGTTGCTCCCCACTGCCTCAGGTCATGAAGTTGGGTCTTCAGAGCTCCCAAAGTGTACCTTGAGTACTTACTTCTTATAGCTATATGCTAAAATATATATAAATGAAATATCTGGAGTTTCCTTTAAAATATGGTGGAGACAGAGATGAAACAATTTACTGTATATTTGATTAATCAGGCTAGTGAACACATGGGGTCTTTCTTATTAGGCTATTCTTCTACTTTTGTGTATGTCTAAAAGCTAATAAAAAAATCAGGCATGCCCTGAGGGCCTAGTACACCCTGGGAGCAGTCCCACATTTGACCCAAGGTCTTGGGTTCAAAACCCAGGGCCAGGGGGAGCAACAAATTTAAACAAAGAAAAATGCGTAAAGTGCTTTTTTTTGCCTCTCTGCCTACTTGCCTTCATTCCTGCCTATATCTTTTCTTTAAAAACAAACAAACCAAAAACTAATAAAAAATTACAAAAGGTACAAGGCTCTTTCATCTTTGACTTTGACAATACGTGTTCCTTATAATAACTACTGATTCATTTATGAAAAGAATATATGTGGTTATTGATAAACCACTAGGTTTGCTGAGGTCTACAATCCTTACTAAAGGACCATCGTGCTAAATATTTAGTTTTGAAAGTGAAACTCTAGATTGCTGATCAAGCCAGGCTAGTTTTACTTAGTGTTACTGAATATTTTTAGGTTTTTTAATATTAAAATATTGTAAATGGAGGAAGGAAAAAGGTCAGGCCAGAGAACAGAAGAATCTTATTTTAAAAGATCATTATTCTGGCATGCCCTGGTGAATTAGTTGTTAGGTCAGTCGCCTCTGAGGGGAGTACAGGCCGCATATCCCTCGGTTCGAATCCCGAGTCCTAGGGGAAACAACCAGTGTTGAACAACTAAAAATGGTTCTTCATCCTCCTTTCCCCTGCCTGCCTATTCGCCTTCATTCCTGCCTGCACCTTACCTTGCCTTTTTTTAAAAAAAGAGAAATCGTTATTCAAGATTAACAATTTAAAAACACTTGACAAAGATCCTTTCTATAAACATCTGTTAGCAGAGGCACCAAAGGCTTGAATAACTTTCATTTGGTTCAGAGAATTAGGCATATGAAAAAGTAAATGTCTTATTCTAGGATCTTATTTAAAAAATCTTATTAAGAAAAATTATATATATGTGAAATTAAGAAAATAGTGAAATAGCTTCTCATGTAACCATCATCCAGCTTTAGCAGTTCCCCAACATGTAGTCAATGTGTTTCTTTCATATTTATTCACACCCCCAGATTATTTGGAGACACATCTCACGTAATATTTTATCCATACATATTTTACTAAAATGATACCTTTTTTCAAATAACCATTATCATATCTAAAAAACTAACATGGGTTTCTTAATTATCAATTCATATTTCCCCAATATTTTAAAAGCAATTTAGTATCTCTTGATTCCCCACTTTATCTGTTTCTTTTCTGGTTATCTCTGTAAGGTCCGAAAGGCTTTGCGGAGTGCAGAGGCCTATGAAAATTTCCTGCGCTGTCTCGTTATATTTAACCAGGAGGTGATATCTCGGGCTGAACTTGTGCAGCTGGTCTCTCCTTTCCTGGGGTAAGTGGGGTGAGAGGCTTAACCCTGGTGCCTCATACGAAGTGAGCTAATACTTAGATTGTGATAGTATGTGATACATGTGGGTCGGTTGACTCATAAAATGTCAGTGTCATGAGACTCCTCCAGAGAAGTCTTCTAGTTCAACTCTAGACAGGAGAAAATAGACACAAAGTGCATTGGCCAAGGGTCTCCTGATCCCTTGACCAGTGTTGGGTATTTAGAGAGACCAATCTCTTCCAGGATTCTAGAATGTTGACTGTATTTGACAACCTAAGAATTATTTGAACATTAAAGAAGTATTCTTGATTTAAAAAGAATAGCTGGCTATTCTTTTGGTACATCTCTTCCATCACCACCTTAGCTGGCCTTAGAGTATTTCATAAAATAAAAAAAAATAAAAATATTGGGAAGCCAGATGCTAGATGCACTGTATCTTAGTCAAGAAATATGAAGTGTCTTTGGAATTTGTTCTTGGTTATCAGCATCTGATCCACCACCAAACAGTGGTAATCATACCTCAATGTAACTGCATCGTGTTTCTGGTTTGATTCTTCAGGAAATTCCCTGAATTGTTTAATTGGTTTAAAAACTTTCTGGGCTATAAGGAGTCTGTACATCTGGAAACCTTTCCAAAGGAACGAGCCACAGAGGGCATTGCCATGGAGATAGATTATGCCTCTTGTAAGCGGTTGGGCTCCAGCTATCGCGCCCTGCCAAAGAGTTACCAGCAGCCCAAGTGTACAGGACGGACTCCTCTCTGTAAAGAGGTAAGGTCTTTAGCATGCAGCAGCCGAGTCCTCAGCTTTCTCTTAGAGATCATGGGCATGGTACCAAGGAAGTAGACCTGATACCAACTAGGAAATCAAGACCCTTCTCTCTCTCTGTTCAAAAGAAGCTGTTTTATACTTATGTTCAGAAACTTTTTCTTTCTGAGATCTTTTGTAAACTTGCTAAAGGTGAGACTTAGACTGTTTCTTCCCACCCCTAGATTTTTATCTTAATTTATTGAGAATACTTCATCACTAGAAAGCTTTGTTACATTTTTGATTAATCCGTTTTCTTTTACCCAAAGGTTTTAAATGATACTTGGGTTTCCTTCCCTTCCTGGTCTGAAGACTCGACCTTTGTTAGTTCTAAGAAGACTCAGTATGAGGAACATATCTATCGTTGTGAAGATGAACGCTTTGAGGTAGGCTCTCCTTTGTCATTTGAAGTTTGGAAAAATGGGAGATGGTATCTTAAATACTTGTAAGAACTGACTTTTTAAGATAGAAAAAGTTCATATTCTTTTGTGATAAACAGCTTGCTGTACTTACTGTGCTTTATAGATTTGTCAACTCTGTTAATACTGAGACCAATTTAGGCCATTTTAACCCTGAAATTAAAGTAATTGGGAAAGGAAAATCTGAGGTGAATAAGTGAGCCAGCAAAAAACTCAAAGGTTGCCAGTCTTATCCTTAACCAGGTCAGGCTAGACTCTTGTCAGAAAATCAGTACTAGTTCAGTAAGAAATTAAATAGGTGCGTCCAGGTGGCCTAGTGGTTTAAAGCAGGTATATAGTCCATATACATCCCAAGGTCCTCAGTTCAAGACCTGGGGTCGGGGAAACAGCTAGTGATGAACAACCGAATAAAATAAGTGTTCTTCCTCTCCTTCTGCTTGCCTGCCTGCCTGCCTACTTGCCTTCATTCCTGCTTATACCTTTCCTTAAAATAAAAAAACAAACAGATTTTTAAATGGTTACCCACAGATTGAACTCTTAAGGAATAGTAGTCACTGCTCTTACTACTATGAATATGGAACAGGCTATTAAATATTTCAAACTACGCTGACAAAGTTTGCTATCGAAACTGACTTTTCATCTTGAATGACTGGGATTTTTTTGTTTGTTCCTAAAGAAAGGAGGAGGAAGCATCTTTCTTTTCTTTTTAGTTTTCATAATGGTTGTCCCTTGCCCCCGCCATGGCTTATTGATTGTTAACAGGCTTTAGCAATTCAGGAAAGTCCAAGGGAGAAGTATCTTCTAGGTTCCTGTCAACCTGGGTCTGATCTGGGGTCAGCAGTCCTAAGTAAAAGACACTGTGGTGATGGTGGAAATATTAACTGTCACTGACCCATCATTTATGGATGTTTGAAACATGCCAGATGTTGCACATAGCATCAGCCCTCTATGTGAATTGTATTGTGTAATCAGGAAAACAACCCTATGAGCATAGGTGGTGGTGTCCCTGTTTCATAGATAAGGAAGCAGAGTGTTACGTGGCTAGTAGGGTAGACTCAGATTTCCAGTCCAGCAAGTATGACATCCCACCTTACACCCCTGACTGCTTTTCTATTCTGGTTAGATTCTAACACACTTTGTCTTTTTTTCAGCTTGATGTAGTTTTAGAGACCAATCTAGCAACAATTCGGGTTCTGGAAGCAATACAGAAGAAACTTTCTCGCCTGTCTGCTGAGGAACAAGCCAAATTTCGCTTGGACAACACCCTTGGGGGCACATCAGAAGTCATCCATCGAAAAGCACTCCAGAGGATATATGCTGACAAAGCAGCAGACATCATTGATGGTCTGAGGAAGAACCCCTCCATTGCAGTCCCTATTGTTCTCAAAAGGTACCTCGACAAGTGTGTCCTTGGTGCTGCAGTGTTGCGCCCCTGTTAAAGAGGCTTCACTTCTCAACTGTAGTGGTTGGATATGAGGTGTGCAGTGTGAGACATGTTGCTTCTTGATGGGCTTCAGTGTAACCAGCAGTAGAGAACAAACCTTGGAAAGCCCCATAGTTGAATGTTCTGTGTGTGTGTATTTTAAGACATAGAAAAGAATAAAGAAGAAAACAACCACCCACGTTTCTGCCACTCAGTAGTGTTAACATATTTGTTTTTAATAAGAAAAATAACTTTGTAAAACTGAGACATGCTCATTATTAGAAGACTTAGCTCCCCTGCCCCGCCACCAACCAGTAATGTCTTGTTTCTTTATCTGAGTAAGCCTTCATGCCAGTCTGAGGTGTAGAGGGCTAGTGTAGCTACGAGACCAGAGTCCAAGGACCCTGCCTCCACCAAGTCCATAGCACACTGGATTCTTTGCTAAGAGTGGGTTCCTCTCATATCACCCAGTAACAGGAATTCTTACCTGCTACACAGTTCACAAATGCCCAGATTTTATGTTCCTCCCCTGTCTTCCCCTCAAGAACAGACATAAATTGATGGTTGTTTTGTTTGGCTTTGAGATGTAGGGTATTCTTTCAGTTCTAGTGCTGGTTTTGATTTTACTCTCCTCTGCAGTGTTGAGATCAGTTGTTCTCATTAGAACTTCCCAAACTCTATCCGAAGGAACATTATTGTTCTCTGCTCTTGGACTTTACCATTTATATTAGCATGGTAAACATTCCTAGAAGTTCTGCAGCAAAGAAACATGTTTAACTTGCTTCAGCTAATCAAGGAAGAGAACCCTTTTCCAGGATATTCTGTGGAATGCTGTTTAAGAAATAAATATTCTATGTTAAGATTTCTGATTTGGGACAAATTTCTTCCCCCAGTTAGTCCTGAATGAGTAATTTCTTCATGTAACAGAGTTCAAGACTAACTTGAATAACATCCCCACTTACCAATAATCTTCTAATCGAACTATGAAATCTTTTTGACTTTTGAAGTAAAGTAAGCATGTTATAGTTCTCACTTCTAAACCCTTATGAGAGTAGGAGCTGCTGTTCCTGTTTTACTGATGAGGAAAGAGTTTTATGTGACTAGTAGGGCAGAGCTAGGATTCTAGTCCAGGGAGTTTGACTCCCCACCTTAGAATTCCCAAATCTCAATTCCTGTAATTGTTTCCACCCCCTCCGCATCTCCTTAGGTTGAAGATGAAAGAGGAAGAATGGAGAGAAGCCCAGAGAGGTTTTAACAAGGTGTGGAGAGAGCAAAATGAGAAGTACTACTTGAAATCTCTGGACCACCAGGGCATCAACTTTAAGCAGAATGACACCAAGGTTCTACGATCTAAGAGTTTACTCAATGAGATTGAGAGCATCTATGATGAGGTAAGCTGGAAGTTTCCCTGCCTATGAGAGAATTCAGTCCTTGTTTTGCATGGCTTTAATTCCTAGAAATTATCTTAGTTATATGAGAACAAGACTGAGACTCTGGGTCCTTGTCAGTTACTACTTTTTGATTATTGTGGACTTACTCCTGATTCTTAACCATTTAAAATTTAGACTCACCTTTATGCCTAAACCTGTTTTTTACTCATGTGTCTATTTACCATTGTGCTTTCAATTTGCAGCTGCCTCTTCCTCCCCATCTATTTCCCTGAAACAGAGTATTTGTTCATATAGGCCGTCTCCCCTTCCTACAACTTAGGCACTTTTCATTGACTCCTAAACTCTTGCTAATCCTTGTTGATTCAGCATACTTTCCAAGGGCTAGTTCTAGAGCTAGGATACAGATATGAATAAGAAATTAATCCTGCTTTCTGTCAACTCGCAGTCTACGGGGATAGATATAAACAGAATTATAGTGTGATTGAGAATTCCTTCTAGTGTGATCCTGAATTTTTATTATGAAAATGTCAAACGGTGTACCATTGTGACTCAAATGACTGAGACATAGGTGCAGGCTATGTAAATCCCCAGGTTCTGGAGTTGAGCTGGATTGGGAAGAGAGAAACTGTCAAAGACAGGAAAGGGAGGGAGGAGTAGTCCTTAACATAAATTTAGATAATCTTCATTACTTTGCCAGTTTCATTATATCTGTTGTCTTCCACACTCCCACCCCCTAGAAGTACTTTAAAGTGTAAATCCTAGATCTCGTGTCTTATTCTCCATAATTAGTAATCCAGAATATAAAAAGATAATTCCAACTTTGTCCCATTGTCTTCAACTTTGTCCTTATAAATCTTCAAAGGAAGTTTTGGATTGGATAAAGTGGGATTACTGATGGAATGTTCTAGTGTGGTCTTGTAGCTCTGCTGGTCTTCGCTGTAGCTATGTCCCATAACACTTTGTTTCTCTTATCAGAGGCAAGAGCAGGCCACGGAAGAGAATGCTGGTGTACCTGTTGGCCCACACCTCTCACTTGCCTATGAAGACAAGCAGATCCTGGAAGATGCTGCTGCTCTTATTATCCACCATGTGAAGAGGCAGACAGGCATTCAGAAGGAGGACAAGTATAAAATCAAGCAAATCATGCATCATTTCATTCCGGATCTCCTCTTTGCTCAGAGAGGAGATCTTTCAGATGTGGAAGAAGAAGAAGAAGAAGAAATGGATGTTGATGAAGCGACAGGGGCGGCTAAGAAGCACAATGGTGTTGGGGGCAGTCCCCCTAAGTCCAAGCTACTGTTTAGTAACACAGCAGCTCAGAAGTTAAGAGGGATGGATGAAGTCTACAACCTCTTCTATGTCAATAACAACTGGTACATCTTTATGCGACTGCACCAGATCCTCTGCTTGAGGCTGCTGCGCATTTGTTCTCAGGCTGAACGGCAAATTGAAGAAGAAAACCGAGAGAGAGAATGGGAACGGGAGGTGCTAGGCATAAAGCGAGACAAGAGTGACAGCCCTGCCATCCAGCTGCGGCTCAAAGAACCTAGTGAGTGCTTGGTTTACAGCAAGTGAGTGGGCTGGGGACTGCAGGGCCCAGTTAGCCTTGAGTACAGCCTGACCAGGGTTTTGACCTAGCTCTGAAATTTGCTGCTTGTGTAGCCTTATTTAAACTTGGAACCTATTTACTTATAAAACAGGTGTTACTTGTTACCTTGTGGGGTTGTGATGAGAATTAGGGGAAAAAATGCAAAGTACCCAATGTACTGCTTGGATTCTGGATACTCAGTTGTTGTTGGTATTGTAGACCGGGAAGGTTGAATCAGTCGCCATCAGTTTCTCAAGTGGTAGATCTGAGTTGTTGCAGAGTATTTCAAAAGACAGCTAAAACATCAGTTTTTGCTTCATGATAGCACATACATTTCTAGGTGTTCATGCCGAGGATCGATATGTTTGGACCAGGCTTCCCTTGAACAACCAGTGGGGTTGACAAGTCCTTTCTAATATAGTTTATGGAAAGAAGATTGGCACTCAATGGGCCTGGTATGAGACAGCAGCACAGACAGAACGGGAATGAAGATGAGAACTCAGGAAAAGGAAAATAGTGAGAATTAATGAAGCCATCATATGTTTTAAATAATTCTGTTCTTCCTGCTTCTAGATAACTGTCCAGTTTATAAATTAGGTACTTGAGCTATGAGCAGAAAGTTTTTGTGTGAAGCCATAGTTCCATGCTCTTGAGGAAATAGTCTGTGGAGTGAATTATTATTTTTTAATTGTTGGCTGATATAAAAAACCTATGCATGCCCTCTAGCCTTCTATCTATTGAAGAACTGATGACTCTGGAAATTAATTCTAAAAGCCTTTATCTGAATTTATCCTAGCTTTGTTGAGACAAACTTTGGATCTTGGTTTGATGATTTCATTTGCTTGGATAAAATTGAGAGAAATTAGCCTAATCCTAGGTGGACCACTGACTTGACCTGGTTTGAAACTTACATAGCTTGGTTTCTAGTGATATAATGCCAAGCTTCACATTGATCATAGTTGGCATTTCCAAGTCTGCACTTGACCCTTGTAGCTTTATTTGGGCATAGAAGCATTTTCCATAGCCCATCCCTATGCTGTGAGTCTGAAGAAGCTGATTTTCTGTGAGGAAGCATAAGCTTACTTGTTTACTGCTTTTAATAGTGATTGTCCTGTTTTTCCCTGTATTTAATGAGTGCATCCCTCTTTAGAAGAGTGGAGATAAATTCAGCTCTTACTCTCCACCTTTTTCCTTGTGCAAGTTTTATAAACAGGTAACCAATTAGTTGAGCTATTTTTCATTTTAGTCAACTATTTGGAGTGCAACATTTATACAGAAAAATATACTAATCCAAATGGTATATCTTGGTAAACTTTTTTTTTCCCATTTATTTTCTTGTGGTGTAACTTATTCTACACATTAAAATATTCATATGTGTCAACACACCCTGCCCTCCACCAAGTCACCAAAACTTGGTAAACTTTTACAAAGTGAACATACTTGTGTACCCAGCACCCTGACCAAGAAACAAGATAGCTGACATTCCTTTGTCTTGATTTCCAGCACTGGACGTTAGATATGCCTGTTTTGAACTTGATGGCAATGGACATTGTTTTAGTGAGCTGAAGGCAGTCCTTTCGCTGTTCTTACATGCTCTGCCAGTGACCTACCATCTTTGTAATAGCTAATGAGATTTGAGCTGATGATTGATGTGCTTCATGTGCAGCAAGTACAGATCACTTAGTGCAGTTGTGATGTGTCATGTTGGGAATGCAAAGAGACTTCAACAAATGCAGGTCACTTCATTATTCATAGAGAACTTCATTTGCACACCCACTTTTCTGTTTCTGAGTGACCTAGTTTTCGTGCAGGGCTTGATTCCTTTTCTCACCTGTACTTTGGTTCGTTGAAATGGTTCTAACAGTAAGTAACCATGTCAGGAGTACTCTGCAAACTGGGAAGTCAGGGTCCTCTTTTAGCAAAGGAGCCAACAACTTTTTGAAGAAACTTTTTCCTTGGGACATTTTGCTCGCCTGCAAAGCCCAACTGTGCTGTAAATAACTTTCTATCAGGGTCAGTCAACCTGCTATTAAACTTTCAGAGTTGCTCTCTCATAGACAGCACTGGTGATTCCTAGCATCTGTTAGATTTCATCTGAGTGTAGCAGATGTACTGGGCACATTTTAAATACCTGGTGCTCTCAGTTGCTCTTTAGGTCAGCTGCGGGATTTGCCCTGCCCCTCCCTTGATCTTCCCTCAGCAGGCCAAGGCCTCACCTATTCCCTCTCTCCTGCAGTGGATGTTGATGTAGAAGATTACTATCCAGCTTTCCTGGACATGGTTCGGAGTCTGTTGGATGGCAACATAGACTCGTCACAGTATGAAGATTCTCTGAGAGAGATGTTCACCATTCATGCCTACATTGCCTTCACCATGGACAAACTCATTCAGAGCATTGTCAGACAGGTGAGGGCTTTGGTGGAGGCTGGGATTGGGGAAGGAAGAAGTTCTCACTTAAAGATGAATGAGGCAAAGAGAAGCAGCATGATTTCTGTTGGAAAGGAAATGGTAGTTTTCTCTTATAATGATGTTTGTGAACGTATGGCTTTGCAGTGGAGAAGGAGAGGTTAATGGGATGTTAAGGTACTATGAGCCAACCTCAGACCTGATGATTTGTCCCTTTCTTGCTGGCTAACTGTAGAGCAAACACTGGCCCTGAACCCAGATTTCTGCCCTATTGACCTGGCTCTTACCTGGAGAGACATCTCAATGAATGAGTGACATTTTCTATCCCACAGAAGTTCTCTTTACAGGAAGGATTTCATACAGCACCTTTTATAAACTACCTACTTCACTATCTGAAGCTCCCTGTGAGTTAGGTTTGTGGTTGGTTTCTTTGGCACCTTAGAATTTATAAATATGTTGTTCTTTACAGTGATAATTTTATAGCAAGTAACATCTAATACTCAGGTTTTCACTCCTTTGCTTTGAGTTCTAAACTCCTAAAGGGGTTCAGAGTCTGTTGTTGGTGCATTTCTTTAAAATGATAACTTGTAAGAATAAAATTCGAATTCTAGAGTCTACACTGCCACCATGGAAGGAAAAAACTTGTTAAATGTTTTCTTGGGACTAAATATTTGAATCCTTTGCAAAGTACCTATGCGCTTGCCTTAAATTTAAGAGTATATGGCTCTGCATTCCTTCCACAGAACACTTCATGTAACTGAATCTTAACATCTTCACAAAATCGTCAGGAAGACAGTGTTTTTCTGAAAATCGAAGTTACTAGATATTCCCATCAGGGGTCTGTGTAGTGACTGTTAGAAATCATTTTGTGGGTGCAATCAACTTATCATTATGATTGTTGAAAAAAAATTCCTAAATTTACACAAAATGCCCAGTTACCATGTGCTTGTTTCTGTTTGCAAGTTACTGTCTGCTACAGTGAAGTCTTTCTACTACCAGTCCAGCACCATTAAAAATCTAATAAAACTTTTCTAAGCCCAAGGTTGGTTTTTGAAAGGATATTATTAGTCTGTTTACTAAAAACAGCTCATTATAATGATTTGAGTCAGTAATACATAATGTCCAGCCCTTTTTTATGGAAACAGATTTTGTTTAGAAACCTAATCTTCATGCTTCTCATCTTAACTTCTCAGTTAAAGGTATTTCTTTTCACATTTTCCTCATCTCTTTTGGTGTTCCATAAGTTTCATTGCTGACTGGAGGTAGAAAAGATAGTTCAAAGTCTAATTCTTCATTTAACTCAGTTTTCCAGATTAATTTGAATGATTTGTGTTAGGGCAGTAGGTGATCTCATAGGCTTCTAGTGCAGAACTCATGCCTTCTTTCTAGACACCTGCTCCTGTTCTCTACAGTTGGACATTCAGTATGTAACTCAGGGGCGGACTTTGAGCACGTATTCCAGGCTTCTTTAGCCCTCTGAGGCTTTGACTTGCCATGGCAGTGCCTCTGACTTCAGCATTGCTTGATATTTCTATCCAGATACTCCTCTGAGATATAATGGATACACTCATTTTGCCATTTCAAATTAGTAGGAGACACAATCTGATCATCTTAGCTTGGGGATGGTTGCCTGGTGTGCCCAGAATTTTTAGTTCTCCCCTTTCCAAAGATTAGGAGAAGCTAGATATCCATGAAGAAGGTACGGGGAGTCAGCCACGCTCTGTACTTCCATAAAAAGTTGTAACACAGGGACCATGCTTTGAATATACTTTTTTTTTAACTACACTTCTTTTTTTCCTCTCATTAACACTGAATCTTAAGCTTTTTCTATGTTTTGAACTCATCGTAAGCATTATTTTAATGATTACATTAGAATCTGTTGTCTGGACTGATAGTAATATATTTGTCCAGTTGCTGGCCTTTCTATCACCCTCACATCACTCTTCTGACCCTGTACTTTCCCTATTTTTCTTCATACTTGTCACTTAACTTTTTAAATGTTAAAAATAAATAGTTGTCATAGTTACTAGCTTTTCAAAAAGAATGTATTTTCCTAAAAATAGAATGGCTTAGCAGTTATGAGAATTTTTAAGTAAAGTAAGCAACTTGATATTATAATTAATATCTTCTTTTACTTATGGCTATTTTCACATTCTCTGACATTTCGATGGGTGTAGTTTCATTTAAAGGAATTTCTCTTTTTTAGTAGAAATAACATCCTGCTTATGAGATTGGAAACTCTGAAAGGGTTAACTTTTTTTTTTTTTTTTTTTTTAAAGGAAAGGTACAGGCAGGAATTAAGGCAAGCAGAGGCAGGCAGACCGAAAGAGGAAAGAGAAGCATTTTATTGAGTTCATCTTGGTTGTTCCCTTCCACTTCTCCCACCTCCAGCCCCATCCTTGGGATGTGAACCCAGGTCCTTGGGATGTATGTGGGTTGTGTGGAACCACTATTTCACCAGCCAGGTTCAACTTTTAAATCATCAGCTAGTTCAATAAATTTGTTAATTTACATTGTATATAATTTAAGTGCTTATACATACTCAGATATGGGAAAATAGGTGGTGTTTTAAAAACAAAATTATTGGCCACAGGTTGGGGAGTCTGAATATTCCATCCAACTCTGCTTTGTCAGCTGAGCATCCCTGCACAATTAATTCAGCAACAATGTTTTAAATACCTAATGAGTTTCAGACTTTGTAAACAGACTAGGAGCTTGAAATACAGATGCAGATCTTGCTTTCATGGCCCTCCAAGGCCCCTCTCCTCACATGGCACTGAGTTTTCTCAGGTATTTGTGTGGAGCTAAAGAGAAGCATGAGTGAAAGCACATTGTCATTGGTAATGAGGTACCCTAAAAAGAGAAGACATGGACATTTTTTTTTCAGGTAAAAACAATTTTTTAAGTTCCTTTGAATAATATTGGTGTGCCCTGGTGACCTAATGGTTTAGTTCACTGGTGCAGTTCACATATATCCCGGGCTCCCTGGTTCAAGACCTGGGGTCAGGGGAAGCAACCAAGATGAGCAAATCAATAAAATAATAAAAATATTTCTCTGCCTCTGTCTGCCTGCCTACTCACCTTTATTCCTACCTGCACCTATCCTTTAAAAAAATAAAAGCAGCACATTAACCTGTTGCCTATGCTTTTGCGTTTAAGTGGATATGAAAATTTTACTAATGAACCCGTGATTATGGTTGAAATTTTATCTTGGGTTATTCTCCAAGAAAATAAAACTGGTTGTTTTTGGTTTTTTGGTTTTTTTTTTGGTATGTGTGTGACTTTCTGAAATTGCCAGTCTCTAAACCTTTTTGAGCCAAGTGACTAGAACTATCAAAAGAATGTTGACTGTTTGACAGGGAGCAATATTGTTTTGGTTCACTGACAACTCGCGTTTGCTTGATTCCAGCTGCAGCACATTGTGAGTGATGAGATCTGTGTACAGGTGACTGACCTTTATTTGGCAGAAAACAATAATGGGGCCACTGGAGGCCAGCTGAATACACAAACCTCAAGGGGTCTCCTGGAGTCAGCGTATCAGCGGAAGGCTGAACAACTCATGTCAGATGAGAATTGCTTTAAGGTGAGTTAATAGTCAAGGCCCATGATGGTGTAAGTTATTCAGACCGCCCACCAGAAATCAGCTACCTCAGAGTACCTTGACCCCATGATTCCACTCCTGGAGCTTCTTATAGTTGTGTGAGCTTATTGGAGGAACTCCAAAAAAACATGAAAATGTGGAAGTCAGGCCTCATGGACAATCTGTTACTTTCTTGCTTTTTGAAAAGATCAGTTGTTTTACTTAAATACTCTTTTTGCAATTTTGTATATTAAAAGTTAATTAGAAATTTTGAAAATGCTGAAGCAAATAAAAGGATACAGAAGTATGTGTACTATGATTGCAGCTATGAAGTAAATGTGTAGAGCTGAGCAAATTATATGTATTTACATAGCAGGACCAGTTCAAGTATTAAAGAGTAAAGTGTGTAGTGGGCCAGGTAATGGGCGCTAAGCTAAATAAATGCTTGACCTCGTGGGTATGTTCCATTGATTCCACTGATCTCTGATCCCAAATGGTTCACTTAGTTGCCTGCTTTACTTCTAGCTACTTTAATTTCTAGTTCATCACCTGTACTGCTTGGTTAATTTAGAATCAAAGAACGGAAAACAAGTGTTAGTACAGTCTCAGAGCTGCTGTTCTACTGCCACACAACTTTTCCCACAACAGAAGAGGTTACCTAGACTTCTTGGGTTTTTCATCAGTCAATGTATATTCTGATTCTATGATGTGTTTAGTTTCATGGTGAATAGCCTTATCATTCCCACCCATAAGAGTTAACTGCATTAATTTGTGTTGTGAGAGCCATGAAAGAAAGGGTAAACTCACCCTGTATATAAGAAACTTGCCAGAGTGGCTGAGGAAATAGCAGGAACAAAGCCCTGGCTACTAGGAAAATTTCGCCACCACAATGATTATGCTTTAAAATGTTTACAGAGAATAAAAATAGTATTTGTATTAAGCTAAGCATAAGCAGCCCTTCAAATCCCCTGCCCCTCCTGCCTTCAGTGTCCCCTCATCATTTTTCCTCTGTATGTGCTTACTCTCTGTACTTCTATTCAGATTCTTCTGTGCTTACATATATGTGTGTGTGTTTAGAAATATGTTACACTGCATATTCTACATCTTGATTTTTTCACTTAATGTGTCTTAAAATTTGAGTTTCTGTAGATCAGCTCCTTTTTTCTATGGTGTCATACTTAACAGTATGAATGTACCATAGTTTAAGGAAAAGGCATTTCCTTGTTCCTCATTTAAACTAGCTCTGATTTTTACTATCTTAAATAGTGCTGCATGCAATAATTTTGTGTCGTGCTTGATCCTATGTGCGTGCTAGAATTTGTTTTGAGTTGAGACATCAAAGTGCAATTACTGGGTCAAAAGATAAGTATTTTAAATTTTTGAATTTTAACATATTTTGTTCTGCCACTTTAAAAAAATGTTACAGCATTAACTTTTTTTTTTTCCTTTTAAAGGAAAGGTGCAGGCAGGAATGAAGGTGAATAGGCAGGCAGCGGGGAGAATAAGGAAGAAACACTTTATTTTTACTTAGTTGTTCACACTGGTTTGTTTTCCCCCCCGGACCAGGACTGGAGCCTAGTCATGTGGTCTGCACTCCTTTGGAGGTGATTGCCTAGCTGCTGCTCCACTAGGGCGTGTCTTGTCATATAATTCTTGAGAGTGACAAGTTGTACTAATATACATTTTCATAAAGATTTATTTCCCCATCCTTAGTCAGCATTGGTTATCATCAGACTTCCTTTTTTGCCAGTTTAGGTGGGTACAAAGTTGTATAACATTTTCATGTTTCCTGCTGTTGCCTGTTTTCTTTTTTTTGTATTACTCATTTCCTCCATCTTTTTGGGGGTGGAAAGCATGCTTCCTTTGAGGTTTTTGTTTTTATTTTTAAGGAAGGTGCAGGCAGGAATGAAGGCAAGCAGGCAAGCAGACAGGAACAGAGAGGAAGAAGCAGCACTTCATTTTTCAATTGTTCACAATGTTTGCTCCCCCGCCCCACCAGGACGTGAACCCTGGCTCGTGTGGCCTGTGTCCTTCGGAGGCAGTTGACCTAACTGCTACGCCACCAGGACACACCTCAAAGTATTTTTAATAATACACTTTTTTTCTGTCATAATTTTTCCAAAAGTGATAAATCTTCTATATCATACTTCAGTGCTCAGGTAAGTGTCTCTTTAGTGAAGTCTTTCAGCTCACCAAGGAGGAATTGTTTATTCTCACAGTATATTGTGCATGTCTCTAGAACAGCACTTTTATAGTTACTTAGCTGTTTATATTCTTGTTCCCTTTACTAAATCAAACTCCTCCAAGAAAGAAACCATATCTTCCTTTGAGCGTGTCCCTTCTTGAAAAACAGACATTCAGTGAGTCTGTGTAAAGGGAATGAGGTATAGGATATTGGCAAAGGAGGTACATGAAAGGGGTCCAGATAGAGAGGAGCTTCACAACCAAACTGAGTAAAAAGGTTTGAATTTTCTTGTGGTTGGTGAACAGTGAAGCATTTTAAAGGACTAAATATCCCACTGATTTGAGCTTTCAGGAAGATAAGTTTAGTAGCATGGAGTAAGGAGGAGTGGAAGATCAGAGTTAACAGCTAGCGGCGTTTACCAAATTCGGGTAATGAATGTGGACAGTCTAATGATGCTAATCAAGACTTGAAGACTGGTAGCAGAGTTAAGAGAGCTGGGCTGAACACTGGTAAAGGACCTAATTGGTGACTGGAGTTGCTTGTTGGGATGACATTGAATTCAGTTTTAAGCATGTACAATGGAGGTTCTTTTAAATATCACTTTGAAAGGGGTATATCCTTAGCAATAGGACAAATCTTAACACTCTGTAGATCCTTGATTCAGGAAGGTTATCACGCTCCTAGGGGCAGGGCAGTATTTTAAAACCTGTTTTGGAAGTAACTGTGTGTCTGTGTTTGTGATGTTCTTGTCATGTTTGAAATTTTACTAGCAGGGCACACTGGTGGAGTGGCAGTTAGGTCAATCGACTCCAAAGGAGTGTAAGCCACATATCCCTGGATTTGAGTACCAGGTCCCTTGGGGGGAATAGCCGTTGTGAAAAACTAAATAAAAATTAAATGTTCTTTCTCTCTCTTCCTGCCTACCTGCATCTTTCCTTTAAAAAAAATTTTTTCTTACTAGCAAATAGAAATTTTTAAGGCTGAACACTTGAGCCAAACCTGGCTTTGGTTCTTTCTCTTTGCTAACTAACTAGCTGTGTGACCTTGAGAAATGAGAACTATCTGAATTTTAGGTTTTTCCTTGTGTAAGGCAAAAAAAGTTGAAATTATTCTTAAGTTTCTGTTAGAGTAAGGCATTGAGAATCCTGGGATTCTGAAAGGGGAGAGATCAGAGGCCATCATCAGTTGATAAATACATTTGTGCAAAACAGGACTTGGTTTTTGCCTTTTATCGTTGTGGTTTTTTTAAATAGGAATTTTTAAAAATATTACACAAATAATTTTAGCAGAACTCAGAATTTCAAGAATTTCAAGTAAAACTGATTCCATTGCAACAAATCACTTCGATATTGATCTTTTGTGCTTTTACCCTAATAATAATAATAATAATAATAATATCTTGAGTGGTCTCTTGTATGGTAGGAAAGACAACTTCTGCCCTGTTGTGTTTGATGTGTTCCACTTTGGAATGAAAAATTTCCTTCCTTCTTCCTGTCCTCATTTACACCTTTGCATGAAGAGCTGAGCCAGAAATGGGATTATCAAGTTAAATAGCACCGGCATTTTATGGTTCTGGCTATATACACCATATTCTTTTTTAATGAACATAATACTTTAAAGTTCTCTTATGGTATTATTTTAGCTAATTCAAGAAACACAGAACATGAAATGGGCCTTTTTGTTCTAACATTATTTTTCTGATAGTAAGATTGGACTTTTGCCCTTTTTATCACCAGCCTTCTAAACTTGTGAATATTGTTCCTATCCTTTGAGTTAGAGCAAAGTTTTCTAAGTTTACTGCCTCCTCACCTCACAACCCTTGGGAAGCCAGTTTATTATAACACTGGACATGGTCTTTTGTTCACACTCAAGTTTCTTGCTTGCAGCTTATGTTCATCCAGAGCCAGGGCCAAGTTCAGCTGACCATTGAGCTTCTGGACACGGAAGAGGAGAACTCAGACGACCCTGTGGAAGCAGAGGTATGAGCGAGTCATTGTTGAACCTGTGCACTGCGAGCTGCCAGGGCCTGCGTGTCTGCCCAGTGTGAAAGAAAAGTGGTAGAGATTAGGGCGTATGGCCTGTAGTTCTAAGTCTAGCCATTTCCTCCCAAGGATAGCTCAGTTTTCCTATTCCCCCCCCCCCCTTAAAATATAAGAAGAAACAAATGAGGTATACTCGGCCAGTATCATCTTGATTCCTCATGTCATGTTTACTTTTTATTGGAATTGGAGTTTTCTTGAGAGGCAGAAATCGAAATTTTAATGTGAAACATAGTGATTTTCACATAATTGCTACCACACATTTTGTTCTTTAACAAACCTGTGGGGAAGTAAAACTTGTCAGTAAAGCTTCTCTCTATCTATGATTTCTGGAAACTTTTAAGCCTCTCAGATAAACTTTGCATCTTGCTATCTAACAATTTTTAAGCTATGTTTTCAATACCAAGTAATAAGCATGTTATTGTGAAAAGGAATTCTTTTGGTCTGGAAATATATGGCTTTTGAAGAGTTAGCCACAGAATTTGCTGGACAGCCCTGATGAGGATGACACTTAGCCTTCTCCCTCCCCATTTTGTGTTTTTAACCCCAGCGCTGGTCAGACTATGTGGAGCGATACATGCATTCTGATACGACCTCTCCTGAGCTTCGTGAGCATCTGGCCCGGAAACCAGTATTTCTCCCAAGGTGAGTGACTTGTGTCACATGTCATCAGTGTATACTTGGCTTACAGTTGAAGAACAGAGAATAAATGATTGTTCAATTCTTGGTTTCCTATTCATTTGTTCTGTATGCTGAGATCACTGATTCAAGATTTGTAGGAGCTTATCTGGAGCACATTCTAAAGCACCAGCAGATTAGAGTTCTAGAGTAGCAACCTGTATCAGATAGGAATGTACGTCAGAGTTTTCAACATTTGATTTCAGCTAAGGTAACTCATAGAACTCAGCATGTAGTCATACTCACAGTGATGATTTATTACAGCAAAAAGATACAAAGCAAAATCAGCAAAGACAAAAGACTCCTTTAACAAAGTCAGGAAACCAGGCACAAGCTTCCTAGTCAGTCTTTTCTAATGGAGTCACACAGGACACTTCACTTAATTTCTTCCAACAAATTGTGATAACCTGTGTATAATACTCTTTACCAGGGAAACTTATTAGAGACTCAAAGCCAGAGTTTTTATTGGGCTTTAGTAATTTTTATTGGATTTGTGTAGACACCTGTCTAACAGGTACTAAAGTTCCAGATTCCCAGAAGGAATGATGGTTTACGGCATATAAACCAGGTATTCTCTACAGTTTAGATATTGTGAGCCATTTTTATTATATAGGAAATGATAAAAACTCCCAGAATCCACGATCTTAGAATCCAGTCAAGGGACAACCTTGTAAGCAAGGCTTTCATTATCTGCAGAGGAGCTTTAAAAATTTCCCCTCTGTATAATGGGCAAATTGTTAGGCTCATTCTCCATTGAAGATGAAAACAGAGTTTCAGAAATAAATAAAACAGGTTTTGCTATAGTGAAATGGCTTCCTTCCCTCCCAGAAGTTTGGAATTGAAATCTCCTGCCTTGAATTTCCAGAAAGGTATTATCCCAGTATTGTTAGATGCATTCGTAATCAGAACATAGAAAGGGGTTGACGAGAAGTGCCATGCCAGGTTCCTCTGTTCATTGTAGACTACGAGCAGCTGCTCTGTTCCAGACACCTCTCAACAAAACAGACTTGGTCTTTATGCTTACAAAGCAGTACAATAAACATACATTTCTCAGCAGGTTGGCAGAGTTGTTAAGATTTCTAATCTGTTATAGAGGGTGTGGGAAAGGAGGCATAGTCATGCACTTGAGGGGAATGAGGGGTTAGAAATTGAGACAGATGCAGTCATTCCGGGGTAGGTTAAATTTATGGGACTTTTACTCTAGAACTTTGGTTCCTAACAGTTTGCCTCACAGCTAAGATTCTGTCTTTTTTTTTTTTTTTTGAGACCATTTACTCTCTTACAGATGAGCTACCCAAAAGTGTTTGCTGATGTAGATTATATCTATACTATTTACTGTTATCTATTAAATCACCATTTATGTAGATTATATCTGGAAATGAAAACTGAAAAATGTTTAAAATACATAAAGTTAGTGGGAAGCTGTCTGCTCATAGGGCCAATAATACCATTTTACCAAACTAAAGTTTTACTGAAAGCTTACATCTTATCATTGACCACAAATATGTTGTTTTCATCAAAGTATAAGTGCTTCTGTTCGTTTTTGAGAAAATATCTGCCAAATACCCCAAGCTGGCTAGTCAGTTGCTCTTTCAGATAAAAATCATGATCCATTTGTGCTGAAAGTGCTGTGCTCAGGATCTTTTCTTCACAAACCCCATTGTACTTTGGCACACAGGGCAGCTTGTGTGTGGTTTCCATCTTCTCACGCAGCATGCTAGAAAGGTGTGAGGCTGGGATTTAATAACAGATACTACTGCTTCATCAAGGACATTCATATATGAAGCCAACTTTACCTTTTAATTGCCAGCACGTGACGGGAGGAGAATAGAGATGACTAGGGATAGTTGGCGCAGCCACCAGCATTTTATTCACCATAGTTCTGCACTACCAGCGTAAATGTTACTGCAGTGAAAAGAACAAATAGTTTGAGTATTAATATGAAAACAGTGCGGATCTCACAAATCTCCTGAAAAGGTTGTTAAGGGGTGGGTGTCCCAAGGGTCCTTGGACCTAAGAACTAATGCCCTATAGAAACACATGTATACAAAGATACCCACTGAGGCAGTGTTTTTAATAGCAAAGTATTGGAAACAGTTACAGTATAAATGTCCAGCTGACAACCTTTTCCACCGATTATTAACCACCAAGTCATCCATTGATGTGAATTATCTTCTTTCCTATATGTGTAGAATGGCACTAGTCATGGTCCATCTTGGGAAAATGAAAAAATAGGCACTCAAATAATTTTCTGTCACACACAGGTCAGGTGGCTAAGACACAGGCTATTAAAACCATGAACTTGGGTTCCAGACCCGGAACTGGAGGTGGGGCAAAAATAATATTTCTTAACGACATTAAATAATTAAATTTAAAAATAATTTCTGTGTTCTGTGGCTCAGGTGAGCAACCCTGATTGATTCCTGTTAAGGCATGGTTAAATTATGGCACATTCCTATACACTGGTTAAAGAGAGTGGGGCAAATCTCTGTAGTGAAATGAAAAAACTTCATGACCTTAAGTGAAAAGTTGAGAATAGAATGCGTAGGTGTGTAGATAGTGTGATCCTATTTTGACTTAAAAACAAATCTCAAAGCAAAACTGTAGTTGAGTGACTGCATGTGTAAATAGAGGTTTTCAGTCAAAACTAATGGGTTACCTCTGCCAAAGCAAGTGGGATGTGAAGCACTGGGGGTAGGGCACAATTGAAGAGTTCTCTTTTTGTTCTGTATCCCTGCATTTAAAATTTCTTTTCCCACTGAAATTACCGAACAGTGTGTATACATGCGTGTGACTAACGTTAGGATAAATGCCATGAAGGCATATAATAAGGCTCTCTGAGTGGAATCATGGGACTGGCTTCTAGGTGAACCTTCATCCTGCAGGACTTCTCTGTTTTGTAGGAATCTGCGGCGGATCCGGAAGTGTCAGCGTGGTCGAGAACAGCAGGAGAAGGAAGGGAAAGAAGGAAATAGCAAGAAGACCATGGAGAATGTGGATAGCCTGGACAAACTGGAGTGTAGATTCAAGCTGAACTCCTACAAGATGGTATATGTGATCAAGTCGGAGGACTACATGTATCGGAGGACTGCCTTGCTACGGGCTCATCAGGTTAGAGAACCAGCAAATGGAATTCCCCCACAGCTCTTCCTCCCCATCCTGACCGGGCCCGCCTCAGACTTTTTATTGTTTCTCTTCCTTATGAAATACCTTAGATTTGAAAATTGCTGTGTGTGTGTGGGTGTTATTAGTTTGTTATGGATGCCCAGACAGCACTACAGACTATGTAGCTTAAACACCAAAAATTGGTGCATCTCTGACTCAAGTGGCTAAGATACAATCCATGAAAAGCCTGTAGACCTAGGTTTGAGACCCAGGGCCAGAAGTATATTTTTGAAAAGCAAAACAAAAACAGTTCTGGAGACTAGAAGTTCAAGATCAAAGTGTTGACAGTTGCTGTGAACCTTCTGAGGATTGTGAATAGATAAGTTGATCCATGCCTCTCTTGTCTCTGGTGGTTTTCTGGCAATCTTAGGCATTCTTTGGCTTTCCAAGCTCTGCTTTCACCTTCACGTGACATTCTCCCTGTGTGTGTATCTGTATTTTAAAGAACACCAGTCATATTGGATTATAGACCCACTCTGCTCCAGCATGACTTCATCTTCGCTAATTACTTCCTCATAACTTTATTTTTAAATAAGGTGATGTTCTGAAATACTGGGAGTTAGGATTTCAACATGAATTTGGTGGCACACAATTCAATCCATAATAGCTAGCTAACAGCACTTCCTAGTGAAGCTACTCCCAGCATTTTTATTTCAAGTTGTATTGCTTATAAACAGCTTGTTCTGGTTTCACATCTGCAGTTGTGAAAGCTTCTTGGTTCAGTATGTGCCAAGCAAGTATTATACCAGACCCTGAAACTCCAACTCCGTAGGAGAAGCATGCGAGGTGGTATCATACACGCTACCAAGGAAGGAACTGGGTGAAGTGATCTGATCAAGTTTAACTGGCACTTGGGCCCTGCTTCTGTTGGGGGAGAACTCTCTAAGGTGATACTTGAAGCCTGAGCAGTGACAAGGATCCAAGCTAGTGAAGAGTTAAGAGTTGGACCTTTCTAAGCAAAAAAAAAAAAAAAAAAAGTTCAGGGAAAGAGGAAAGAATTTGGCATGTTGGAGAAACTAAACTCTTACTCTGACTTATCTGTAGGGAATGTGGGATACATGACATCTCAGGTCATGGTTTGGATTTTATGTGAGGTTGTTGGGACATGGTGACAAATATGGCTTATACTGGCATGCCCTTGTAACTCAGGTGGTTGAGACATTGGTGTGCAGATCACATACAGCTTAAGGACTCTATTCAAGATCCAGAGCCAGGGTGAAAACCCAAAACTAACAACTAAAGATGTTTTTAGATGTGCTCTGGTGGGGTAACAGTTTTATCACCCTCCCCTGAATGGGTATAGTACACAAAACCCCCAAGGCCCTGGGACTGGGGTGAACAACGAGGATGAACTGGGGGGAAAAAAAAAAAAAGTGCTTCCTCCTCTCTCTTCCTGCCTGCCTGCTTCTGCTCACCTTCATTCCTGCTTGTACCTTTCCTTTAAAAAAAAAAAAAAAAAAAAAGATGGCTGAGAATGAGAGTGAGTATACACACGGAGTTGAAGGGCAAAGACCACGTTAGAGACTATTCTTGTCCAACTGCCATGTGATGGTGACCCAGACGATCAGGCTGGCAGAAGAACTGTAAGAATTAGATTGGAACAGAAGCCTCCACTGAAGGTCTGTGCCAGCCCTCTGCTTTGGGCTTTCTAAATGGTGGCTACCTGACTGAAAGGACAGGCACAGCTCACGTGTTTCGCTTGCATACATTGGAATCAGCTGGGTTGCTGCTTTAAAATGCAGTGGAAATCTGTATTTTTATCAAGTTTCTTGATTAGTATACTAATGTATACTAAAATTTAGAAGCACTGAGCTAAATATGTTCAGACCCTGTGTTGTCATTTCTTTTAGGGGCTTTATTTCCATGCTCTGTTCTTAATCTTTTAGTTCTCTCCTTTTTTTAATTGAGGTAACTTTGATTTATAAAATAATGTAATTTTAGATGAAAATAGTAGTTTAGGTATGCATTTTCACTATTCATCAATTCTCTTGAAATTTTTTATTTTAAAGAGGAAGGAAGCAGGCAGGAAGGAAGGCAGGGGGAGGGAAAAGGAAGAAGCATTTTTTATTTGTTCATTTTGGTGGTTGCTCCTGTCCCAGATTGCAAACCCAGGCTCTTGAGCTTTACATCCACCAAGGATGCACCAAGGGATTTCTTAACAACACCTCCCCGCACCCTCTCTGGGTCTACAACTCTTCATAGCTTGTGTTTTAGCTGCCTGGGCCACAGAGGTGAACTCTTACTTTTTTTTTCTTTCTATTTTAAACCAGTGGTATCAGAGACTTAAGCCTACTTCTTTCCTCTGGTTACTTCAGGAAAAAAATTGGACTTTGTATTTGAAGGTTTTCATCCTAGTTCATGGGTTTTTTTCCTTGTCTGTTTTACAGTCTCACGAGCGTGTAAGCAAGCGGCTACATCAGAGGTTCCAGGCCTGGGTAGATAAATGGACCAAGGAGCATGTGCCCCGTGAAATGGCAGCGGAGACCAGCAAGTGGCTCATGGGTGAGGGGCTGGAGGGCCTGGTGCCCTGTACCACCACCTGTGACACTGAGACCCTACACTTTGTGAGCATTAATAAGTATCGTGTCAAATATGGCACAGTGTTCAAAGCCCCGTAACTGCAAAGCCAGAGCAGCTAACTCAAGGGGGGTGTGTGTGGGAGGACACACGCACTCACACACACTGAAGAAACAAGGAAGATGCCTTTCAAGCCTCACGGGGCCTCTCGGGGACCTGGCCACCTGATGTGTGTGTGGCTGGTACAACCCGGCACCAAGTGGGCTACCTAAGGAACGTGGATACCTTACAAACCAGAGCTGGAACTTTTCCCTAGGGGCTTTGCAGATTAGCTTGCCCTGGAGAGGGAAGAAATCCATGCAAGCACAGACATGTAGCTTGCTTGTATACACCAGCAGATCTGAGATTGGAGTCTCCTGGGGCCTGGCCTTCCAGGAAGAAACAAGATGCTGTTCACACCTTGACTGAATAGGCGTGCGTTTACACACAGACTGGGGAAGGACTTAACTCTCAGATGGATTATAACTCTGATGGTCACTGCTCCTCCTCTCCCCCCCAAGAGGATAAAAAAACTGGATTTGATTTTTTTTTTTTTTCCTGGTCACTCGAGCACATCTAGATCACCCATTAGATTTTACCTGGGACCTGCAGTTTGGCTTTGGGATTGATCATCTTTGCTGCCTCCCTGTATTCTCTTCTCTGGTTCTCAGCCTCAACAAGTTCAAATCAGTCACCCTTTTTAGCTCCCGTGGAACTGTTTTGTACCTGCTTCTATTAGTCTGCCCCAGTGCCATCCACCAGCTTTACTCCCTCACACCATTTTAACTTGGTTTTTCTTCTTTGTGTAAATAATGTACATATTGTCAATTTTTTATTAAAAGAACTATGCTTTGATGTGCTAGCATAACTGCTCTAGCTTCTTGTGTACCATAGTACTATGTGCTTCAGGTTTAGTACCTATGAACAGATGTACAAGACATTTATTACACTTTTTACCAAAGGGAGTTACTGTTGTAGTACTTTTGTGTAAAACCTATCCTCCACTTTGCCCCAGTCTTTTTTTTTTCTTTCTTTTTTTGTAAATAAATAAAGCTTGGTTCTTACTTAAGGAATAAACTCTCAACCCAAGTCCCTTGTCCTCATCAAAGAACTGCTGTGAAGCAGGGATTTGGTCTTCAGTTCCCAATCAACAGTACGAACAGGATTTTGCTTTAAAGAGTTAGTCAACTGTACTTGTCCCAAATTCAAATATTCCACATTTTTAAATTTGAATCCTTTATTCTTTTGGTACACATTTTTTCCCTTATTTAAACTGTTTGGAAATGTTTTATATTTGGGTAAGTTGTCTAATGATGTAGTTTGTATTCCTTTCTATATTTTCTTACCCTTATTGAAAATAGGGTGAACAACTTAAATGCCAAACCAGTATTTGAAAGAAATGTGTATAAAGTGTGTGGTACAAATGGGATTGGGAGGGAGAGGATTTGATACATTTCATTAGCAACTGAAAATGGAATATATATATTTTTAACTACATAAATTTAAACTGACAGACATACAAACATGAATGATTAGGGTTTTTGTGTGTGATCAGTCTGGACTCTGAACAAAGACCCAGTGAACTCTTCCTGGTGCTCCAGTGGGTTTTTCTCCAGCAACCATTACCCAAGTCATAGTTGTGAAGTAACCTAGTGTTTTGTGTGGTTTTGTTTGCTTTTTAATTAAACATCCTGATTAACACCAAAAGCCACACATATTATGGTTTCCTGACTTTCAGAACACATGATAGTCCCCTCCAATTTTAACTTTGTTGCAGGGGGGAAGGAATCCAAAATGTAGGGTAGCAAAAAGAGAGTCTAGGGCCAAGCTGGGGTAGTGCCTAACTTGAGGTTAGTGATACTTACTGATTGCTGGTAAAGGTCTTCACGTTTTCCCAGCAATAACTCCGCTGTCCACCTCTCCTCCAAGAGAGATCATGTTGACCCAGAGTTAGTGGTGGAAATGGATGGTCCCACCAAGGTGTAGCCCTAGTTGTTGCCGATCTTGCAGTGTTATAGACAGAACATCTGCATACAGGTCAGAATAAGGTTTCAGGGCCAGCTCAGGAGAAAAGCCCCAGCCTATCAAGGCAACCAAAAGTTGGGGAGCTTTACCTACAGCCAGGGTTTTCACAAGCATTTTTTTATTTTTAATTTCTCCTGCCTTATGACATCTGAGCTCCAAGCTTGAAACTTCACCTGTATTAAAAAACAAAGTTATCTTTATTTTAAATCAGATTTGGTATTCAGTAGTCACTTTTCCAAGTGATTTGCATTTGAAATGTTGTACACTTGACTTGGTCGTTTTTCCATTAAAATGTCAAGAGTTATTGTTGTGTATATATTTTTCTTCCTAATGATTTTATAGATAAGAACTTCCTAGCATTTTTAGGAGGAAAAAGCTGAAACTGGAGTACTAGGCTTAAGGTGATAATGAAATTGGAGGTTTTTTGGTTTTTTTGGTCATTATGGCTACCGGAACTTCAGTTCTACATGGTGAAATACATTATTAGGAATGCTAATTGAATGCTAAGACTGTGATAGGCCATGTCAAATCAGTCTTTGGGTGGGGGGAGCTTCTGTTGCTGGGCCGGTTATCCAAACACAAATGTAGTTGAGGAAGCTGATGTTACTAGGGTGCTAACCCACCCCAACCCCAGTTTAATTTCAACAAGGTTGAACAAGTACCTGTTCACCCTTGCGCCGCAGCTCTTTCCACATTGAGCAGATGCCAGATTTTTTAACCTACTAGAGCCAGAGGTCGGGCAAAGACTGGTAGTCGAGGGGGTTCTTGCTTGTTTCCGAGGCTGAATGACCAGCATCTACAGTAGTGAGACTCCCGCCCTTCATACCCAGTTGGACCCCTGGCTCTGTCCTAGGATGTTGGGGGAATTTAAGCATCTGACTTCCGTTTTGTTTAGGGATAATCCTTAATCCCTCCGACGAGACCCCGAACTCAGTAATGCGGTTTTCAGCTTTCAGCCACCTGCTCAAAGTTCAGAGCAGCAGAGCTTCAGAGAACCAGCAGTGTTCCAAGAAAAGCTGCCCGGGGCTGGGAGGCGCCTTTCGGACGCCGGAACTTACGGTTCCAGGCCTTAGACTCCGCGGGCAGCAGGCAGCACCAGGAGCCTTCCGGGAAGAGAAGCGGACGCGCGCGCGTGGCAATGGCGGCGGCGCCGGGCCTGAAGCACTGGCGCACTACGCTAGAGAGGGTGGAGAAATTTGTGTCGCCGCTGTACTTCACCGAATGTAACCTCCGTGGCAGGTGTGGCCCCCTCACCAGAGTCGGCTGTCCGTATCTGCACGCCTCAGCCTTCCCTTCCCATGGGAAACCAAAGCTGCGGGCCACCTGGACCGAGGGACAGTTCCCCGGAGGCCCGGGGTGGAGGGTGGGAAAAGTGCTGCGAGGCAGCCCTTTCGGTCGGCGGTGGGGTGAAGGGTCGCAAGTCCATGCCCACCGGCTGGCCCTCCGATGGAAAAGGGCTGGTCTGGTGCGCGCTGCCACCCGTCCTTCCCGCCCAGGCTCTTCGGGGACAGCTGCCCAGTGGCTGCACTTTCTAGCTTTCTGACGCCCGAGAGACTTCCCTACCAGGAAGCAATCCAAAAGGACTTCCGCCCCGTGCAGATCGGAGACAGCTTCGGACCCACGTGGGTAACCTGGGGAGGCCCTGGGGAAGGGCACCCTGCCAGCTTGCTCACCTAAGGGCCACGCCTCTGATGTCAACTCTACCCTAGACGGCCACTTGGGGATAGCGTAGCATCCTCTGCTGGGACAGCTCCCTGGTCTCTTGGGAGATTTTCATCTGCTCCTCCCAGTCCCATAGGAAGGGCCCCCTAGTACAGATCTCAGACCCCTGACTTTTTGCTGCACATTTTGTTTTCTCTTGTGGATCAAAGCTAATGCCTCCTGAGGCTACTTTAAGAAAGTCTCAAGTCCCCCAACTGACCCTTAATTCTAGGAAGTATTTCACAACAACAGAGCTTCTCAATAACTTACAGATGGTGGACCTGTTGGTTCCGGGTGGAGCTGACCATCCCAGAAGCATGGGTGGGTCAGGAAGTTCACCTCCGCTGGGAAAGTGATGGAGAAGGCCTGGTGTGGCACAATGGGGAACCTGTCCAGGTGAGGGTCACTGCCCTAGGGACAGGCAGGGCCACCTTTCAGCCCTGGTCTCAAGAAAGCCATAGCTTGAGTGGCTCTGTCTGCATGCTGGTGTCAGGATTTCAAGGCTGGGGAATTTGCCACTTGGGCACCTGTTTAATTGGTTCCTGAATGGATAGCTTATGGTTCTCAGCGTAATTCCTGCTAAACCAGCCCTGCCACTGACTGACCACCTTACCATTCTGGGCAGAAAATAGTTACTAAGTATAATAATTACAGCAGATCCCCCTCCCAGGAGGTGTCAGGCTAGTGACAAATATCTTCATTTTATTTTTGTTTTTAATTCATTATATATATCTATATCTATATCTATCTATATCTAGATATAGATTACATGTTTATGGGGAAAATTTGCAAACAGTTCTGAATAGTATAAAGTGAAAATTTTAAGTCCACTTCCCCTGAAGTAATGAATCTCTCATCATCCCATTCCCAATTCTCCAGATAAAACTCATTAATTCCTTGTTTATGCATCCAACCATGTCAGGTTTAACCCATAATTCTATGTGTTAGGTTTCCATGCCCATTTACAGATTAAGAAATTGAGATTTATAAAGGGGGATTTACTTGCCCAGGTTCATACAACCTCCATTCCATTTGGACTAACCCAGCTTTAAATTAGGATTGAAGGCAAGTGTCTCCCTTCATTGCATCAGCAGATGTTTCCTGTGACCCTCTGGGCCATGCCCTTTGCTAAGCACTAGGGATGTAGCAGGGAGTGAGGCACTCCTGTCCCTGACTTCATAGAGTCTTCCTTCAAATACTCAGAGGTACAGAGGTCACCAGAAACCACATACAGTTCTCCTGACCTCTGTCCAGGACCATTAGCATAAAACTAATGGCTTTTCTGCTGTTAAGTAGGTGCCATTTGGTGGTTATAGTGATGGTTGTCATGGGGATTAGGGCACCTCCTACCAGAGGTCCTTGATTTATTAGAGAGAAGAGCCTGAGCTGGGGACTGGCTGGAGGAGCCTCACCTCCTTCAGCTTATATACACTTCACCTGGAATTGTCCAAAGACCTCAGACCCTATCTTTTTCATTCCACTTCTCACCAGGGTTTGACCAAAGAGGGGGAAAAGACCAGCTATGTCCTGACTGACAGGTTGAGGGAAGGAGACCCCCGGAGGTGAGTGAGTCCCTGGTCCTGGTTGACCAGGGCTGTCTAGAAGGGGCCACCTGCGAGTAAGGAGGAGCTGAGGCCCAGGGTGAGCTTAGAAACACTGCCTCAGCACCGACATCCTCAATCTTTAATTTGTTTTTAAAAATCGTGATTTTTTTTCCCCCCGACTGTAAAAATAACTGTCTTACTGTGGTAAATACAGAAAAATACAGAAAAGCATGAAGAAGTCAATAACCCATTTATCCCACCACTGGCGGTTACTCTTATTAACATCTCGGCATTCCTTTCAGTCATGGAGGCAGAACTTTTACTAGTTAAGATTGTACTTCTTTGATATTTTGCATCTGATTTTTTTTCATTCCATATTATAACATGGACATTTTATGACATTACAACTCCATTAAAAACTCTTCTTAGGCGTTATGTTTTATATGTATTGAACATATTGTATCTGATGCTTCCAGATGCTGGGACTCTGATGGTGAGTAGTGTGATCCTACCAAGGACCAAGGCAGTGCTTTGCAAAGACAGCTTTGGAAATAAAAGGCTAAATAACACCATACTGACACCGTTCCAAATCTGGCTACTTATTCTCCCTGACCAAGACTGAATACTTATCTGGTGATTCCACCATGACCCTCTCTTCCCCACACACCTGATATACTGAGTGGTGGATCCTGGGGCAAATGGGAATACGTGAACTGGATGTCTTCTGTGTCCCCCTCCTCTACCTTCCTCCCCAAGCCCCCAGAATCATTTGCCACTCCTTTGATCTGAGTCTGTTTCCCACTCTGTAGCCTGACCCTCTATGTGGAAGTAGCCTGCAATGGACTCTTGGGAGCTGGGAAGGGAAGCATGATCTCAGCCCCTGACCCAGAGAAGATGTTCCAAGTGAGTCGGGCCGAGCTGGCTGTGTTCCACCGGAATGTGCACAGCCTCCTGGTGGACCTGGAGCTGCTGCTGGGTGTGGCCAAGGTACCTGGCATCCCTCACTCTGTAGAGTCTGCTCCATGCACTTTGCTTCTTGGGTGAGATAGTTGGGGCTCTGGTAATCCAGACGGAGTTGGTTCCCTATGTAAAGGGAAGAGGGAGACAGTGCTGGGCAGCAGAGGCTGCAGAAGTAGGGGGTCAGAGGGAAGGGCAGCTCTGCTGAAAACCCTTGGGAAATTGGCTGGGGTCTAGTTCTAGAAATGCCACTTGCTTGAGAAGGGTATTAAGGGGCAGAACTCTGCTGTAGGGCCTCGGAGAGGACAACCAGCGCAGCTTTCAGGCCCTGTACACTGCCAACCAGATCGTGAATGTGTGTGACCCTGCCCAGCCTGAGACCTTTCCAGTAGCCCAGGCCCTGGCTTCCAAGTTCTTTGGTCAACGTGGAGGTGAAAGCCAACACACCATCCATGCCATGGGGCACTGCCACATTGATACAGGTAGGGCGGCATTGGATGAGCTGGCTGGGGAAAGAAGGAGTGCCGTCAAAGGCTGTGCCCTGAGGGCTCTGCATGGTCCTCAGCAAGTTTTTGCCCCTCTTGGACCTCAAGTTTCCCACTCTGTAAAATGAGACGAAGAGCCTGGACTGTGGACTCTGCTGACAGTGACTTCATGTATTCTTTCCACAAAATCTGTTGCCCCATGTGGCCCCATGCTAGATACTGGTGGGTAGAATTACAGAGCCTGATAAACACAAAATAGGCATAGCTGGTACCATGATGAAGGAAGTATAGGGGCTGGGAAGCCCACGATGTTGGGAGATTCAAGAGAGGCTTCCTGGAGGAGGTGACCTTTGAAACTAGGTAAAAATGAATACGAGTTTGACAGAAATGCCTGAGTCCTAGGAGGAGTGATGTGGAAGTAATTGAGCTGGGGGCTCAAGAGCAGGGGGAGATTCTCTGGGAGGTTTCAGAGTTCAGTTTTGAGAATGATAATTTTGTGGTGTCTCCGAGGCTAATGGGAAATCCACATTTTAGCAAGTTCCCCAGGCTGTTGACTTTGATATAATTAAAATTTCAGAACCACAGAACAGGGTTTCCTCCACCATAGTGAGGTATTGGGAGAGTTATGGGGTTCCAGTAAGGAAGGAACTGAGACCTGGAATCAGTTGGGGCTGTCGTGCCTCATCCAGGACAGCTGGTCCAGGCAGATCCATTTCCAAAAGCTGTGCCTTCTGTTCTGTTCTGAGAGGATGTTCTGCATATCAGTGTGTGTAGGGGAAGAGTTAATCCCTGATGCCTCCTACGGGAGTCCCTCTGGGGTGTGTAAACCTCACAGACTTCCAAGAACCTGGGACCTCCATTTCCTAATGTATACAGTGGTCCTGATAGCTCTGTCCGCCTCCTTTCCCACCCCCACTCCCACCTGCTGGAGTGAAGTGACAGCTCAGGAAGGATGTCACAGTGCTTTGCAGGGAGAAGGGCCCAGAATAGGAGGAGGGCTGGGATGACCTCTGGAGGGCCCGGTCAGGGTGCCGGGGGCCAGGTGGGGCAGGGCATGGGGGGAGTCGAGGACCTCGCTGCTCTCTCCATCTTCAACCTTCCTTGTCTAGCTTGGCTTTGGCCCTTCAAGGAGACAGTGCGGAAATGTGCTCGGAGCTGGGTGACAGCCGTGCAGCTCATGGAGCGGAACCCTGAGTTCATCTTTGCCTGCTCCCAGGTCAGGGGGCAGCCTGGGGGCCACCTGGAGCTCAGTGGCTCCAGGGATGAGGCTGCGAGTACTTCTCAGGCCTGAGGGGCAGTGCTCTTCCCACCCTCAGGTGCCCAGTAGGCCTCCAGGGCCTGGCCTTGGGTGTACTACTCGTGGCTCCTAGCATAGCTCCAACCCCTCTGGCCCACAGGCGCAGCAGCTCGAATGGGTGAGGATCCAGTACCCTGGCCTGTATGCCCGGCTCCAGGAGTTCACCTGCCGTGGGCAGTTTGTGCCCGTGGGGGGCACCTGGGTGGAGATGGTAAGTTCAGTCACCTGCTCAACCTCAGGCTTTCCCTCTTCTTGCCCAGGCCCCTCATACCCTCTCTGCAATGCTCATTAGTCCCTGGAATCCTAATACCTGGGACCCCTTAGAGGGAGAGGGTCTCAAGCACTGACAGGCCATCTTCATGACCCAGTTCCAGGAAGCCCCCCTCGGCAGATGGACAGTCAGGCCTGAAGCAAGGAGGTGGGTGCTTTCCTGGCCTGGCTGAACCCCATGTCAGAAAGCCCTAGTTCTGCATAGGGTGGGGTTGGCTCAAGTCCCTGTCCTGTCCTCAGCTGGCACTGACCCCAACTGTTCCCTCTCCTCTCGCTGCTAGGATGGGAACCTTCCCAGTGGAGAGGCCATGGTGAGGCAGTTCCTGCAAGGCCAGAACTTCTTTCTGCGGGAGTTTGGGAAGATGTGTTCTGAGGTAGGCTGGGCACTACTGCAGCTGCAGGGAGACGGGCTGAAGCTGGGACTGCTCTGCCATGCCTCAGAGGCCTTTTCCCCTCAGTTCTGGCTGCCAGACACATTCGGCTACTCAGCACAGCTCCCCCAAATCATGCACAACTGTGGCATCAAGCATTTCCTGACCCAGAAACTGAGCTGGAACTTGGTGAACTCCTTCCCGGTGAGCAGGCCCCAGGAATGAGTCAGAGGGGGCCTGGGTCCCATCTGGCCCACTTACCCCTCTCCCCAGGCTTATTGAGGGGTCCTGGGCGGACCACCCAACCCCCTCTCAAAAAGTTGTGCCTCCCCCAGGGTCACACAGCAGATGGGGGCAGCAGCAGGCCTTGAAGGCCTGGCTCTGCCTCCGCCCCGACTCAGGCCTCTCTCTGCATCTGCCTGCCTGCTTGCAGCACCATACCTTTTTCTGGGAAGGTTTGGATGGCTCCCGTGTGCTGGCCCACTTCCCACCTGGTGACTCATATGGGATGCAAGGCAGTGTGGAAGAGGTGAGGGGGGAAACTGGAGAGGGGTGGGTCTCCTGTCCTAGGCTGACTGACACTGACCTGCCTGCACTTATTCAGGTGCTAAAGACTTTGACCTCAAATCGGGACAAGGGGCGGACCAACCACAGTGCCTTCCTCTTCGGCTTTGGAGATGGTGGTGGTGGCCCCACCCAGACTATGCTGGACCGCTTGAAGCGGCTGAACAATACTGACGGGCTCCCCAGGTCAGGCCTGACCCACTGCAGTCCCACCTCCAGCCCTTGCCTGGAGCCCTTTGTTTGGCTCAAACATTGGACCCAACCCCTTACCTGGACCTTGTTCCCTGTAATCCTGAACCATTAGCTACTCTCAGCATCTACCCAGGGGGTAGGAAGGAGGGGAGCTGAGGTGGCAAGGTATTGAAAAGAAATAATTCTCCTGGGATGTCCAGAACACTCTTGTGTGGATAGTGCACTTCCTGGGGTTGTTCCTTTCTCTTGGGCAGGCCTGTCTCCCTCCCTCTCCTTCCCTCTCTCTCCCGCTTTGCTCCCCCTCCTTCCCCTCCTCTCCCTCTCTGTGGCTTGGGGAAAAGGTGAGCACATGGCCCTCCAAGGCGGGGAACCCAGGCTTGTACTCCTCCTCAGGGTGCAGCTGTCTTCTCCAAAGCGACTCTTCTCAGCACTAGAGAGCCACTCAGAGCAGCTGTGCACGTGGGTTGGGGAGCTCTTCCTGGAGCTGCATAATGGCACCTATACCAGCCAGGCCCAGGTCAGGAGCCACGTGCCTCAGCTGCAGAGGGTGGGATAAAGAGCAGGGGACCAGCCCAGCCCAGACCCGAGGGCAAGGCTGCTGCTGCCAGGAGTTGTCTGACAAGAGAAGTCAAAAGCTGGGTGGGCCAAGAGCTCTGAGGGGCAGAGCAACTTCTGAGGATGAGGGAGGGTATTTGGACCTTTACCCAGGAGACCCTGAGGAGCCATGTAGGGCTCCTAGCCAGGGAGGGCTTTGGAAGGTGTTTGGGATGCTCGAGCAGACTCCAGACTGACCTCAGCCCTGGCCTCAGATGAAGAAGGGGAACCGGGAGTGTGAGCGGATCCTGCATGATGTGGAGCTGCTCAGCAGCCTGGCCCTGGCCCGCAGTGCCCAGTTCCTGTACCCGGCTGCCCAGCTGCAGGATCTCTGGAGGTCAGCCTGGCTTTGCCCCCATCACCCACCTGCCCACACCCTGGACACATCTGTGCTGCTCCTCCCTCCCCGCCTTCCCCACACTGCCCTTGGCCCCTACAGGCTCCTCCTCTTGAACCAGTTCCACGATGTAGTGACTGGAAGTTGCATCCAGATGGTGGCAGAGGAAGCCATGCGCCACTACGAAGGTGAGGCTGACAGTACTCCCACCACTCTCTCCAACACCTGATGGACACTCAGGGGCCATCTCAGAACCACTGCCCAGCCGTGACCCGCTGGTTTCTCCTCAGATATCCGTTCTCGTGGCAGCATCCTGCTCAGTGCCGCCGCTGCAGCTCTGTGTGCTGGGGAGCCAGGTCCTGCGGGCCTCCTCATCGTCAACACACTGCCCTGGAAGCGCACCGAAGTGCTGGCCCTGCCCAGGCCAGGCGGGGCCCACAGCCTAGGTAGGAGCTGAGGAGAGGGGCTGCTACCTGCAGCAGGAGGGGTCAAGGTCAGACTACAAGTTGGGGACACTGCCTGGAGCCTCTGCCCCAGGCTGGAGGGTAGTAGTGGGGGTATTCCTGCCCCCAGCCCTGAGCAAGGCTTCGAGGTGAAGGAGGCTGCACTGATGCCCAGGCCTCATTCCTAGCCCTGGTGACTGTGCCCAGCATGGGCTATGCTCCTGCTCCTGCTTCCACCTCACTGCAGCCCCTCCTGCCCCAGCAGCCTGTGTTCGTAGTGCAAGAGGTGAGTGCTGGCACATTCTGGTGAGTAAGGCCAGTCCCGGACTTCCCTAAAAACATGGGGGTTCAGAGCTCCCCCACGTGGAGCCAGTGGGGAGACAGGACTGAGCCGGATGGTGGGGCAGTTGGTTGTGGGAGGTCCCTGCAGAGTCAGCCTCAAGGCCCCTTTCCACCAAGACCGATGGTTCTGTGACTCTGGACAATGGCATCATCCGAGTGAGGCTGGACCCGACTGGTCGCCTGACGTCCCTGGTGCTGGTGGCCTCTGGAAGGTGCTAACTTCTCACTGCCCTCTCCCAGTACTTGGCAGGTGGATCCCAGGCCCTGTCCTTCTGTCCCCTGGTGGCAGCACTGCCCACCAATGGCTCTTGGTTAAGACCCACACATTTAGCAGGGAAGCTGGGCTAGGAGTCCCTGGGTCCACTTACCCCACCTTGAGCAGCAGGAGAGAACGCAGTTAGACCATTGTCAAGTGCCTATCTCCATGTCCTTGCAGAGAGGCCGTTGCTGAGGGCACCATGGGGAACCAGTTTGTGCTGTTTGATGATGTTCCCCTGTACTGGGACGCGTGGGATGTCATGGACTACCACCTGGAGACACGGTGCGCGTGGGGCGGCGGTGGGTACACTGGCCTGTTTGGCCCCCTCCCTAAGCCTACCCTGGCTCAGTATTCCCACCCCTATCTCACAGGAAGCCAGTACTGGGCCAAGCAGGGACCTTGGCAGTGGGCACTGAGGGTGGTGTGCGGGGCAGTGCCTGGTTCTTGCTGCAGATCAGCCCCAACAGTCGACTCAGCCAGGAAGTGGTGCTGGATGTTGGCTGCCCCTATGTCCGCTTCCACACGGAGGTAGCAGGGGGCAGGGTGGTGGGCATCTTCCCGTGGTATGGCTGGGGAGGAGTGACCAACCCTAGACCCATGCGTGTCTGTCTGTCCCTTCCCTCACCCCCACCCCAACCAGGTACACTGGCACGAGTCCCACAAGTTCCTCAAGGTGGAGTTCCCTGCCGGTGTGCGGAGCCCCCAGGCCACCTATGAGGTTCAGTTTGGACATCTGCAGCGGCCTACCCACTACAACACCTCTTGGGACTGGGCTCGATTTGAGGTCTGACATGGGGTGGACCTGGGGGAGAGACCAGTGGTAGGGTAGCAGGTGAAGAGGAAGAAGAGATCAACATTTGCTGGTTCCTAACATGTGTGCCAGGCATTGTGCTAAATGCTTTGTTTAGTTTACTACTCATGCCGAGGTGGTGGGGTAAGTACTGTTACCTCATTTCAGAGATGGGGGAAAAGACAGGTTGGGCGGTGTGCTAAGGACCTCCTGTAGTGACAGCTAGAATTCTATCCTGGGGTCCCACAGTATACTCTCACTAGTGACAGAAACTCTGGAGCTAGTGAGAGTAAGTGGGCCAAATGGGTCTCATTGGACCCCCAGGTGTGGGCCCACCGCTGGCTGGATCTGTCAGAGCATGGCTTCGGGCTGGCTCTGCTCAATGACTGCAAGTACGGAGCCTCCGTAAGGGGTAACGTCCTCAGCCTCTCTCTGTAAGTGGGGTGCCTGCCAGGACCTGGGGCTGGCGTGGGTCCTGGGTTTTCCCAGATGGGTGGAATTCCAGCAGCTCCAGCACTGCCCAACCCAATCCTCCCCATGCCAGCTTGCGGGCACCGAAGGCCCCAGACGCCACTGCTGACATGGGGCGCCACGAGTTCACCTATGCGCTGATGCCGCACAAGGGTGAGTGCTGCACCCCTTCTCTGAGTCCCAGAAGCACTACCCCATTTTCTACCAAACATCCCTTTCCGCTCCGCGCCCAGGCACCTTCCAGGACGCTGGCGTTATCCAAGCTGCCTACAGTCTCAATTTCCCCCTGTTGGCGCTGCCCGCCCCCGGCCCGGCACCCGCCACCGCCTGGAGCGCCTTCTCTGTGTCCTCCGCGGCAGTGGTGTTGGAGACCGTCAAGCAGGCAAGGGGTGGGGTCGAGGGGACGGGCGGGATAACACGCCGGGAGGCCACGCCCACCACCCTCCACCCACCTCCCTCTGCAGGCTGAGGACTGCCCCCAGGGCCGCGCGCTGGTGCTGAGGCTGTATGAGGCGCATGGCAGCCATGTCGACTGCTGGCTACACTTGTCGCTGCCGGTTAAGGAGGCCTTCCAGTGAGTGGGGTGTGGGCGCAGGCGTGGGTGCGGGTCCTGCCTTCACGGGGCACTCATGGTCCCTCCTGTTCTCCAGCTGTGACCTCCTGGAACAGCGCATCCCTGCCGGCCAGCTGCCCATCCGGGACCACCGCCTGAAGCTCACCTTTTCTCCCTTCCAAGTGCGGTCTCTGCTGCTGGTGCTGCAGCCCCCACCGAACTGAGGCCCTGAGGGTTGGGTTTTGAAGGTGGAAGGGTTTGGGGACTTCTGGTTTCTGCCCCCCCCCCCCAGCCTTAAAGCAAGGGTGAGACTCCTCTTGAACAATAAATCCTTGGCTCAGGAAACCTGCTTGTAGCCCCTGCTTGTAGCCCCTGCTTGTTCCCCGAGGTCCCTCTTCAGCTTACAGGGGAAGATTCTTCCCCAGGCATTTGGGGACAAGAGCAAAATCTAGTGTTACCTCTGTGCATGGGGTCCAGGTTGCAGACACGCCCCCCCCACCCCCCGGAAGAGATTGGGGACTGTGTCAGCAGACCTAGGGCCTGGGCTAGGGAGGACACCTGGAGGGTGGGTTCTGACTGGCTCCCACTAGGGGTCACTGGCTAGGTAGGCAGGGCCAGGCTAGGGTAGCTGCCAAGGCCCTGGGAAACCTGCACTGGAGCAGCCAGGGTCTCAGCATCACCTCTGATAGGCTGTCCCTGCAGTGGACCCAGGACCTTGAGGACTGGACAGTTGGCCTTGCTGATAAGGCAGCCCTCTGTCCCCAGACCTAGACAGCAGGCCCTCCCAGCTTGGTCATCCAGACCTTCTGCAACCAGTCCAGGAAGTTCAAGCTTATCAGTTTATTTAAGTAAAAAAAGAAAATAAAGCATTTTCCAAGTGGGCGTATAAATGGGGATGTTGGAGTACAATTAAAAACATGATCATTGTGCAGGGATCAACAATAAAGCTGGGGGGTACCTACAACCTGCTTCAAAGAAGCCACAGAGGCCCCCAGAGCCAGAGCAAGGCAGCAGGAAAGGGGAAGATGCCCCTGCTAAGAGGCTAAGTTCCTCTCAGTTTCTGAGGATAGGGTGCCAGCCTTGATCTTTCGGGGTCTGCGGCAGCCTGGGGGCAGAACAGGTGAGGTGGTAACTCAGACTCAGTCTGAGGACTGTCCCTGATAGCCTCCCTCCCGCCTGTGTCCACACGTTGCCCCCACCTGCACTACACCCCTGAAGAGCCAGGGAAGGGTGCTGAGGATGGCCCACCTGACGTTGCTGCTCGACCCCTCCTTTTCTTCCCTTTTTCAGGGACTGGGAGGGTTCCTGGATCCTGTTGGAGGCTGGTTCCCTCCGGCTGCTGGGCTGTAGTTTGCTCAGGGGGAAGGCCTCTCCGTGTCCTTCGTGTCCTGGAAGGGGACTTGCTTGGAGGTGGAATATCCTAGGTGAAGTAGACATGGGTTCCCCGAGGTGCTCAGAGCAGTTCAGAGGTTCGTTAGGACCCACCATATGTCACCTTTGTCATGATGGCCACCCAGAAGCCTGGCCTGGTAGGTGCAGCCAGGGCAGGAGGGAATATGGGAAGGAGGTGGGAGCAGAAAGCCATACCTCCATTGTGTCCTCAGGACCCCGCTGTACTGCCTTGGATTTCTTCTTCCGGGACTTGCCCCCTGCAGGACACCAACACTGGGATTGAGGTCCTGATGGCCTCTGTGCCCCTTCTTCACACTCCCACTATCCCAATTCTGGGGTGACTCCCTGGGTTGGAGAAGGGTTCTGTAGCCCCTATAGGCAAGGCATCCTTCCTGCTCTCTTAGGTCATTATGTAGGAGGCAGCTTACCTTTGGGTGCCAGGGGTCCAGGATCCCCCTAAAATGGAATGAGAATTCAGGAATCAGCCTGAGTTGGGACAGGGACAGTTGAGCTCCTCTCCTAGGAAGGCTCTGACTGCTATCAACAAGGTCACTGATGTTGGGCTGCCCCAGGTGGGCAGTGGAACTCAGAGCAGGGGAGGGGCATAGCTAAGACCCTCAGAATGGTAAGACCCTCGGAATGGTGTGACCCTTGGAGGCCTAGACAGGCCCTGAGGATCTCCACCTGTGAGAACCAGCTCCTGCCTTGCTGTGAGCCTGGCTTTCTCCACCACGCCCACTTTCTTGGTGTCTCCATTTGCCTATATGAGTTATAGATCCCAAACCTGGAACCAGATGGTGCGGCCATGCCGGTCCCGCAGGGAGTTCATGCCTGGCACACCATAGCACTGTAGCCAGGCTCGAAAGGCAGCAAAGTCTTCCTCCCCATTCTCCGGCCCGTAGCCTTTGCCCCCTGTGGGACAGAGGAACCAGGACGAGATCAAGGAACAGACTCAGGCTTGGAGGAGGGGGCGCCTGGTTAGACCTGGCCCAGACCTCAGCTAAAACAGCTGATGGGCAGGGTCGGGGGCCCAGGCTCTCCCTCCTCCAGCTGTGTGACTTCAGGCTGCTGCCTTCTCCACTCTGGGCCATAGGTTTTCCATCTTGGAGTGAATGGAACTGCCTTTCTGCCAGGCAGCTTGGAAGACACAGACAGCTGTCAGTGAGGAGACCTCTCCATGTAGTAACAAGGTCCGCAGACTGTCCAGCTGGGGAACCAGGCCCAGAGTGAGTCAGCTACTGTTCCAAAGTGACAGTATGCCGAAGCAGAAGCAGTTGGCTGTCTCTGTCCCCAAACCTCACCTAACTGGACCACTTCCTTGGGCACTGAGTGGCACAGCTCCAGCAGGTCCGGGTTCTGCAGCTTGGCCCTGATCTTCTGACTCAGTGTCAGTTCTGGGCTCTGGAGAAGGGGCAGGACCTGTCAGCATGAGGCAGGGCCCCACACACATACACTACAGAATGGGAAACTGAGGCCTGAACTCAGAGAGGACCTCCTGGGACTAAGCTGGAGACACCATCCAGCCCTTGTCCCTCCTATAGGGGGCACCATCACTGCACCCTTACCGGCCTGCACTGCTGTAGTGCCTCCATAACAGTGCGAGCCTTCTCGAAGGGGGGTATCTTCAGCCTGCAGTGGGTAGGAAAGGGGACATAGGAGCAATGGGGACGATGACACTCCCGGCACCCCAGCCCTGTGCCTGTGCCCGCCTGCTGACCGGTACAGGATCTCTGCCCGCAGGTAGTTGCCAATGCCATTGAAGAACCTCTGGTCCAGGAGCGCCTCACAGATGGGTCGGTCAAAGGCCTTGTCTGCCAGGTTCTGCAGCACATTCTCCCTGGGGGACACAGCCTGGGCACATGAGATGCATTCTGCCCCCCACCACGGGATAGGGGAGAGGGGCTGGGGAACCTGTTTGGGGTGCAAGGGAGGGGGGTCTGGGTGTTTCAGTTCCTTTTCCCAGCTTCAGTGCTGTTCTGGCAGTGGGAACCTATTTCCATCTGTTAAATGGAAACAATACGGGATTTTAATTCATTATGGAAGGTGGAAAATGCCCATCAGAAGAGCACACACCTCTCTACATGTGTGTACAGCACCCAGTGCCTCAGACTCCTCAGGACACTTTTGAGAACAAAGTGATGACAGTTTGGAACTCCCTGTCTAGGATCTCTGGTCGGTTAAAACATGTGGATTGGATATTGGTGGGGTCAACTCTTTTCAAGACCCTAAAAACCGGTGAGGAAGTTGGGGCTGGCTCCCTCCCAGGGTTATGGGTCTCTCTTCAACACTGTGAGGCAATATATCCTGTTTCTTTGTAGAAAAGGGCTGTGACAAGACTAACTCAGTGATGGGCACAAGGAACATATGAAATGGGGAGCCAGGTTGAGCTGTAGGATAAAGGTAAGAGTGGGAGGGTTAGCCAGCCTGGGTTGTCAGATCCTTGAAGGGAGCAGGACTCCCCACGCTGTGGAACCAAAGAAACAGCCAAAATGCCCATCATGGAAGAGAAGCTCCAGGGCCAGCTAGCAGAGCTAACTGTGGCATGACTCCCTAGAAAGGCAAAACGTGAGGAACCAGGACCACCCTGGGGACGCACTTGGAGTTAGAATGCATTTCCACAAAGAGTTCTACATAATGGTTCCTTTGCGTAATAGCTCAGATGTCACCTAGGGTGGCCTCTCCTCATGTCTCCCCATTCCCCAGTAGGTCATTCTCTACCTCTTGTCTGTTGAATTCATCTAGTTTGTTTCTTTGTTCCCTCTCACTTACTTTACTCTGAGGGAACAGGGACAGAACCATCTTGATTCCTGCTGTACCCTCTAACACCCAGAACAGTGCCTGGCACCAAGCAGAGATTCCAGTGCGTCAGGGAGCTGTCCTGGGGAAGGATGACCCTTGATCTAAGAGGAAGGGACTAAGGCCCAGAGGGTGCAGGTATGTGCCGCTCATTGACGGATGCTGGCCCCACCTGAACTTCTGATACTCCGCCAGGACACAGGGCCCACGGCCAGGCTGCCACTGACCCCGGAGGTCCCAGCGGCCAAAGCGGCGGATGTCCACAAAGCAGAGGGCCAGTTGGGGGCTGGGAGGAGCTGTATAGAAGCGCAGATGGGCATGGGCCGGCAATGTGTCCCTGGGTGCCAGCTGGAAGGAGCCAGACATTCCAAAGCGGAAGACCAGGGCCAGTGGCTCCTGTGAGGGCTGAGCCCCAGGCTGGGGGCTCAGTGTCAATCGTAGCTCCTTGCCACGGGCTGCTGCTGAGATGTGGTAGGCACTGCTCTCAAAGGGCACCTCCGGGTTGCGGCTGACAGGTGACTTCTCCACGCGCCCCCCAAACACCAGCCCGCTGCATGCCTTGTTCACAAAGTGGCTGGCCAGGTATAGCTCGGGGCCTTCGGGCATCTTGTATTGGGGTGACCGGGCCCTGCAGATGGAGAGGACTGCAGTGTGCACCTTGTAAAGAAGGACTTCTCTCCCCATTTTACAGAGGACCTGAGGGGGCTAAGGTCATCTGAGGTTGGCAGGAAGGCCAGGACCCCTACAGGAAAATCTTAGGGCACTGGAGTGCCGCCAGGTTCATTAACAACTCCCAATAACCCCTGTGCTTTGAAAATGAAGTCAGGTTCTACACTGTCACCCCTTTGCTCCCAGGCATCTCCTCACTCTCGCTGCAAGGATGTTGCTCTTCTTTCCCTCCAATCTCACACCTTGCCCCTGCTGGCCCCTGGGTCTGGGACACTTGAGAGGCTCTCCCCCACCATCCTATCCAAGGTAGCATTCCTCCTCATCTCCCTTTTTTTTTCTTACAGGAAAGATGCAGCCAGGAATGAAAAGGAGCAGAGGGGAGCAGGCAGGAAGAGAAGAGGAAGAAGCATTGATCTTGGTTGTCTCCGCAACCTCCACCCTGCCCTGGTCAGGTCCTTGGAATGTATGTGGACTGCGGGGACTTAAGACACCAGGGCACGCCCCCATTTCTTTTTCTTTCTGGCACTGCCATAGTTGAAATTATCTTATTGTCTGGAAGCTGCCTGCCTCTACCTTCACTCCACCCCGGAGTGGAAGCTCTGCTCCCGCCACGGCACCGCTTAGAATCGCCTGCAGCTGTTGACAGTTTCAAGGAGGGAATGAACCTGACACCCCCCCCCCCCCAAGAGAAGATGGGAGCTGGGGAAAGGGTTGTTGGGACGCTCAGTCGGCAGTGAGAACGAGCCTGACACCACTGCTGATCAGGACAGGAGTGAGGCCATGGAAGGGATGCAGGTGTCTCCGGGCACATCTGCTCTAGAGCCAGGTCCTCAAGTCTCAAGGGAGGAGAGGGGCTCTGGGCCAGGGTTCCGAGGATGGGAAAGGATGCCCCCTCCCACCAGGCGGAGGGGCAGTGGCAACTTTCCTCTCCCCGGGGAAGGCGTAGGACTGAAGGCGAAGCTCTGTCGGGAAGAGGGGACAAGTCTCACCTTAGCGCTGTACGGGCCTGGCGCCCAAGGGGTTCGTTTTCCAGGAAAAGATCAAGGTTCAGATTCCTAGCGCTGCCTATTATTATAACCAGGGTTGCCTTCCTCCCTAAGGCCCCAGAGTCCCATCTCCTTGATTCGGTGGCACACGCCTCACGACCCCGGTACCTGCACCCCGCAGCCCCAGCCGGCCCGCAGTCGCTCCGGATCTGTGTCCCGGGCGGGGCCGCGCGGAGCACGCCGGGGGCGCGGGACGGCTGCTGGGAAATGTAGTTTCTTGGGTGAAGGCTGCTCGTGTTGGGGTTTCCGACCTGGGGGACCCGGGGTGTAGGAAAACTTTTGTGGCAGTCAGCTGGCTGGGACGTGGTGGAGGAAACTGGCTTCCCGCTGCCTTCGAGATGCCAGGTCAGATCTGGGGGCCGGGATGCAGGTGTCTCTACCATTGGAGGAAATGCAGCAAAGTCCCAATGCAAAGATGCTGACAGCTGGGCTTGGGGTGTGCACTGGAGTGGCCAGTCAGTGTAGGCCCTGGGGGACGCTTAGGGCCCTAAGTATTAACGCAGTCAGAATACATAAACAATACCACCTGCCAGATAGGAAGTGCAGCCAAGCAATACAAATAGGGACTGAGTCAGAACCCACCTCTGATGGTTCTTTGGGGGAGGAAGGGCCTGCCTGTGGTGACCTTTAGGCTGAGACCTCAGAAGGAGCCTGAGTACAGAGTGGGGACAACACACAGCAGGTTGCGTGGAAAGAAAAGCCAGTGCAAAAGGTGGAGAGGTGGAGGCTCTTGGGAGTTGAGTAAGGCCCATGAGGCTGGAGTGTAGTGGGCTGAGGGATCTGGGATGGGAGGACAGACACCCAATCAAGTTAGGTCGGGTTCAGATCTCAGAAGGCCCATGGGGAGTTTGCATTTCATCCTAAGAGCTGAGGGTGCTGGAGCTTGATCTATACTGTGGTTTCCCCCTGTACACTACTTCTGCTTCCGTTCTCCTTTCAGCTGTTCATTCATTTTGTCAGAAGTATTTCAAAGCAAATTAGACAAATTATGATATTTCATTTCTAAAAATTTAGAATGCTCCTCTGAAAAAGCAGTTTTTAAAAAGGAAAGATGTAGGCAGGTATGGAGTTGAGCATAAACAGGCAAGCAGGAGGGGAGGAAGAAGAAGCATTTTTAATTTATTTTATTTAGTTGTTCACATTGGTTGCTCCCTCTCCTGGAAACTGGGACACGAACCTGGATCCTTGGAGTGTATGCAGACTGTGGAGGAGCAGCTGACCTCACTGCTATTCCACCAGAATGCACCTAAAATAACCAGTTTCTTACAAATACAATCCCTTTATCCTACCTAATGAAGTTGACAGTAACTTCTTAGTACTCTTACCTAGCACACATCCAGATTTTCCTAATTGTCCCCAGATTGTCTTTGATAGTTGTTTAAGGCAGAGTCCAATCAAAATTATGTGTCTCTTAGGTCATTTTTCATCTACATAGACCCATCCTTTCCACCTCCACTCACTTCACTCCCCCATCCCCTTTTTTGGCCTTGGTGGTACTGACCTTTCTGAAGAGTCCAAGCCTGCTGTTTTGACACACCCCCTCACCTCTCAATTTGTCTGAATGTCTCCTCAGGTTGGTTAACTTGTTCTTCTTTCAAGTTTTTCCTGCACGCTGGGACCTGGATATGAAGGCATGTGTATAATCAGGAAATGTGCCCGGTGCTGCTCTGTAGGCCAGGCTGCCTCCCCTTAGGAGACCCCAGTGTCTGGGGGCCCCTCCTTCCGGAGACAGTGATCAAAGGCAAGGCTCTGATAGACCTCTAAGTTATAAAGGTAAGTTTTGCAACTGTGACTACTAAGTGACTTATGAGGTGATCTCTTTGTTGTGTTAGGCTCTTTATAGAGGTTTAAATTAAGGTATAATTTGCATATAGTAGAAGTCACCCTATTTTAGAGAGCAGGCTTTGCCAAATACACACTCATCGAACCATCACCATCATGAAGAACTAAAACATTTCCACCCCCCGCCCCCAAATTTGCCTGTGTGCCTTTACAGACAACCACTCCACCTACCCCTCCCCGGCGGCACGCAGTGTGACGTTTCCCTTCTTATAGTTTAGCTCTCTCCACAATATCATATGGAAGCTTGAAGATCTAGCCTTTGAGTCTGGTTTCTTCTACATGATGCATTGGAGATCCATCCATGTTGCTATGCCCATCAGTTCATCCCTCTGTTTACCTGCTAGTTGAGGGACACGGGGTTGCTGATGGGAGGTGATTCTCCAGCACTGTGTAAACGCCCTGCTCCAATCACATCCACATCACTCAATGGCTTCCGCATCCTCGAGGATCCTTACCTTAACCCAGCGCTGTCTGAAACTGGGAGTCACAAAATGGAGGTTTTCGAATTCTGTCATTTCTGCTGCATTAACTGGAATGCTTCCGTAAAGGAATTCTTCCTCCGGGACTAGCACTTTGGTTGTCCTTGAATACTAAGAAAATGGGACAAGATCTGAATTCCTTTTCTTTATCAGTTTCAGACTAAGAATTTGGTGCAGGTGTGCCCTGATAGAGTAGCAGATGGGTCAACCACCTCCAACAGGTGCAGTCCACATGCCTCTTAAGGACCCAGGTTCACATCCCAGGGCTGGGGGCAGCAGCCAGGATGAACAGCTAAATAAAAATAAATGAATGCTTCTTCCTCCTCTTTCTTCCTGTCTGCCTGCCTGCTTGCCTTCATTACTGCCTACATGCTTCCTTTTTTAAAAAATGTGAAAAAAAAAAATTCGGTACAATAACAACATCCAATGGTGACAAATCAGGATTTATTTGTTTTGGAGTTTTATGGGGGGGATATTTTTATTTAAAGGAAAGGTGCAGGTAGGAATAAAGGGAAGTACGCAGGTAGGCAGGAAGAGAGAGGAGGAGGAAGCATCTATTTATTTTTATTTAGTTGTTCTGGTTGTTCCTTCTGGACTCAGTCACAAACCCAGGTACTTGGGAGGTATGTGGACTGCACCCAGTGGACTTAACCACCACTCCACCAGGGTGTGCAAGGCTTTTTCTTCCATGGTTTCTTTTTCATTACAGACTGAAGGAATTTTAAAAATTCAATATCTTTAAATCTATTGTAGTTCTTATGTGCCCCTCTCCCCAAAAGAGTACTTTATTAAGCATGAGGCTACATAAACAAGGAAGCACATCCTTAAATGCAGGCTTGGTAAAAGGTAAATGCAAAATCACAATGCAGGGTCCAATAGCAATGAGAGAAGTATCAGTGGGACTCTGTGATAACACAGGAGGAATGATAACTGGGAAATCAAGCTAATAGTTGATGAGATTTCCAAATTCCCTTGTGACTTTTTTGTCTACCACTTTTTTTTTTTTTTGCTTATTCTGTTTTTCATTTTTCTTTCCCTCTTGTGGGTTAAACATTATTTAGAATTAGACTTATCTAAATTTTTTTTTACTTATTTTTAGTATTGTATTATAATAACTTTGTTTTACAAATGAAAATCATCTCATATAAGTAGGTTCCCCTTATGCAGAGTTTCTCCATTCTTCAGATACATGTCGACATCCACTGCCCTCCACCAAATCACCAAGTGTTCTTCACCATCGTCCAGTGGGCTCTGCCACACCTGCTACCCACCCACCCCCATCCTTTTCCCTGCTGTTAACCTTGTTTCTATTGCAAGTGTCCAAGGGTTGGTTGTGTTTCATCTGTTCCTTTGTTTTGTCTATTAACATTCCTCCTATGAGTGAGATCCTCTGGTATTGTTCTTCTTTTGACTTATTTCACTTAGTGTAGTCCTCTCTAGTTCCATCCATGTTCATTCGAATGATTTCATCTCTTCTAAGGGCTGTGTAATATATATGCACCACATCTTTATTCATTCAATCTAACATTGGACCCTTAGGTAGTTTCCAGTGTGAATAGGGCTGCAATAAACATAGGGATGCATAAATAGCTGCAGGTGAGTGCTTTTGTATCTTTTGGCTAAATAGCCACAAGTGGAATGATGGGATCATATGGAATTTCCATATTCAACTTTTTGAAGAATCTCCATACTATTTTCCACAGGGTTTGCACCAATTTGCACTCCCACCAACAGTGTAAAAGTGTTTGTGAGTTCCAGACTTTTGAGTAATAGCCACTTGGGTGTAAGGTGATATCTCATTATTGTTTTGATTTGAATTTTTCTGATAGCCAGCAAGTAGAAACATAATTTCATGTGCCTGTCGTTCATATATCCTATTTGGAAAAATGTCTCTCCAATTCTTCCCATTTTTGATTGGATTGCCTGCTTTTCTGTAATTGAGTCTTACGAGTTCTTCGTATAATTTGTATGTTAAGTCCTTGTGAGAAATACGGAATGTAAATATCTTCTCTCAGCTAGTAGTAGTTAGTAGTCTTTTTGTTTTGATGATATTTTCTTTCCATGTGAAGAATCTTTTAAGTTTGATGTAGTCCCAGTTGTTTATTTTTCTATTTGCTGGAGTTGAGTCCCCAAAGACCTCTCTATGTCAGATGTCATGGAATATCTTTCCTGTGTTGTCTTGCAAGAATTTTACGATTTCCAGTCTCTAGTTCATTTTGAGTTAATTTTTGTGAATGGTGTTCGAGAGTGGTCTAGCTTCCTTCTTTTGTATGTGACTATCCTGTTTGCTCAGTGCCATTTTTTGAAGAGACTTTCCTTTCTCCATTGTATTCTTGCGGTTCCTTTGTCATAGATTAACTGATCATATGTGAGGATATCAGTTTTCTGGTGACTCAGTTCTATTCCACTCATTTGTGCTTCTGTTATTATTCCAGTATCATATCATTTTGATGACAACAATTTTGTAGTATAGCTCAATGTCTGAGAGTATAGTCCCTCCAGATTCATTTATTTTAATTTTTCTAATTGTTTTGGTTATTTGGAGTCTTTTGCTGTTCCTTATAAATTTTAATATCTTTTATTCTATTTCCTGGAAATAAGTCTGTGGGATTTTAATGGGAATTGCATTAAATCCATATATTACTTTAGGTAAGATGACCATTTTAACAATGTTGACGAGCAATGTTGATGGAATATCTTTCCATCTCTTTGTGTCCTCCTCTATTTCTTTTGAGAGGGACTTGTAGTTTTCATTGTACAGGTCTTTCGTCTCCTTTGTTAAGTATATTCCAAGGTATTTGATTTTTTTAACTTCTATTTCAAATGGCATGGTTTTCTTGATTTGATTTTCTTCTAGCATGTTGTTTGCATACAAAAATGCAATGGATTTTCATGCATTGATTTTGTAGCCTGCCACTTTACTGTATTTGTTGATTAGTTCTAGTAGTTTTTTGAGGAAGGTTTTAGGGTTTCTACATATATTACTATGTTGTCACAAATAATGAGATTCTTACTTTCTCCTTTTCAATTTGGATTCCTTTTATTTATTTGTCTTGCCTAATTGCTCTGGCCAAGAGAAGACCTCCAGTATGACGTTAACTAGCACTGGTGAAAGTGGACAGCCTTGCCTTGTTCCTGATCTTAGAGTAAATGCTTTTAATTTTTCACCTTTGATAATGTTGGCTGTGAGTTTATTATATATGGTCTTTATTATGTTGAGGTTTGTACCTTCTATTCCCATTTTATGCAGGGTTTCTTTTATCATAATGGGTGTTGGAACTTGTCAAAAACTTTCTGTGCGTTTACTGATATGATCATGTGTTTTGTTTTGTTTTTTCCGTTGTTCTTTTTGATATGGTGTATTATATTAATAGATTTATGTATGTTGAACCATCCTTGAATTTCTGAAATAAATTCCACTGGTCATGATGGATGATCCTTTTGAGTCACTGTTGGATTTGACTTGCTAATATTTTGTTGAGAATTTTTGCATCCATGTTCATTAGAGATATTGGTCTGCAATTTTCTTTCTTGGCGAAGTTTCTATTGCTTTTAGTATCATAGAAGTGCTTGGAACTGTTCCTGTTCTTCAGTATTTTGTAAGAGTTTGAGAAGAATGGATTTTAATTCTTCACTAAAGTTTTGATAAACTGATTAGGAAAGCCATCTGATCCTAGGCTTTTATTTTTAGGGAGACTTTTAATTACCTCTTCAATTTGTTTGCTTTAATTGTTCTTCTTTCTCAAGTTGCTTTAAGTGTAGAGTGAGATTGTTTGTTTGCAATTTTCTTGTTTCTTGAGGTAGATCTAGATTGCAGCGAACTTCCCTCTTCAGCACTGCTTTTGCTGAGTCCCATAGATTTTGGTAGCTCATGTCTTCATTCTCATTTGTCTCTAAGTATTTTTTAGTTCTTTGATTTCCTCTTTCACCCAAGAGTCATTCAGCCATTTAGTCTCCAACTAATTTGAGGTTGTCCAGCTTTCTTTTTGTGGTCGATTCCTAGTTATAAATCATTATGGTAAGAGAAGATGCTTGGTATGATTTCAATTCTTACAAATTTGTTGACACAATGTTTTGTGTCCCAAAATATGATCTGTCCTTGAGTATGTTCCATGTGCAATTGGAAAGTGAAATATGTAGTTGTTGGATGAAGTTTTCAGTACACTGCTAAATGGTAATATAAAGCTGCCATTTCCCTGTTAATTTTCTGCCTGGTTAATCCGTCCTTTGTTGTAAGTGGGATGGTGAGGTCCCCCATTGTTACTGTGTTGTCGTCAACATCTCTCATCAGCTCTAATAATAAATACTTGCTTAATATATTTTGATGCTCCTTCATTTGGTGCATGTATATTAATAAGCATTATGTCTTCTTGCTGGATTGATTCCTTAATCAATATATAATGTCCATCTCTGTTTTTTGTTATGCTTTTTAATTGGAAGTTTCTTTTATTTGATATGTTTGGCTGTTCCTGCTTTAAATTTTTTTTTTCTTGCCCATTTGGCTGTAGAATCATCTTTAACCATTGAATTTGAGCCTTTGTTTATCTTTTGAAAGAAAATAAATTCCCTGAATACAGCAGAAGGTTGGTTTATGCTTTTTAATCCATTTGGCTACTCTGTGTTATTTGATTAGTGAGTTCAATTCATCAGTGTTTAGGATGATTATTGATATTTACTGTTTATTGCCATTTTGTAATTTGTCTTCTGGGCGTTGTTCCAGACAGTTCCTTTGTTTTCCTTTCTCTGGTGTTTTGGGTCGTTATGTTTTGATTGGTTTCCCTGTTTCGAGGTTGCCCTGAGGTTAGCATTAAGAATTCTAAGTTTATTTCCCTTTTTATTTGAAAGCAGATTAGTCTCGTACTTATTCTAACTATCCACATTTTTATTCTTCTTTCCTCCTCCCCAGTCTTTATAGTTTGTTGCCTTACTGTTTTTAAGGGGGTTTCTCTACACTTTATAGAACTTCCTTTAATATTTTTTGTAAAGCTGGTTTGATGGTGATGAATTCCTTTCACTTTTGCTTATCTATATCTGAAAAGCTTTTATTATTCCTTCATATTTAAATGATAATCTCACAGGATATAGTATCCTAGGTTGAAAAACTTTTTCTTTCAGTACTTTGAATATATCATGCCATTCCCTCCTGGCCTGTAGAGTTTCAGTTGAGAAATCCACTGACAATCTTATGGTGACTCCTTTGTATTTGACTCGTTTTTCTCTAACTGCTTTTATGATTCTTCATTTATCTTGTAATTTTGACATTTTGATGACAATTTGCAGATGTAGGTCTGTTTGGGTTTCTTTTGTTTGGAATTCTTTAAGCTTCCTTCATTCTTCAAGTTAGGGAATTTCTCAGATATTATTTCTTCAAATATAATTTCTGCCCCCTTTTCTCTCTTCTCCTTCGGAGTTCTCTGTGATATGAATGTTTTTCCTTTTGATGTTATCCCATAGGTCTCTAATGCTGTCTTCATTTCTTGGCATTATTTCATCTCTTTGCTGGTTTGCTTGAGTGCATTCCTCTGTCCCATCTTCTAGCTCACTAATTCTGTTGGAGGCTTCATCCATCCTAATCCTGAGTCCCTCTATTGAGTTCTTTAATTCAGCTATTGTGTTCTTCATTTCTTTCATATCTTGGTTCATGTCTTCTCTCTTTTTTGTTGTTCTTTTTCTCTTCCTCTATTATTTTCTTTATTTCCACAAGCATATTTATCACTGTTGCCCTAAATTCATCCTTAGGTAGTTTTCACATGTATGTTGTATTCAGATTTTCCCCTGGAGTTTTAATTGGATCCATAATTTCGCATATATTTCTCTGTCTTTACTCTGTTTGGCATTCTGTTTATGTTTATGTGTGTTTAGGTTTCTGTGGGTTAGATTCTGTGATGGTGATGTATAGAGTATCAGCATGCACTGCATAAGCCTGAATATTGAACAGTGGGTTTTGAGTTTTGTGGCATCACCACTGGTTGTATTTGTTGAAGTTCTTGGGTGGACTCTGCATTGGGGTCCGAGAGTTCAGCCTATGGGGTTGGATTTTGTGTGAAAGATGCAGAGCCTTCCCTCAGTATCCCACATTTATGGTAATGACTGCCTTGTTGCTGGCCTACAATCAGCAATCAGGCTGTATTCCTGCCTCAACCCACAGGGTGGTGCTAGTGTCTAGTCATTGAATTTTCTGTCCTTCTAGAAGACTGTTCCTTTAAGCCTGGTGGAGGGATTTCCAGTGGGCGGTTCCTGTGACTCTCTAACAATATGATGGGAGGGGTGGGGCATTCCCTTAGTGTCTTCCAGTTATGGTGGCACTCTGTGTTGTTTTCTATAGGGGTTGCACCAATTTGTACTCCCATCAACAGGCAAAGATGTTCCCTTTACTCCATATCCTCGCAAACATTTGTTGTTTCCAACACCATATTGTTTCTATTTTAAACTGTGTGATTTTCCTGATTTCATTTTCTTATAGCATCTTGTTTGCATATTAAAAAAGTCAATGGGTTTTTGTGCACTGATTTTATAGCCTGCCACTTTACTGTTATTTGTTGATAAGTTCTAGAAGTTTTTAGGGTTTTTCAATATATATAATCATGTCCTCTGCAAATAATGATAGTTTTACTGCCTCCTTTCCAATTTGAATTCCTTTCATTTCCTTTTCTTTCCTGCTTGCTCTGGCTAAGACCTCCAGTATGATACTCAATAGCAGTGGTAAGAGAGCAGCCTTGCCTTGTTCCTGACCTTAGAGAAATGCTTTCAGTTTTTCGGCTGGCTATGGGTTTTTCGTATAGGACCTTTATTATGTTGAGGTATGTAACTTCTATTTCCATTTTATGTAGGGATTTTTTTTTTTTTTTTTGTCATAAATGGGTATTGGATCTTGTCAAAAGCTTTCTCTGCATTTATTATGATCATGTGATTTTTCTCTTTGCTCTTGTTAATATGGTGTATGACATTAATGGATTCATATATGTTGAACCATCCTTGCATCCCTGGGATAAATCCCACTTGGTCATGATGAATGATCTTTTTAATGCATTGTTGATCTCCCTTTATTCTTGAGGTAATTTTTGCTGAATATAGAATTTCCAGTTGACACTTCTCTCAGGGTCTGAAAAATGTTATGTTTCTTCCATTAGATAAGGTGTCATTTCTCTTACTGATTTCAATTTGTGTGTGTGTGGGGTGTGTGTGTGTGTGTGTGTGTGTGTGTGTGTGCGTTTCCAGAGGAAAGAAGTAGGCAAGAATGAAGGCAAGTATACAGGTAGATAAGAAGAGAAAGAAGGAAGAAACATTTAGTTAGTTGTTCATCTTGGATGCCCCCAACTCCCACCCTGAGTGGAGAACCCAGGTCCTTGGGCTTACATGGACTAGAGTCACAGACTTAATGCCTGAGCCACCAGAGTGCATCTCAGGTTTTTTTTTTTGGTTTATTTTTCAGAAGTTTGATTATGATGTAACTTGTCATGAACTTCTTTGGACTTAGCTTATTTAGGATGCATTCAGGCTCTTGAATCTGTAAGTTCTATTTTTTGCCATATTTGTGGAAATTTTAGACATTATTTCTTTGAATAATTTTGGTGCCAATCCCTTTCTCCTCACCTTCTAGGACTCTGATGACACAATATTAAATATTTTGTAACAGGTCCTGGGTCTCTTGTTTATTGTTTATTTGTCCCCAAGATATTTTCTCTGTTGTTCAGACTGGATACATTCTCTTGATCTAGCTTCAAGTTCACTGATTCTTCTTGTAAGTCTACTCATTGGGATTTTTTTCACTTTGGTCATTGTAGTTTCAGTCACTAAAATTTCTGCCTGGTTCTATCTCCCACTTCTTTGCTGACACTTGAAGCATATACTTGATGGCTGTTCTATAATCCTTGGCACAGGATTCTAACATCCCAATCATCTTGGTGGTGGTCTCTGTTGTCTTTCTTCACACAAGTCAAGCTTTTTTTGGTTCTTGGTGTGACAATGATTTTTGATTAACTACTGGACCTTATTTAGGTCTTCTCTGTTTAGGTCTCCTCTGACCAAAAGGGGGATACTCCCACCGACCTTTGCAGCAGGAGCAGAAGATGGGTTTGTCTGTGGGTGTGGCTGAGAACAAGTTTTCCGTTTGCTGGGCTTCTCCTTTGGTCAGAGATGGCAGGCTCCTTACAAGCTTTCTTGGTTCTGTTGGTGTTTCCAGGTTTCCAGCTTCTCTGGCACCCCATCCGGAAAATATGAAGCAAAAGTAACATGTAAAGAATTATCTGCTGTGTTGCACTTCAGATCCTGAAGACCCAAGCCAGTCTGCCATCTTTTTGCCTTATGTTGTTTTACACACAACATGCAGGGCTTATGACTGTACTTAGAGGAATAAGGAGGAGTGTATCTGCTTCATCTTTCCAGAAGCAGAAGTCAGGAATGGAATCATTCTTTATAACTTCTGATGTTTAAATTGGCCAGTGTGACAACCTGGCTCCTTTTGACATGACTCATTCTTCTTGGATAGCATTCTTGTATTACCAGATGTTCTAAGCTCACGTACTGACCCTGACCCAGGCCTGGTTCAATTTCTCCTTCAAGGAGCCCTAGTTGGTCTAAGGCAGCCCTGGGAAGCCATTTTTGTAGTCAGCTTGGCCTGCTATCAAACGATACAGCAGATCTTCAAATGATGTAATTTTGCTCAATATCATTTTGTTGTAACGATGTGAAAAGGATTCTCAACATGAACAAACCGTTATTTGAAGAGCTGGTTTTGTTAAAAATTATTTTGTTTTAAAGTCAGAGTTTCCAAAATCCTACCGAGGACTGCATTATAGACTGAGTTGCTTAAACATTTATTTCTCATGGCTCCAGAGGCTGTGAATCCAAGATCAAGTAGCTGGCAAATTTGGTTCTTGGTGCAAGTCCTCTCCTGCCTTGCTTAGAGCCTTTTTTTTTTTTTTTTTTTAAGCAACTTGAGTCTTTAATTTTTTTGTATTTACTTATTTTTGAGGTAACTTCAATTTACAAAATGATATATGCGGATTCACTATTCATCTAATATATACTATGCCCATCACGAAATTACCAAGACTCTACCACTGTCCATTGGACCCCACTACCTCACCGCCATCCCCTCTGGTAACCTCAGTTCTATTGTCAATATCAGAGCTGGTTTTTGTCTGTTCATTTGCTTTATTTATATTCCACATATAAGTGAGATCATCTGGTATGTCTTCTGACTTATTTCACTTAGCACAATTCCCTCTACTTCCATCCATGTTGTTGAAAATTAGATAGCTAACTTCTAATTAGCTGTGTCCTCATGGAAGGTGTGTGAGGTGGTGTGTGCAGGTGGACAGATTGCAGTCTTGCTCTTCTTATAGGGGCACTAATCCTATCTGAGCCATCTTGGTGGTGAACTGTTGTCTTTTCCTCATTTGAAAGCAAACTACCTCCTAAAGGCCCAACTCCAACCATCTAATGAATTCAACATAGGAATTTAGAGAAGGGGGGTGATGCAAACATTCAGTTAATAACCCCATTCCTCTTGCCACAGGCCTTTTTCTTCCAAAAGAGGACAGCAGAAGACAAGGGCTCTTTCCCTTTCTCTACATGGGAAACCTGGCATTTGAGCTTCCCACTTAACCCAGCTAAAGGACAGGCCAGCACAAAGCAGGCAAAGGCAAGAGCATCACAGACCAGAACTAGAACCCTAATTTTCTTATCTACGGACAAGCTGAGTCATTTTGGTCCTTTCATCTGCCTCACCCAACAAACCTCAATCAACAGCTGAAAAGAGAAAATGGGCAAACACTGGTGGAGTAGAAGTTGGTGCAGTCCACATAAATCCCAAAAAAGAAAGGAAGGAAGGAAAGAAGGAGAGGAAAGAAAGAAAAGAGAAAATGAGTTGATAGGCCAGGGAGGTCCATATAATACCCAGTCTCTCACCAATATCTTTGATCTGAACTCAAAAAGAAGCCCACACACACGCCCCTTTATACTTCTTTTATTCTTCCTGTTCATGAAAGCTGCTGACAAGCTAACAAGTGCCTTCAGGGAGAAGGAAGACAATGCTGGAAAAATCCCTAGGTTCCCTATGATGACTTCTCCAGTGGGAACTCAGGCAGCCAGGATCTGGGCGGTCAGGCCCTCAGGTCCAGAGTGAGGCCTCTTGCTGGAGATGTCGGGGAGCTCCACACATGTCCAAACACTGTTCCTCAGCCCAGGGGGCTCATCAGGGTGTGCGCCTGCTTCAGTTCTGCAGGAAGAGGTGGGTGGCAGTAAAGTAGAACCTGGGAGAGCCCCCAACCCCTCCAGGTACAGCTGAGCCTCACCTGCTAAGAGGACCTGGAACTTGTCTGCTGAGAGGGACATGGCAACCGGCTGGACTGGTGCACCTGGGGCACCCGCCACCTCCAGCTGCAGGTGCACCATGGGCTCCTCCACTGAGCGCAGCAGGCTGGAGCTCAGTGTGTAGTCCACCCGCCAGCTCACGCCTGCCAGCCTGTTTACTGCAAGCAGGGTGGTGCCTCAGGACCACAGGTGGGCAAGCGGGCACCCTCAGCCCACACCCAGGCTCAACCCTCAACCCATAAGGCTGTGTGGCCTTTGAGAAGTTCTCGGTCCTCTGACCCTGGGCAGGTACGCAATAACTGGGAGCTCAGATGAGCCATAGCAGCTCCCAGTGGAAAGAAACTGGGACTAGAGTCAGGAGGTCCAGGACCCGGTCCAGGCAGTGACCATGGTTAAGTCTCCTCACTGGAGACAGGCACCTTGTATGCTGCCTTCTCAAATGGAGCCCAGACCCCCACCCTGACCCAGCCCACTCACCACGCAGGCTACAGGCCCGCAGGTGCTCCTGGAGGGGGCTCTGCTTCTCCTCGTAACAGCGGCACAGGCTGGTCGCATGCTCTGGGGGCAGAATGGAGGTCCCTGAGGTAGCAGTGGGGGGCCTGGGTTGCTCAAAGGGCAGGTCTCAGGTTCCTGGCCCAGATCGGGCAGGGCACAGCTCAGGGTCACAGATGCCGCTGCCCGCCCCACCCTGGTACCTCTGGGCAGCCCCAGCTGCTGGAGTTCGCTGGACAGGGACTCGCCATCCACATTATGCTTGGCTGCACTGGAGAGTATGAAACTCAGCACTGCTACGGTGGCCTTCACATCACCTGACTCTGGGGTGCCCACAGGTGGGATTGGGGGTGTCACTGTGCTGCCAGCCACCTCCTTGTTGCCCCATATCTTCAACCCAGAGCCCCCACCCTGAGTCACAAGCACCACTACTACCCCTCTGGGACCTGGCAAGGGCACGGGAGAGGAAGTGGGTCCATCAACATGTCTTTCCCTTTGCTCCTCTGCAGGGCATGCTATGGGAGGGGCCCCTGTGCCAGGCCCCAGGTTGAGTACCCAGGGTGGCCCAAAGGATTGTGGACTAGAGGGGACTCACCAAATCTGGCATCCGCAGTGAGTTTCAGGATCTTTTCATACTGTGGGGAAAGGAGGCCCTCAGGGGGTGCCGAAGCCCTGCTCACCGGCCCCCGAGCCAGGTTCAGCTTCAGTGGAGTGGGGGTCCAGGGCTGTGGGACAATGGGGTGCTAGCCCTGTACTCACGTCAATCCCCTGTCCCAGAAGCTCCTTCAGCACCTGGCTACACAGCAGCCTCAGCTTCACGGAGGACTGGAGGGGAAAGCCTCACATCACTCAGACCCTCGGTGCTGGGTGCCGACTCAGACCAGTCATGTGATCCAGTCACACAGCAAGCTAGGACATGCTGAGTGCTGAGGCCCCGAGCCAAGTGACGTTACCCCCTACCTCCCCAAACCTTCCTCCCCCGCAGCCCCCAGGTGGATCCCATGTACTCAACAATCTTGGCCAGTGTGCTGATCTCCGCCAGGACCCAGTCGGGACAGTCCAGATCGCCACAGAACCGGAACCTCTGCGTGGCAGTGAGATGGATGGTCAGGCCAGAGGCAGGTTGAGACGACTCCCTACTACTGCTTCTCAGGCACACTGCTCCCAGTCCCAGATGGATGCCCTGTGGCCCTTGCTCCCCGCAACCACCATCACCAGGCTAGTGAGAGAAGGCCTCCCACCTTCATTCTGATGCCCACCCTGACCACTCATCTAGACAGCAAGCTATCCTGAGTGTCTTCTCTGTGGTGGATCCCACTCCAGGTGCTGGGGGTTCAGCATGAAAAAAAGTCTCTCACCACACAGTGACCTCTCTCACTTCCTCTTTTCCCTCCCAGGCTTCAACCACACAGGCCCCCTGCTGCGCCTCGGTTACATGGGGCTCTTGTCAGTCCCTGTGTAGTTCATTCTCTGTCACTTCATCCAGATCTCTGCTCAAGTGGCACCTCTTCCAATGGACTTTATATGACTACTTTCTAAAATAGCCCTGGCACACCCTGGTGGAGTATCTGTTTAGTCAGCTGCCTCCCCAGGAGCGCAGTCCACATGCATCCCAAACATGAACTTGGGTTCATGTCCTGGAGCCAGGGGAGCAACGAAGATGAACAACTAAATAAAAATAAATAAAAGTGTTTCTTCCTCTTCTTCCTATTTGCCTTCATTCCTGCCTACACCTTTCCTTTAACAAAAAAAAACCCCCTTGTACCCGGAGATTTCCGGGGCCAGTAGATATGCTCAGTATTTTGATGATGTGCTTTCCTGAGTATGTACAGGTCAAAACTTACTAAACTGCACACTTTACACCTGGTGGTTCACCGTATGATTACATTTCAAGAAAGCGGTTAAAAAAAAAAAAAAAGAAAGAAACAGCTCTCCACAATCATGCTCGAATCCCGTACCCATTCTTGAACCTGTGGCATTTATCCCAGGTTTTATTTATCAGGTTTTGTTATCTGAGGTCTCCTATGCAAGAATGCAAACCCACCCTGTCAGCATTTTGCCAATATCCCCCCAGATGTGCTGTCTTGTCCTGCTTGCCTGGAAAAGATCTAACTCACAGCAGTACACGCGTCCATCCTTTCAGCCTTTACCTGGGCTGCTTAACATACTGGGAACTAAATCCCTCAAACTGAGTACACAGCAAACCCCAAATCTCCCGCTGCGGCTGGGACCTACACGGAGCCTGGGGACTCTACGCCCTCTATTTGGCCCAACATTCACCTCATCTATCACTTCAGATCTGCTCCAGGCCATTTCACTGCAGCTCTCCTGATTCTTTTAACCTGCCACCCCCGGGCCCATCACACCTGACCCCCTAACCTACATGGGCCATGCTCACAAATGACAGTCACAAAATGTAGTTTTCTTAACTCCTTACACAAACCCATCTTGCTTCAGGAAGCACCACATTCTTCTGGGTTTCTCCTGGCCTGGTTTAAGTCTCATTTGCTGACTCTCCTTTCAGCAGCCCCACCAACGGCAATCTCTGCAAACTGCCCTGCCCGCATCTGCCGTCTGGGGTGTTAAGGATGGTCTTGCACTTCTTTCTCTATCTCAGGAGGTTTTAACCTTTTTTGTGCTTTGGGCTGGTTTGGCATCTGGCAGTCTAAAGGCCTTTCTCAACAATGTTTTCAAATACACAAAATATGTAGGAGTTCAAAGGAAACAAAAGTTATCAAAATAGTCCAAACGAACTGGTGATATGGTTTATGTTTCAAGTCTAATTTAGCAACCAGCATAAGCGTGTAAACAATGCCAATAGCTATGATGGGAAATGAAAAGATCTGATTTCTATTAGTGGCAAAGTCAGAGGTGCTGCCAATACTGGGGTTTGCTGCCAATATTATTAAGTGAAGGAAATACTAGCTTTCAGTTTGAAATTAGTGAAAATTAAGAAGTACATTTTTTCCAACAATCACCAGCCCGAGTTCTATATGCTTTCATTTTTTTTCACAAGAACGTGTTCCTTCTGTAATTTCTTAAAATGCTAGCATTTCTCTAGGTTCTCACTTCCCAGTTCATACCTTGCCTGAGCCAGGTTACATGCTCATCTCCAAGTTGAGGATGCGTGAATTTAATAACTACCGCTGCAGATTCTCTCCTGCGCTCCACACACGCAGTCTGACCGACTTCCAGCCAGCTGCCCCACGCGCCTCCTGGGCCTCACTCAGCGTGTCTGGGAGTTACTGGTGTGCTTGGCACTGAAGCTGGCCCCCCATTCTAGGTTCCTCACCCCACGGTACACCACTTGCTGGGAACCGGCCCCACTCTATCTCCTTTTCCTCTCATGCATTTAGTCCTGCTGGTTTCCTCTGTTTCTCTCTCTGCTGTAACTCGGGGAACCACCTCCATCTCCTGGGGGGTCTATATCCCCGGGCTTCACACTGGCTTCACACTCCACATCTCTTTTGCTGGAAAGCTACAAAGCTACGGTCTTCCTAGCTTCCCAGCGCTCTCCAAGTCCAAACTTCTTTTCGTCTCTCTAGACCCAACAAGAGGTGGTCTTTGTCCACCCTCATCTTTCACTAACCTCCAATTAATACTCTTTGATCTAGGTGAAGTGCAGTCATTCCTAGGGAGCCACGCTCTTTCACCTGCAACCTCTGAACATGCTGGGCCCTGTGAAGACACAGCCCTGTGTCCCCGCGTCTCTTCTCCTCCTAGGCCACCCAACCCCGAGTATACACAGGCCAGCTTGCCCCCTGCCTCCTTCTCCACCCGTTTCAGGTTAAGTCATTCTCAAGAAGCCTTCCTAACACTGCACAGTTACAACCCTTCCCCTAGAGTTTCAATATGCCAATTCACGCCTCTGGTTGTGCCCTTCCTCCTGGGCTGAAGTCCTAGTGCCTGGCACAATGCATGGTGGAAAGCAGTGCCTCAAGATACGTTGAAGGAATAAGGGATGGATAAGTTGGTTTAAATGCCAACCTCCAACTGCTCCTTCCTGGAGGCGGGAAGAGTGACGGGGCTTCCCAGCAGGGCGGAAGGCTGAGCCTCACTGGAATCCAGTTCTTCTTGTGCACTACAGGAGGGCTCGGAGGGGACCTGGAAGGATCCCCACTCCGGACGAGACTCAATTCCCGTCCCTAGGGGCGGGGGCCTTTCCTTCCCGCCAAGGAAGCTCCGGGACTCAAGCCAGCCGCCTGCACAGTCTGCAGAGGAAAGGGCCGGGGGCTGTCTCCAGCAGAGCCTAGACACCCAGCGCCCCACCGTTTGCGCTGCGATGGCAACGAGATGGTGAGGATGCGACCCTGCCCGCGGCCCAGCACCCCCAGCCTGTCATCACCCCTCAACCCTCACCATCGCGCCAAGAGGTCGGCGCCCAGGAGTTTCTCCTTCCGATTGCACCTAGTCGGCTGTTCAGGAGATCACGTGGCTTCGAGGCGGGGCCTCTTCGCGGGGCTGGAGCTGTGCGCCGCCCGGAAGCCGCGAGCGGGGGAAGTGTGAGGTCGCTTTTCCGCGTCCCAGAACCCTCCCCGGAAGTGGGCGGTGCTAACTCAGAGTCTTGGAGGCCACAGCTACAGCCGGCGGGCAGCGGCAGGGCTGGGATCGTGGAGAGTTGTGTACCTTCCGGGCAGGACTGGGTCTGGCAGCTGGAGTAAATCCCCTGTGAGGCGAGGGTATTCTTAGCCTCCCCACGTTCCCCACCCTTAAGCAGTGGGCTGTGGCGAAAGATAGTCGTAAAACTTCATTGAAATATACAGAAAATCGTGCATGTTGTTAAGTACAAAGCTTGAAGAGTTTTCCTAAACGCTACACCCCCTGTAATTTGCACTCATTAAGGAAGCACAACGTTTTCAGCACCCTGTGTCTCCCTCAGGTGCCGGAATATTTTCTTTTATTCTAATGCATCCCCTTAGTTGCCTAACAAAAAGCTGTCACAACATGTTCAGGAGAATTCTTGCCCTGTAGAGCTTCACCCACTGATGCTTATCTCAGCTTTTTTCAATGCAGTGGTAGAAAAATAGGTTGTTTCAATCGCGTTTAGTTCACTTACTGGTAGTTTAAGCAAACGATCTAGGAAAACTTAAGTTTCCAATATTCACTTTAACAGGTAAAAATAAACAAGCCAGTAACCCCCACAAAAGTACACTAGAAAATATCAAATAACCAAAGAAGCCTAGCAGTTTGAGATCTCCAGTTCCAAGTCCCATCTCCCATATGGGAGGCTCAGCTGGTTTTATTGAAGCTTTTTGAGCTTTCAGAGGCCTGAGAGCCCATGACAATTACATGACTTCATAAATAGAAAGATGAAAGCCTCTCAATTCACACTAAAATTGAACTTATTTATAAAGAGCTTTTAAAACGAACATCTGCATGTTGAAGTGAACAGTATTTTAAAATGCCTCATTGTGTTAAAGAAAAAATTAAGAATATAAGAATGATTCAGCTTGTATTTCATCATAACTGGTTAAAGGAGAAAAGAATGGATAGATTTGGGAAAACGTTTTTAACTAAAAGGAAGAAAGAAAAAATCAACAAGAGATGAAACCTACCTTAAGTTGACACGGTATTTGAAAACCAAAATAGCAAATATCAAACTTAACATCAGTGAGACAAATTACTTAAATTTTCAAGTAAAGTTAAAAGGTGGGTGACATGTCTTTTTAATGTTATGCTGGAGCATTGTTTGATACTTGTTTCAAAAATAAAGATTTGACTGTTTAAAACAGTGGTTCTTAAACTCTAAGTGCAATGGAATCACCTACAGGATTTGTTAAACCATAGTGCAAGTTCCCATCCCCAGAGTTTGTAATGAAGTAGCTCCCAAGTGGGACCTCACATTTTCCATTTCCTGCAAGTTCCTGGGTATGTTGCTGTTTCCAGTTTGGGGACTATACTTTGAAAACAACTAAGGTAGGAAAATGTACCTGAGAAGTCATATGTTAACTTTGATTTATGTTTAATAGAAAAGATAACCCCATGGTGTACCTGGTGGAGTAGCGGGTTGGTCCACTGCCTTTGACCAGTGTGGTTCACATACATCTCAAAGACCCAGGTTTGTGTCCCAGGGCCAGGGTGAACAACCAGCATATACAACTAAATAAAATAAAGTGTATCTTCCTCCTCTCCTCCTCCCTGCCAGCCTCTACTTGCCTTCATTCCTGCCTGCACCTTTCCTTTTTAAAAAATTTAAAAAATAAAAAAGATAACCTCGAAGATTTCAATTCATTGCTGTTGTGTGTTCCCCACCCCCACCCACTCCCAGCCCCTGTATTAACTGCTTGAGCCACCTCGTTGATAAGCTGTGCCAACGTTACAGTTTCATTGCCCTGTATTTTGTCTCTATGTCAGCACTTTTCAAAATGCCTTTCCGAGTGCACTCGGCATCCCTCATGGATACCAAGTGAGACCACAGTTAAGTTTTGTGGGAGTTATACTAAAATCTTCGACTGCACAGGTATTGGCCATCCTAACTCCTCAGTTATTTAAGAATCAGCTATACTAGGGAACTGCCATTAAAGTCAGAGAGAGCTCTGGGATCTCATTACTATGATCCAACATTGTTTTTAGAGGTGCTTAGACAAGCATTTCTTAACTGGGGGAGATTTTGGCTCCCAGGGGTTAGTTGGCAAAGCCCAGAGATATTTTTAGTTGTTATAACTAGAATGTGTTGCTGGCACCCAGAGAGCAGAGGCCAGGGATGTTGCTAAATATCCTAGAATGCACAAGACAGTCCCCCGCAGCAAAGAATTATCTAGCCCAAAATGCCAGCAGTGCTGCTGTTTAGAAACTGTATTTTTGGCAAATAAGGCATGGAAAATCCATTAGCATAAATGTTAGAAAAGAATAAGCTAGTATTTTCAGATGTCAATCTAGGAAATCTAAGAGAAGAATCTGAATAACAATTAGAAGTCAGAATTCCAGGTGGTCAGTGGATCATTATGTATGGACCAGATTCTCCAGGCCCATCTGAGGTACAGGAGTCAGAGACCCGCAGGGCAGCATGTAATCATCCCAGCCCCATCCATGTCACAGGTGGAGAGGGATAGGCTTCACAAGGAGATGGAAACAAGCAGGATAGTCCAAGTCACTCTGTTGGACTTCCTGTCAGCCCGAGAGAAAGCCAGAATGTGGGAAGATGAAGGCAGGTAGAATTTATGAGGCAGAGTATGAGACAGAGGAGGGAGCTTCAAAAGGACTGTGCATAGAACGGACAGCTGCAGAAGATCCCTTGAGTCTTTGGCTCAGGCCTGAGACATACATGTGTGAAAAGAAGCTACATGTCTGGGGAAAGAACCACCCGAAGTAGAAGACCAAGCAATCTCAGAGTTCACAAAATTATTCCTATTTTAACTAACCAGAATGAAAACACCTCCTAATACATAGGACTTTGAATAGAATCCTTAGTAAAGTATTGCCTTAATAGCGGGGCTCATTATCATCTACGAAAGGCTGATAATAAAGCTTGAGAACAAGTCTTACTTGCATCGAATTCACTTTTTTTTCATTTTTTAAATTGTAGTAACTTGTTCTGCACCTTAAAATAACCTCATATGTAAAGGTTCCGCATTCCACAGATGTATGTCAACACACTCTGCCCTCCACCAAATCATCAAGCATTCTTCACTGGTCAGTGGGCTCCGCCATCATTTACCTGTCCTGTTCCCCACCATCCCATTACCTATTGGTATCCTCCGTTCTATTGCAAGTGTCCAGGGGGTGGTTTTGTTTTGTCTGTTCCGCTGTTTTGTCTAATCACATTGCACCCATGAGTGAGGTCATCTGATATCTTTCTTCTTTTAATCTATTTCACTTAGCATCATCCCCTCTAGATCCATCCATGTTGAGTCAAATGATAGAATTTCATCACTTCTAAGGGCTGTGTAGTATTCCCTTGTGTGTGCTTATATATACATACATACACACAGACACACACACACACACACACACACATATATACACACCACATCTTACTTATCCATTCATCTGATGTTGGACACTTAGGTAATTTCCAGTTCTTAGCTATTGTGAATAGAGTGGCAATAAACATGGGCATACATCTCTGTGGATGGGTGCTTTTGTATCTTTTTGGCTAAATGTCCAGGAGTGGAATGGGGGGATAATATAGGATTTCCATCTTCAGTTTTTTGAGGAATCTCCAAACTGTTCTCCTTAGGGTTTGCACCAATTTGCACTCCCACCAACAGTGTCAAAGTGTTCCCTTTCTCCACATCCTCGCCAGCATTAGTTGTTTCAGACTTTTGGATAATAGCCAGCCTTTCACGTGTAATTGTTTTGTAACCTATTATTCAGATTATTGGTCTGATTTGCCTTTTCCTGATAGCCAGGGAGTAGGAACATCTTTTCATGTGCTTATTGGCCATCTATATATCATCTTCAGAAAACTGTCTCTCCAATTCCTCTTTCTATTTTTTTTTCTGATTGGAATGTCTGTTCTTTGTTCTTTAGTTTTATTAATTCTTTGTATATTTTAGATATTAAGTATTTCTCAAAAAATATGAAATGCAAATATCTTCTCCCAGTTAGTAGGTTGCCTTTTGATTTTGGTGATGTTTTCTTTCACTGTGAAGAAGATTTTTAGTTTCATGTTGTCCCAGTTGTTTACTTTTCTTTTTGTTCCCCTTGATGCTGGGGTTGTGTCCTTAAAGACCTCTCTATGGCTGATGTCTTGGAAAGTCTTTCCCATGTTTCTTCCAAGAATTTTATGGTTTCTGGTCTTATGTCAAGTCTCTAGTCCATTTTGAGTTAATTTTTGTGAATGGTGTTAGAGAGTAGTCTAGCTTCATTCTTTTGCATGTGGCTTCCAGTTTTCCTAGCATCAAATATTGAAGAGACTTTCCTTTCTCTATTGTATGCTTTTGGCTCCTTTGTCATAGATTAACTGATTCTATGTGAGTGGGTCGGTTTCTGGTGATTCATTTCGATTCCACTGACCTGTGCTCTGTTATTAGTCCAGTACCATACTGTTTTGATTACTATTGTTTTGTAACATAGCTCAATGTCTGGGAGTGTAATCCCTCCAGATTTGTTCTTTTTTCTTCTAATTGCTTTGGTTATTTGGGGTCTTTTGTTACTCTATATATTTAAAGATTTTTGGTTCAATTTACTGGGATAAATCCATGATATTTGAATGGGTATTGCATTAAATTGTATATTGCTTTGGGTAAGATGATCATTTTAATGATGTTGATTCTCCCAGTCATGAGCAGGGAGTGTATTCTATTTCTTTGTTTCCTCCTCTGTTTCTTTTAAGAAGGATTTGTAATTTTCATTATGCAAGTCTTTTACTTTCTTTGTTAAGTATATGCCCAGGTATTTTATTCTTTAACTTCTATTTTAAATGGTGCGAATTTCATGATTTCTTTTCTTCTACCATGTTGCATATAAAAATTCAACAGATTTTTGTGCATTGATTTTGTAGAAAAACAGAACAACAAAAAATGGAAAGAAGAAATGAAGCAGCTCGAAACAGATGTCAAAGAAATGAAGAACAAAATAGCCGACCTAAAGAATTCAGTAGAGTGACTCAAGAATAGGATGGATGAATCCTCCAACAGAATAGTGAGCTAGAAGACAGGACAGAGGAATGCATTCAAGCAAATCAACAAAAAGGTAAAAGAATGCAAACATATGAAGACAACATTTGAGACCTATGGGATAACTTTAAAATAAACAATGTTTGCATTACAGGGGTCCCAGAAGGAGAAGAAAGAGAAAAGAGGGGCAGAAACTGTATTTGAAGAAAAAAAAGATGAGAATGTCCCAGACCTGAAGAATGAAGCTAACCTCCAAACCCAGGAAATTCAGAGTCCCTAATAAAAGAAAACCAAGCAGATCTACACCTAGACACATTGTTATCAAAATGTCAAAAATACAAGATAAAGAATCTCAAAAGCATCCAGAGAAAAACAGGTCATCGTCCCCATAAGATTGTCAGCGGATTTCTGAAATGAAATTCTACAGGCCAGAAGGGAATGGCATGATATATTCAAAATGCTGAAGGAAAATGATTTTCAACCTAAGATACTATACCCTGCAAGATTATCACTCAGAACTGAAGGAATAATGAAAAGCTTTCGTGACAAGAAAAAGTTAAAGGAATTTATGACCACAAAGACAGGCTTGCAAAAAATATTAGTGGATGCTCTATAAAGTGTAAATAAACTCCACATAAATACAACAAAACAGCAAATATAAAAAGTGGAGATGAAGAGAACAAAAATCAGGATAGTTAGAATGAGTGGAAGACTAGTCTGCTTTCATTTAAAATAACAAATAAACATAGAATTTAGATTGTCAGTGAATTTCTCAACTGAAACTTTATAGGACAGGAGGGAATAGCAATATATATTCAAAGTGCTGAAAGAAAAGGATTTTCAAGCATATATATATGTATATATGTATATATGTGTGTATATATACATATCTTTTGTGGTAAACTTTTTTGATAGCCATTCCTATTCTCTTTTAGTTACTGTTTGCATGGAATATCTTTTCATATCCTTTTACTTTCAACCTGCTTGTGTCTTTATGTGTGTGTGTGTGTGTGTGTGTGTGTGTATATATATATATAAGTAACTTATTCTATGCATTAAAATAATCTCAGATATATATATATATATATATATATATATATATATATATATATATGTTCTCCATTCCTCAGATATATGTCAAAACACCATGGCCTCCTCCAAAATATAAAGTGTTCTTTACCATGCTTGTGTCTTTAGATTTCAAGTGAGTTTCTTGTAGACAGCATATAGTCATGTCATGTTATTTTTTCATTTTGCCAAGCTCTTTCTTTTGGCTGGAGAATTTAATCCATTTACATTTAAAGTACTGATAAAAAAAAGGATTTCTGTCATTATACTATTTGCTTTATTTTGCCTTAGAGATTTTTGTCCCTTGTTTCCTATAGGCTGAACTTCTTTTGTATTTAGCTGATTTTATTTTGGTAATGAAATATTTAAATTCCTTTCTAATTTCCTTTTGGTTTTTGATGTCACAAAATGACACACAATGTCCCTCCAAACAGAAACTAATAATTCTTTAAAAAGCATTTGTCTCTTAAATTATGTAGAAAACAAGAGTTAGGGTTACAAACCAAAGTTATAGTAATACTCATTTTTTTAATATTTTATTGTAATTACTTTGTTTTGCGAATTAAAATAAACTCATATGTGTAGGTTCCCCATATGTGCAGTTTCTCTATTCCTCAAATAGGTCAACTCTCCCTTTGTCTT